>JAOTQP010000251.1:57320922-57350796 GCA_026413545.1 Cichladusa arquata | reverse complement strand
CACCCAAATCCTGAAAAAATTCACCCAAATCCTGAAAAAATTCACCCAAAAACAAAAAAACCCAAAAAAACCCCAAAACAAAACAAAAAAAAAACAAACAGGGAAGAGTCCTGTGGGTTTTGAGATGGCTGGAAGAGAATAATATTTCTGGGCAAAGAGATTTTGAGTAAGTCTTGGGGTTACAGCAGCATGTTTTCAATAAAAGTACAACTGTATCAATGCACCTTCCTGCACTTACAGTATTGTTATCTTAACAGACACAATCCCAAAGACCTCAAATATGAGATCAGAAAGGGCTGTAGTGATTTGCTGATGATTTTGAGGTGGGAAATTGGCAGAGGGCAGGCAACGTGCACAAGGCCATTTGGGAAATCTGTGTCAGAGAGCTGCTCTTGGATGTCTTCAAGTGAACATCCTAATTGCCAGAACATCCTTTTGCTCTGCAAGAGGTCTCAAGTCCCTGTTCCTTCTGCACTAGGGCTGCTGCAGGAGCCAAACAGTTCAGCTTCATCTGTTCCTTATCCCATTTTATTTATTTGTTTCACATGGTTTGCTATTTCAGTAGGGAGTGAATCATCCTAGAGGTCTCTCTAAGTGCTTGATTCAGAGCTTTCCCCTCCCAGGCACCATTCCTCACCTAGTCACAAGCTTAGGGTACTAACCCCCCCTGCCTTACCCCTGCTGTGAATTTAGTATGTTTTGAGCCTGTTAAAAGATTTTGCATTAAAGCCTAGGGCATCAACTGATGAAAAATGACTCACAAACCACTTTAGGTCATAATTCTTTTCCCCTGTGTGTCCTGGCTGGGTGGGAGATTAGGGCAGGTGATCTGCCAGCCATCCAGGTGCTGATGGGAACAGAGACATTCCTCCTCTTTCAGGGGTGCTTGGTTGGGTTTCCCTCCTTTTTGTGCAGGTGATGAGTTTCTCTTTGTGTGTTAACTGAGAAACAAGTCAGTGGGAGCCTTATCTGGGAGGCATCTACCCCACTTTCGAATGTGGTTAAAATTGGCAAGCTGGTTCAAAAGTTTGAGGGTGGAGAGGAACCAACAGGCTGTATCCTCATATAAACCTTGTTTCCTGAGGTAAAAATGGCTCCTACTCCTTCTGCACAAACTTCACCTTCACCTGCTGTGTACCAGGCTAATTGCTTGCAGTTAATAATGAACTCATCTGTTCACAGCTTGCCCTGACTAAGTCAAAGGGAATCCTCCTTCACTCCCCAACTCTTTCTACCACCACCCAAACCTGCTCTCCCTTCCAGGCTCTTGTAGGTTTGAGATCTACTTTGATCCCAAGCTCAGCTCTGTGAAGAGCAACTCTCTCCACCTGGGATGTGCCCAGCCATTGTTACCTGCCTTTGAAGCTGCCTATCTGCAGTGCACTTCCCTGCTGTTTTTACTTCTCCAAGTCCTTTTAATAGCCCCTTCACAGCTGCCTTTGCCTCCACTCCCAAGCATTTGGCAGTGCAGAGCCAAACAGGGAAGTGGAATCACCCATGCTGTTAATTAAATGTTCCCCCTCCATGCCGTGGGCTGGAGACCCTGGGGTGAGGATTCACTGGCTCTGATGAGGAATTCTTTCCTTTGCCCAGAGTCCCACTGGCTCTTTCCCACCAGGAGAACTGCAGGATTCTGCCACGTCTCCAGGGCTGAGAGCAGCACAGTGGGACAAAACCAGCTCAGCCATCGAGCTGGTTGGAAACGAGCCCAGGGGGAAAATCCCTGCTTCAAACAGCTCTGAGCTTTGGAAGGAAGTTATAGCCCAGGACCAAGAAGTGATTAGTGAGTGGGGCTTTTTTCCTGAATGCATTTATCCTCTGCTCATTGCCAGGATCCCCTGGCCTCTGGCAGTGGTAAAACAAGCCAGATGTTGATATATTCAAAAGCTAATCAAGATCCCATCCTGATCAGCTTTTGCTCCATCCAGCCTGCCCTTGACCCCTCCAGGGATGGGGCATTCACAGCTTCTCTGGACAACCTGTGCCAGTGCCTTGCCACCCTCATAGTCAAGAATTTCTTCCCAATATTGAATCTAAATCGACTTTTTCAATAGAAGAACAATCATTGTAGAGGATTACAGTGCATTTTGAGGGTTAGGTGAAATCTCAAAGTGCATGCTGGTTAACTGGGAATAAGCAAATGAATTTTTCATTCAATTTGACCTTTGCTCAGGACAAGTGGTTGAGTCTCCTCTCACTTACCTTTGAAGAGGTGGGGAGTTCATTAGAGCTGACTGTCTCAGAGCAACTAAAGATTAAGGTGTGCATACATTAGCCCAAGGAAAACACATCAGGCCAAGGAGCAAAGCAACCCAGGCTCAGCACTACAGCTGAGTACAATTGTGTGCTGCCACACACCACTGCATATGGCCCTGGATCTCTCCAGTGTGATTCTGCACAGGAATAATTTGGGAATGAATATGGGATCTATTTGTGGGTCAGCCTGTCAAACTCTGACTCCCGGCGGAGGTTACTTGGAACGGAGCCCACCGAGCCCCACTGAGATTCCCACTGAGATACATATAGACCATTGTGTATTGCACATTAATGCAGGGTAATTATGTCGTGCTGGAAACCTTTCAAGTCAGCATTCATCATTCAGAAATCGTCTTAAACCAGTTTGTGCTGCTCTTGTGCTTGAAAGTGAATTGTGTGGAGCTGGCAGCCACAACCACCACTGCAGCAGGGCGTATAAAAGCCCTTTCATTGTGGGGCTGGTGGTTTTACTGTAGCTTCCCTGTCTCATCAAGGAGCACCATCATGCACTGCAAAGATCTGTAACTCCTGAGCAGCCAGAGCCTCTGGCTTGCTGAGCAGGAGTGACTCCAGCCTGAGCTGTGGTGGGATCACTGCTCCACGTGCCCAAATGTGCCATCAGGAGAGAGACTGAGTGGAAACTCACCTATAAGTTGGTCCAGATTGCCCTTCCCAGGTGGTAGGGCTGAGCTGGCTGGATGGGAGTAGGGCAGGAGGAGGAACATCATCCTCAGCAGCCGTTCTCAAGTTGAGCTAATAAAGAGGCAAGCAGGCATTTGCAAATATCACGCTGGGCGAATTCTCCAGGGCCTCTGTCGCAGCTGCAACATGAAAGAGATGATAATGAATTTCTCCTCTGTTCCGTGGCCTTTCAGGCTCTTCTTGAGTCTGCAGCAGGAGTGTGGTATGCAAAGAGCAAGCCTCCAGCCTCGTGCACCAAATTAGGTGGTAAAAATAATTGTGAAGCAATTTGCGGCTCAGTTTCATTATGTTGTTTTTTTCCTTTCCTTCAGGAGCTGCAGACTCATAGGAACAGCCTCAAGACTCCTTTGGTGAAGATCTTCCAGCTCAATTATGTTTTCTGCATCATTTCAATGTCCAGCATGTAAATGAGGAATGATCCATCCAGGCTGCTGATGGTGGGAAGGAGTGAAACTGAGCGAAAAACACCTTTGAAGAGTACATACAAAACATTGTTCCCACTAAAGTCAGTGCTAAAACTTCCATGGATCTCATTACAGACAGATTTTTGCCAGGCTCCAATTTAAGTGGAGCTGCTTACAACATCCTTACAACAAGCATCTTAATCAGCTTTTGCAAACTTGAAGCCTAAACTCATGGTCCCAGCTGCTGGATGTGGGAAAGATATATTAGTCCCGCTTTTTGCCATGTGGAAGACTGCTCTCTACATGACATTAATTGCTCACTGCCTCACTTAATAAGAGTCTGCTTTCAGCAGCCCAATATAACCATGTAATCAGAAGAATTTCTGTTTATTGTTAAAATGTTTTCATGCCTAGAAAACGAAGACTTCTGGAATGTGTCTGATGGCAACACAACACGGGCGTCGGGAGCGAGCGCGAACATCTGGAGCTTTGCTCCTCAGCCTCCCCAGGCCCCGCTCAGCCCGAGCCACAGCCCAGCTAGAATTTAATTTCAGATTAGGGAGCCTAAGGCAGAAAGGGCATTTCATGAGGAGAGAGGGAATGGTGTGCCAGTTTGTGCTGCTCATGGGTTTTGGGTGTGTGAGCATGCCGGCGTCACAAGCGATCCACCACAATCCAAAGGGATGAGCAGCTGGAACGTGTCCTGAGCACATGAACCATTCCTGGGCTGAGGCTGAGCTGTCAGACAGCTTTGCCACAGCAGGGATGGCCTGGAGACATCACTGGTAATGCCCTTCTTCCCAGGATAATCCCGTGCCAGCTGTCCACACCACTGCCCCACAGATACAGCCACAGGATGCCGTGCAAGGAAAGGACACTCTGTCCTTTGGGGTGCCAGCCTGCACTTCAGGATGCTGTCACCCTAGGCCATGTCCCTGGCAATCAGCATCCCCTCCATCCTCCATGGGAGGTTGTCCCATGTTTTCAGTGGAAGGAGAGGGCTCCAGGGTAGGTGGATGTCATTCTGTAGAGGCACTTTCTCCAGGAAACTTTTCCCAGTGCTTTGATTTCTTGCAGGAGCTGTGCTGGAGAAAATCTGGGTCAGCAAAAGACATGCTCCCTCCAAAACAAAATCTCATATTAGTGCTCATGATTTTTAATTGGGCAGCACCCTCTCAGCTAAATTAACTGGTGCTCATCTGGTTCCTCCTGCTGCACACTCCCCCACCCAAATCCCAGACTAGCATCCACCTGGATCTAATTAGAGCTGGAAGAAAATGAAGATTTTGAGAAGCTGTGTCTGGAGCAGGCATTTTTCAGAGGTTCTTTTGCCTGTGGGTGTACATTGAAGGGAGCCACTATGCAGGAGGAGCAGGCTGCATGTCAGGGAGCAGATCCCCAGCGTGTCCCCTCTCTAAGCATCACAGAGAGGGGTTCCTACAGTGCTCAGCTGCTGTGGCAGCAGGGATACACATTCCCCAGGCATCCCCTGCCCTGGCTGGCCTTGGCTTTACCTATTTAATTATTAGTAAGTGCATCTGAGCCAGGAAAATTACTGTTTAGGCTGCTTCTCCCTTCACTCCTGAGTGATTTTTTCATCTCCAGGCAGCCACCTGTGTGCTGGGCACAAGGGTCTCAGTAAGGACTGAAAAGCACAGATTTTTTTATTTTTTTTTTCCATTGCATCCTGCACGTTTCCAAGGGGAGCCCCTTCCCCTCTGCCAAGATTCAATGCAGCTCTTATGCACTGGATCCACACACACACACACAAGAAAAAAAAAAAAAAAGCAGTAAATACAGCACAGAAGCATGCTTTGTGTGCTCTCCTGCCCGAGAAAAGTGGTGCAGAGCAACTAGGGTTTCAAAGCTTCCTTCGATAGGACGCTGCATTCCCTGTGGGATTTTGGGCACCATGAAGCCGAGCTAACTCAGCAAATGTGTTTACTTTTGTGAGCTGGAGAGCCACAAGGCAGGAATTCACAGCAACCCCAACTTCTTAGCACAGAACCAATAACATTATGAGCACCTCAGGGCAGCTATGAACAAGGGCTTCTTTTACAGGCAGGGAAGTGTAATACAAAGTGATCCTCGGCCACAGGAAAAGGGAAAATCGCCCAGGTGAACGTGCAGTGGGAACTGGAAACTGGATTCTTTCTGAAAAGTTTAATAATTCTGTGTTGTTCCATGAAAGCTTTCCGGTATTGTGAGCAATAACCCCCTCCTCCATCCCTACATGTTAAAGTAATTAGATTGCAAAACACAATGGCTACATAATGTATCTATAGCTTTTTTTTATTTAGCAGGGATTTTTTGGTTTGTTTCTCTACCCCCATGATGAGTTTAATTAAAGTCCAAAAGAAATCAGAGGGTAAAATAAATGGTGTGCTCCCTCTGGGTCTGCAGCCTCACTGACACACACATTACTTCAAAAATTTCTAGGAAATGGAAAGCCAAATTAGAAAAGTCTCCATAAGCCAAGATGCTGCAAAAGAGGTTTGGCTGTTCCTCAGGAACTGGTTCTCTGGATCAGTTCTTTAAGTGTGAGGATTTTCCTGTCCAGGCAGCCTAGCACACTGGTGTGGCTAAATGAAATTACACACAGATCATCAGGGCAAGGAAAAGGAAAATAAAATGTGCCATGCCTCAAATAAAGGGCTGCAGTGTCTCACCTTGTCAGGCTGGAAGGAAACTCCAGCTTATGAGGGAAATAGCAGTGTTGGCTTTTTTCTGAAGATTAAGGAGCACTAGTGCTGCCTGGAATTTAATTAAAGATACATGTATTTGCTATATATTCCTGCCTGCTGCTTGACCAGAGAGGAGTCTGGATGTAAAGTCAGGGGATTCCTAGAGAGCTGAGGGACACCAGGAAAAGTCCTGGCTCTGCTTCCATCCCCCAGAGAGGGTAAAAGCCGAGGTCACATCACGGTGCTGGCGTGTCAGGAGAGGGAGCTCCGACCACACCGCCCAGCTGGGAGCTCTCTGCTTGCTCCCAGATTTCTGCCCACATCTTCTGCTCCCTCCTCTGCTCTGGCTGGTGCCTCAGCATCCTGCCTCGCCTTCTCTGCTCTGTGCACCTCAGCAGAGATCCCTGCATCACACTGTTCCAGCCAGGGAGATGAGATCCTCCCCAGGGCATTTTTGGGGTTCCCCAGGAGGCAGCTGGAGGTGGGTTTGGTGCCTGGCAGGGGCTCCTTTCCCTGTCACAGCACTGTCCCCATGGTCCCCTCCGTGTTTATGGTGTGCTGGGGAAGCTTTCCACAAGCTGAGGGATTTTAGGACTTGCAGCTGTAACACCAAGTGAGATGTGTCAGGCAGAATGATTTCAACTAAATAAATGGAATCCAGTTATTTAAATTTATGCAATAAATGGAAGGGTGTTTTTTTAAAATGCATGTCACACAACGATTCTACAGAAAGTGCAGATACTGAGGACTAGTTTTCAGCTGCTGGGATCCAGCTGATCAATATGTATCAATCCAGAGGACAGCAGAAAATTATGAGTTGGGATTTCCACCATCATATTAATTCCTGTAGTACTTGATGGCTTCCCAGTCCTCTAATTAATTTATCCTTGTGACCTCTGGAGGTATAGGGTGCTCTGAAGGGGAAAAAGTGCACAGACCAACACACAGATTCAGTTCTAGACCTCAGCTCTTGGCTTGGATCATGGAATCACAGAATGGTTTGGGTTAGAAGTGTGGGTGCCAAGAGATGGATCCAGCCCTGTCCCAGTCCATCCCAGTCCCACTGGAGACCACCACATCCAGATATCCCTCATTTCTTCTGCAAGTTGAGATGAGATGGATTCATCTCAGAAAACCCCTTTTCAGTGAAGCCCATCAGGTTATGTGGTGAGCCAACAGAGGTGGTCGTGAAAAGGCACAAAAATGTGGAGCCTGTCCCTGCTCTAAAATTCCCTTTCAGCTGTAAAGTGTTTAGTTTCCTTGATCCCCTTCTAGACCACAACCTGGCTAGTGTTTCCCTGTGCTGGGATTTACCTTTCCAAGTGATCTGCTCATTGTTTCCACTCCAGAAACTTCACAGATGGGGAGAGCTTTCCCTTTGTGAAGCATTTTTGCTCTCTGTGGATAAAGTGCAGCCTCAGCCCCTTGTAAATCAGAGCTCTCACCTTGAACAACGAGCAGCCCTAACCATGATTTAATACAAACCAAAGGAGGTCACAGTGGGAGCCAAAGCAGCTGGGACCAGGAGGCTTCCTTGCATCTCCCAATGTTGTCCTAATGCTGAGCAGTGTTGCAAAAGACAGATGTTCTTTACTGGAAACCCACACAAGCATTTCTCTGCTTCTGGCTGCTGCCAAGAACGTCCCTCTCAGCACAGGATGAGGCTGGTCCCAGCCCTTTTTTGCTGCTGGAAGTGCTGGGTTTGGTGTAACAGCCTGTGATCAGTGCTGGGGCTTACCTGGCCATCCAGTAGCAGTTCACAGGGCTGCAACTTCTCCCTGGAAGACTTAAAAATCCAGTGTAAAACATCATGAAAATACAAAGAGGCCTGTTTGGCCCATAGCATTGATTTCTGTCCCCACAGCTGCCTTCATGTGATAGTCTGAAATATTACTTGTAATATTATGAGAACCAGAGTGATCTTCAAATTGATGATGTCCCTTTAAAATGACTTTCAAAAAATCCTTTGAAAGTAGATGACAGATTTTTAATACCACCCGCAGAGTTCAGCATGTATCAGTGTCACTGTTCTTGTGCAGCTGTAGCAAACCCTCTCCATCTGGACTTTAAAGATTTGACTTTAAAAAGGAAAAACAGCAACCCCCCCCCGATCATTAACCAGCACCCATTTGCCAGAGATCGATGAAATTAAAGAGTGCTCATGTTAAATTACTTCCATCCAGCGTGTATGACACATTGAATTTGTTACACTTGGGAAATCATGATATTCCTTCTGCTATTACGAGGCAGAAATACAAAAACTCCTAATAAAAGAACACAAACACTCACACATGAAAAATCAGCTTCCTATGGCATTTCTCTTTGAAGCTGCTGTGGCCCAGTGCCAGTGAGAAGTCACAGACTCATCTGCAGCTGCCTTGCTGGACCCTTTGTGCTAACAGAGACACTGGACTTGCTGCCAAAATTTGAATCAGTGCCCTTCTTTCTCTCAGGCTACTATAACCAGCATGCTGTTTTACAGGTCCAAAAGGGATCCCCCTTTTATTTTTTTTTAAATTCTGTTTCTTGATTTTCAGAAAGTGCAAACTGTTGCTGTTTTACGTGCAGTAGGTGACTGCATGGAGAGATCTGCACTTCAGCACCAAGGGACATGGCCTGCGAGGGGAAGCCACCTTCAGGCACCTTCTACAGCAGCATCTTATCCTCAGTCTGCCCTCTTTGGCTGATGGTTTGTCCTGGTTCTGATGGCCATCTGTCTCTTATCTTGTGCAGGTTATCCAAGGATACAGAGCTGGAGGACTCATCCAAAGTGCTGGTGGCATCCAGGATGCGTGGGTTATCCGAGGCGTGAGTTGTGAGCATCAGAAATGAACCATTTAAATCTGACATGCAGAACTGCTGAGAAACAGGACAAGCCCCTGTGAAGCCTTTCCTCCTCCTCATCCTCCCACATCCCAGCACGGGCAGGCCCTGCTTCCACTGGGAAATGTGCAAATAGCCAGGGATCCAGCTGGTGTGAGGGAGCGGAGAGGGTGAGGCTGCAAGAACACCAAGAAGAAAATGAGGAGGAGGAGGACGAGGAGGAGTTGATTTTTCTTGACATCTTCCACAGGCTGACCTTTGTCATTGTCTTTTATGGAGAGATGATCTTCCTTATCAGCTCCTTGCAAATTCCTTGTGAGATGTTCACAAAGAGGATGCCCAAGACCCTGATGGACATGGATGGATGTAAGGGCAGAAGTAGAACACAACTTCTCTCCTGCTTCTCCACTTTTCCTACACAAATATGCCTGCCCATCACTTATCACTTCCTTCAATCCTGACAGCTGATGAGAAAGTGTTTAGGACTCAAGGTCTTTTTTTAGTTTTCTAATCAAATAATTTAAATGTGTGAGTTGACACAACAGGCAAAGAGCCATAAGACCCACTGCTTGCTATTGTGTGTGATTCTTCTTTGAGCAAATATATAATCACAGCCCTAAGTTATAATAATTATGTAATATTTCTTGATAGGAGCAATTGGAATCCATTGTGTAGGGAAGTAATTACAGCCTACTTTGGTTCCTTTGTTTCTGAGTGGGTGGCATTTATGGGCAAAAAAATTTATGCATGCTCAAAAATCCTTAAAAAATGTTGGGTTCTCAGAAAATCTTGGACGTCCTCAGATGTACAGGGTTTTTTAAGGGATAATAAAATCTTTTTATTTTCTGCAGAGCAAAAATGTGTATTAAGTCAACCAAGAGACATTTAGTTCTAAGGATGACAGAACATCAAGGTAAATGTTTTCCTTACAAAAAAAAAAAAAAAAAAAAAAGAGGAGAGTTTATAAATTTACACATTCAAATAAGCTTGATGGGTGTGTGCACATTCCCTCACACACACACACAGAAGGTATGAGCTGCTTTTAAGATGACACCTTAAATACGGATTTTTATCCTGTAGCAGTTTAATGTTGGAGAGTTCTTATTTGTAATTAAATTTCTGAGAAAATCTTCACAGTAGTGACAGAGCAAAAATTGGCTTAAAGGAATAAATTAACAGTAATAGCACAAAAGAAGAAATGTCAGGCAGACTGCTACAACACCATCTAATTTGCTTTTCTGATCACATCAGCAAAGGTCTGTAAATAACCAGATGCATTAACATTTATCTAGGAATGATAAAAGTTGCCATCCTGCCAGATATTCAGTTGGTTTATTAATTACCAGCAGAAACCTGAGATGAGATGTGTGTTGGTTCAACTTCGTAACTGCTTGCTGGAGAATGTTTTTAAAGGGATTTCCTGCAGAGAAATAAGAGATGTTCGGGAAATATTTTTGAAGCTTGAAAACAAAAATGTAAAGTTTCAGTTCCTGCCATGATCTTGGTAAGTCTTTCATCAAGTGTATGGGGAGCTGGTAAAGGATGCAGGAAGTGGGCTGAGGAGGAGAAAAGATCATAGGAAGACAAATATTTATCCTGGAGGAATGGAGTGGCCTTTTCTACATAGCAAGTGAAGGGGCTCTTCTAAAAACATGGTGTTCTCAATCAATCCTGCACCCATTACTGCCGTGCTGGGTGCCAAAATTGGTGTTGAAGAAGCTGAAACTGGTGTTTTCCATGTCAGGCTTGAGTCCTCTTCCGTCCTGCCAGTGCCTTTTCTCACTAGAACTCATTGCTGATGCTGGAAATTAGACGAGACCTCTCCCAGTCAGGGGCATGTCTGTACACTAAGCATTTCTTCACTTGGATCTGCCTGTTTTATCTGCCTGCTTCCCATGGAAAGCTTTGCCAGTGGCTTCCTAAGATGAAAAGAAAATGTATTATTTTCCTTGCACTGCACGTAAGCCCAGATATTTTTGTTCCTTTTGACTGCTTCCTGATCAATAGGCCAATTTTAGCTAGTGACCCTTTTCAGAATGTTCTCCTGGCCTCTAGAGATTCTCTAATTTACTCCAAAATTGTCCTGGTGAGAGCAGAAATAGGCAGCATGGCCCCAGCCCTGAGCAGTGCATATGCATGGCTATATATATAATTCCCTGCTTTTTCTGGGTACAGACCTACATGCAGGCCCCCATTGGAAGCCTTTTCTCTGTGGCTGAGTAGCACTTAGGATGAATTTTTTTGATGTGTATTTTTAAGATACACTTTTTCACGTGTCAATTTTATTCTGGATGCCTGCTGCCTAAAAAAGTGATGGTACAAGAGCAAAGCCCACCCTCTTCCACATATTTTGACTATTTGCCTCAAAACATCCTGTGTTAGATTCAGGCTGGGTTCTACACCACATCACCACCATTTTTTCATAATTTTTTTTTTTCCCATTGGCTTTCTGAAGCAAGGCTGCCTAAATCCTCAGAGATAAATTAGAGGTCAGAGTTGGCTGCTCCTGAGTGGAGTGGGTGAGGAGAAAGCCACAACTGTTCTTCCTGTGTAGCTGTGAAAAACTTCATTTGCCAGGAGGATAAAGGAGCTTCATACAGAATTTGGTGGGAAATATAATTGATGGGTTTGGACAGGGTTTGAGGAGGTGGATTGCTGTTGGTTCATCCTGGCTGTGGAGCCTGGTTTTGCTCCAGACCTGAGTCTCACCTGAAGGGAGACTTTCAGGAACTTCAGGGATGTGCCAACTCCATAGCTGCTGCTCACCTTATTGATGCTTGGTATTGAGATTCAAATTCCTTTTTGAAAGATTGCAATTTGCACATCAGTGTTATTGTAGCAGCGGAGATTCCTTAATGACTTCCTGTCAAGTGCAAAATGCAAGCTAATTTCTGATCCTAAAGAAGTGCTGTGACAAAGACATTTTTAATGGCAATGTCTGGCACAACCAAGCCACTCTGCTTCTCCAGGTCAGCATGTGCAGCTCATCCTCCCCTGACTCCTGCCCTGATGTCCTTCATCCCCTAAAATAGCACAGCTGGATTAGGAAAAGTCAAGCCAAATTAAAAAAATTATTTGTTTTCACATGAATCTTAGAGTGATTAATTTATCCTGTTTGTTTCAGAACATGAAAATGTGATCTCACCCCAGGTAAAAGCTTTTTGGAATATGCCAAATATAACTCCACAGTATGACTTCCTTCAGCACCCAGTACTATTAAATAACACCTCTTATTAATAAAATATTGCAAGAGAAAAAATGTCCCAGATGCCAAACATCTCTTACAATTCATGAAAGAGTTAACAGGCAATCCTGCACCTCTCAGGGAGACCTTTGCTACACATTTTTAATGGCCTGGGCTCTTGGTAGGTGAAAGGAAAGTTCCTAATTCAGGTTTAAAATACTGTCTCAGTGCCAAGTAATCAAACTAGTTTTAAGTGAAGCAATTAGCAAGCATTAGAAAGGCAGCTATTTCCTGCTTGAAGGTGCTAAACTCTGTGTCCCTTATTATGATTTCTCTGGGGATGTGAGTAATGGGCTACAGAGCTTTTTTGGGGGGTTAGTGGGGTTTTTTTTGCATATGTGGAAATACTGGCAATGTGCTAAATCCTTGCCAATTCACTAGATATGAATGATGATGAGGGTGGAACAAAGTCCTTACTCTTTTCTGGTGGTTTGAGCAACATGTATGCCAAAATCAGTAAGGTGGTTTTCTCATTAGTTCCTTAAAAACAGGTTTTTCCTTCCCAGTTCTGCCTCACCAGGTCCCCATTTCTGGGACCAGGCTGGTGCTGGAATGAGCAGATGAGGCAAAAACTGGTCATTCTGCTGCTTTTGCTAGATTTTGTTGAGGGGGTTGATGAAACACAGGTGGGGACCACATCTCCCTGAAGGAGAGTTTTCTCCTTGAAACCACTTGGTTTTTTGCCAAGGGGGGCTCTCAGAGCTGCATTTCCAAGGTGAGGTGGCTCCTGATGGGTGCAGCTGCATCAACAGTCTGTTTTAACCCAAATCGCTGCTTTTTGAGCTAATCTCTCACTTGTCCTAATTTCCTACACTTTACTTTGTGAGCACAGTTTACCTAAATTTAACCCTGAAGCACCAGAGCAGATCCCTCCCCCACCTCCCTCAGTGCCTCTCTCCTCCACCACAGCTTTATCATCTGGCAGCCACACCTAAGGCTCCTTGGATTAGTGAGAAATCCCCCTGCTGGTGCTTCTGGGCTTTGAAAAAGGCTGTAGGGGCTCAGAGGATGGGCATGCAGCCAAATAAAGGTGAGAAGCCAGGCTGACACCCTGCCAAAATCCAGGACATGTCCCTGAGGTCTCAGCATCACACAGGACAAACCCCTGCCCTAAAGGGGAAACCTCTACATAAGGTCCAGAAACAGAATTTTCATGAGTTTTCCATGGCAATTTACTCTTTTTGTTTTGAACGTTGAGGGGGAAAAAACCCACCAAAAAGGTGAATCTTAGGGAATATCAAAGCCAATTTGCTTTCTATCATTTTTATTCCTTCCTCAGCAAATTCAGAAATAGGTTGGAAAGCACAAAAACCAAATTCTTCAGCAGCATTTCAGATTTTGGCCAGCACATGCCCTTATCTACTGCTGAGCCTGATGAAACTATTTTTACTTTAACAAACCTGGATCATAAACGTGATCAGGTGGAATTTTCTGTAAGCACCAGCTGAAACCTGTGCTGGTACAGTTATTGCTGTGCATAAGCAAAAAAGGAAAGCACACAAAAAAGCCATGGAATCTTACCTCAGGTTAAAGAAACAACGGGAAGTTTGGCAGAAAATGGGGAATTACATACTTTTATTATAAGACTTGCATTTGTGTAACCACAGGAAGCAGAGGGAGAAGGTTCCCCTCCCAATCCCTTGGATTTTCAATCTGTTTGTTCCTAACTTTTTCTCCGAACACGTAGGACAACTTTTTTCTGACAGGGTGTCTAGATGTTGGAGATAACCACTTAAACGATCAGATTTTATGGCTGTGCTTGGAAAAAGAGCAGAGAAGAGGAAGAAGCATCCCCAATATGATGGACCTCAACACAGATAGGTATCGTCAAAAGAACCTCCTGTTTTGGAAAAAAGGGAATTCCTGTTTTCCTGCTGACAACTCAGCTGGTGAGCTCATTGAAAAGCCTCTTGCCTGCTCTTTATTTCTTATTATTGTGCAAAATTTGGTGGTTTTCACAGCTCTGATTTTCACACCCAGGTTTTTCCAGTGGAGGCTTGAGTGGTTTACAGCCATCTAAGCACCTTCCTGGTAGGCTTGAATTCCCAGAGAAACAAGCCACAAGTTGGAAACTATTCAGCCACAGCTGAGAGATGTGATATTTTCCATCAGAAGGTGCAGTGTTTGTTTTTTAAGAGCTTTGCTTCAAGATGGTGATTTTGCTGTGTGTCTCTGGTCAGATCAGACCCCTCAGAGATGGCACTAATTGCATGCTGCTGGTGGCTTTGGTCCCCTTCTGCCAGACACCAGGGTGAAGCTCTCACAATTGCAGATTCAGTCAAAGGCCACCTGTACTCTGACCAAGAAAAGTGCTGTGGAAAAAAGCACTCTGAAAAATCCAGCCTTGTGCTGTCTCAAATTAGCAGATGCTTTTAATGCTGTTGACCTTCCTATCTCTGCAACTCCTCTCCCCCTCTCCAAAAATGGGGATAATGGTATTGTTCTGTGGCACAGGGCTCTGCTGAAGACACAGCCATTAGTGCTGCTGAGGTTTTCAGTCTCAAAGAGAGAGCACTTCATAGGGATGCTGAGCCCAGGGTTAGGAAGGTGTGCAAAGGGAAGGGGGATGAGAGGCTGAGTGATGGACAGGGAGAGAAATACCCAGCAACCACCCTGTGTGAGGATCTGGGTCATTATGGATGGAGCAAAGCAGGGTCTGATGGAGGGCACACAAACAGGTCTGTGGTCACATCTTTCAAGACTGTGTTATAATATATGCAGAGGAGACTAAACCAAAGTGGATGGCACTGTGTGTGTGTGTGCATATACAGGCACAGGATCTAATTTTACATTAACAGCTAGGGTGAAGCAGTCATTTTGAATGGTGAGATTCACAGGCATGAGTGTGTGAAGTTAAGGGTGGCTGTGAAATGCATATTAATCAAAATAAAATAAAATAAAATAAAATAATAAAACAAAACTAGAGACATTTCCAATCCTGCTATGGAAAGATTCTCTGCTGACATCAAAATCAACAGAACAGTAAAAAAAATGACTTGTGGTGGCAAGGAAATCTCAGGGCATCACATTTTGGCATGGGGCAGACTTCCAGGAATTTCAGGATGACAATAACCAGGGTGACCTCAAAGGCTCAGGACTTCACCAGAAACCAGGATCCTTGCAGGGTGTCCACCCACCTGTCTGGGCCAGGAGACCCTCCTGCACTGCTGTGTGCCTGTCTGGGGTCTCCACTGCTTCCTCCTCACCTGCCCCTGACCCATCTCCTCCTGGCTGCCTTTAGCTCAATGTCAAGGTGATATTTGTTGTGCCTGCAGCCCTGTTTCTTGAGGGCTGGCACTGGAAAGGCAGAGAAATGGCTGTGCTGCACATCTGGTGGGGTGGCAAGCTCTGGCCAGCGGGGGCTGCCTGAGGGTGATAAAGCTCTGACCCAGGGGGATGGTGCCTGCAGGAGCTAGGATGTGTAACCTGGCCAATCCTGAAATATCTAATTGCTTCTGCATCAGCATTTGGAAGCAGAACAGCAAGATTTGCATCTTACAGCTTACACTTGCTAGCAACTTTCTCCAAACTCTCCTCACTCACCTCTCCCCCACTCCAAATATGTCTTTTTTTAATGTATTTTGTTTCCAATCTGAGTGTCTAAGCTTCTTTTACTGAGCTGCTAAAGTCTGAAGATTGAATCCCCCTATATCCTCTATTCACTCCATTTTATTTCAGGCAGACCTGATCACTGCTTGAAATATTCCCATTCCATCCAGCTGATGGAGATTTTTCACAGTGGAGCACAGTGTCTCCACCTGAGCACAGTAGTGCTGCATTATTAGCTTGGGAAGCTATGACCTTGAAGGCTTTATATTTAATTTATTTCAGCATTTCAGCCATAGAGATGTTTGCTCTGATTAGACCCAGTAAATTACCCTCCACAGATGAATTATCAGGGGATTTTCTTCTATTTTTTTTCTGCCCATTCTCAAACAACTCAGAATGAGCCTGGATACTTTGGTCTGTGTGGCTGGAAATCTTAAATGACTTCTTTTCCACAGCACAGGTCTCCAAGCAGTTTACAGTGGGTTTTCTCTGCAAATCATGTAGGTGCCATTTATGCTGTCACCCACTGGCTAATCTGATTATCAAAATTTTCAACAATTAACTAAATCTCAAATGATCTGCAGTTCTGACCAGTGATTAGCAAATAGGTAGGGGATCCATGGGGATATCCATACCTTCAGCCCTAATGAGGCTTCATCCCTGAGAATGCTCAAAGCCAGCTTGGATGGGGCTCTAACCAACCTGAATTAGTGGAAGGTGTCCCTGCCCATGGCAGGGGGTTGGAATGAGAAGATCTTTAAGATCCCTTCAAACCCAAACCATTCAATAATTCTATGACTCCATGATAAGTCATTCTCTTGATATTCTGGGAAGAAGATTATATTTCTCAGCAGTTTAGGACAGGAGACAGAAACAATGAAAAAAAAAAAAAACAGAAGGTCTTGATGAAAGTCAACAAATTGTCATTTTCTAAGTTAAGTACCTTGATTCATATAATCTGCTATGGCAGTGACCATGCCTTCTCTGGATGAATAATATTGCTTGCAAAAATATTTGTTATTCTGGTGATAGAAAAGTGGGAATTTCTTCTTGGTGTGTGAACTTCAGACACACTGAACAGAGAGGAGGACAGCTGAACCAAATCTTTAACATTTTCTGGTTCCATATGAGGAAGAGGTGTGCTTTTTCTGCAACATTTTTTTCCACCAGAGATATAGCAAGTACTTGCAAGCAGTTGAGTAATAGGAGCTTAATTCTTTATCACTTTTGCCCCAGCAAGAAGCCTCTGTGTGACTCTGAGCCAAATGCAAATGTTAAGCAAAGCACATTAGCTCCAGTCACCCTGCAGGGACATTTTGTTTTGCATTTGCAGGAGCTCTAAAATCTGCACATGGGTAGTCTCTCACTTTTTAAGGAACTTTTTCTGAGCTTCCCTAACTCAGTCACCTGCAGCTACATGAATATTTCCCTAGGGAAAGAGAGGGTTATGTCAGCATTTAGAAAAGGGCTTTTCCCAGAATGACTCAAGGTGTGAAAATAAGGACAGATGCACATTTCTGGAGGTGTTTTTCTCCTTGGGGAGCATCTTTCCTCTGAGCAGGAGCTGTGAAGTACAGGTTTAAGCCAATGTGCTCGTGGCTCCCAGCAGAGCACTCAAAAAGCCTGTCAGGACAAAGTTCACCCTGCAAGACCCGGGGCTGTGCTGCTCCCCTCTCACCTGCTGAGCCTCCTGCAGACTCCTCAGCTCCACCTGACTGGGGGAGCAGAGATGAATTCTGCCTGTTCTCCAGCACCTCTGTCCTGGCATGCTCCCAGCCCTGGGCTTGGGGACTCCATTAGGAATTCATGCATTTGCAGAACAAGCTATCATTCCAAAAAGCATTATTTGCTAATATCTCTGGAGCTCCATGAGAAAGTTTTCCCCCACAAACTCATTTTCTAGCTTAGGTGAGGATGGGAATGATGGAAGGTGGTGGCTCCAGGTACCCTGACACTAGCAGTGATTTGGATAATACTTCCCAACTCTTGCATGAGGGAAGGATGGATTTTTTGTTTGTTTGTTTTTTCCTTATACCAAAGGCTAGAAATTGTGATTTAACCCTTGAACTGTGTAAATTAAATCCTAAATGCAGAATGACTGGAAAAAGCACAGGGGTTACTTCAGCCAGCAAATAACCCCATCAAATTTTTTTGGATCAAAACTGCTCAAAGTATATTTTGGAATTTTTCATACCCAAAGAAGAATGTTGCAATAAATGAGTGATTCGAGGTCTAGCATAAAACACTGAAATAAAATTCTCTTGCACATTAGCTCTGTTTCTTTGGGGTCTGCATAGCTACAGGCAAGCCAGAGCTTTGGCAGGTCAGGGGAACCCGTTTGAGCCTGGGCTCCAGTGACCTCACTAACCAAACAGATGAAGCTAAAAATAAATGCAAGATGTTGTAGACATACAGGAGCCCCTGTTCCCTGAACTGTTTGCAAAAGGAAGAGACTGATTCTCCTGCTTTCAGTTTGTTGTCGGAGATAAGAGCTCACATCAGACAGTTTGGGTGGGGGGGTCCTTTGGTCTCATTTTCCCAGACAGCAAATACTGCATAGAGATCCTCCAGAAATCCCTCCTGCTCTCTGCATTCCTATTCCCTACATACTTCAGGCCCTTACATTTTTATGGCTAGATAATGAGGCCAGACCAAATCTGTCATCTGATCTCTCTGCTAATGTAGCAGACACAGCTTTCCAATCCCAGTTTAAGCCGATTTTACTTAACTGTGACCTCTGTAGCTGATGGGAGCTGAAACAAAACTCCTTCAGTTCAGGTCCTGGGGTTTAGACAATGTGTGATTAAAGCTCTCTACAAGTCCATTTGAAAATCCATAAAACTACCTAGTCAATATGCTGAGTTCAGAGTAACTGTAAATTATCTTAAGCAAATAATTTGCCTCGATCACAGAAGTGGAATTTTATATTCACAAACAATTTGAGAATCAAAGGGGACTGGCACAGAAAGGTTACAATAGACAGCAGACCATTTTCAGTTTTTCCATGTAACATGGACTCAAAATGATTTCAGCAAAGGTTGGATGTGCTGGGCTATGGGACATGATGGACATCCATGGGCCTTGAGGAATCTGATTTTTCAGAGGCTACAAAAGCAGAATTGAGTGATGGTAGGTGGTCAAGAAGGTGAGAAACTTTTGTGTTGACATGACTCTGATTGCCAGGGTAGACTCAATGTGTCTACACCCCAGGATGAGGCTGGAAAGCACATTTCTGTAGGTTAGAGCAGCACTGGGAGACTTTACACTGATTGGGGCAGGCAGACCCAGGCCAGTGACAGCACAGGGGTGTCACTGGGACAACCAAGCAGATGGAATTACCCTAAAAAAGACTCACATCAAACAGCCACACCATGGCAGCTGATGCTGGCAGGGTCTCTGCACCATGCCCTGTGAAGGGAATAGGATGTTCCCATTATTCCTTCCCCTCTTAATTAGCCATGGTCTTTTCAGAACAAAGCTGTCAGGTGCAAAGGGAAGAGGGTCCCATGGGTTGGACAGGAAGATTTGCCATCCCCACCACAGCACCACTGCCCACATTGAGGTGATTTCCTCCTTTTTGTATTTGGAAGGGAGTACAGGGGAACAGAGCTCTTTAGGGGATATTTTAAAATATTTTTTCCTGCTGGCAGAAGGAGAAAAGGCTTCCAGAACGAGACCTGACCTTTTGCGTGCTGCAGCGCTGATTCCCAGAGGGGCCCATTGAATTCCTCCCTAATGAGAAAGGACTTTGTTTCTGAGCTCACTGAGAATAGCCCCATTTTCCTGCCCATCAGCTGGAAAACCTCCTCTCTTGGGGCTGAGCTGGTGGCTCATCCTGTCCCCTCTGCATGGGGAGGCCACCCCATACCCCAGTGGAACCTCCTGCCCAGGGGCAATATGGTCTTCAGCACTTGTGCCTCAAGGTGCTCCACAGATGATCCTCAGTTTGGGGAGGTCCAGGAAATCTGACTAAACCCCAAAGGGTTTGATCTGCTTCTGTCTTAGAAGAGTCCCACAGTGCCTGCTAGTCCCAATGGAGAGAGAATTTGGGATGTGCAGACAGGTCCTTTCCTCCAAGAAAGTCAGAGATATCCCCTCCAATGCTTGTTTCTGCCCTGTGCCCCAATCTCTCCTTTATGCAGTCAATTCTCTTTGATCTCCACTGTAACAAACCTCTTCCCTCCATCCCTCCTTCCTCTCCCTGGAGCATGCTGCAGTGGAGGGGATAAACACAGTTTCCCTTCCTTGCTCCAGGCTGTAATGCAACTTTCCTTATTTTCTCTCTCTGGTCTCCTAGGATCATATCTAACAGACTTTACAGGTTAACCCCAGAGTCAGCTCAGCTCTGTGCAAATTTGTAATGCAGGTATGTAAAGAAAACCCCAGAACAGGTCCTTTTTTTTTTGTTTTTTTTTGGGGTAGGGGGTAAGAATAAAGAAGGAATGTGGTAGGAATGTGTCAGCTGTAACAGCTGCAGCATGGAAAGGGAGAGCAGTTGGACCTGGGGTGAGAGTTGAAAAGAGTTTCCACCAAGGGTACCCTTGGGATGCAGGAGGTGAAAAGGGAGAGAAAAGGACTGAAAATGCTTGACAAATGGGAGCTGAAAGAGGGGGTTCAGTCTTCCATTCCTCCCTGCTGGTGGGGCTCAGCAAGGACGTGCTTGTTTGAGATTCACACTTTGCTTCCTTGGCCTCGAGTCCCATTTCTGCTTTTGGCCAAACCACTGATCCTGGCTGCATCTCATCTGCAAGGTATTCTCTGTTTAGCTTATACACAAACTGCTGCACTCAGATCCCTGAAGGGCTTGAGCAGAACAGCACCAGTGACTTAGATCCACCAGACACCCTTTTCCTTGTGAATAACAAGGGTTGGAGCGTGTTTGCTGTGTCACAGCACCTCTGAAGGGGCTGACACGTTTCACCAAGCAGGTACAAATAATTGCTTTACACTGCACAAAGGCAGTCGAGGGCCAGGGACTGGCTGTTAAAATGTTAGCAGTGACACCATGCCAGGCTCTGTGACAGGAATTCACCTTCCTGTAATTAATTCTGAAGCTCTGTCACTGAATCTAGTTCTCCTCAGGTAAAGCCAGTGTTAAATAGGCTCAAAAACTTGCCGTGTCAGTCCACTTTGTACTTGAGAGGAGACATGTACCTCGGGGTAGGGGGAAGGGAGGGGAGGCAAATATGCTGATGACTGAGAGACACTGAGATATGCTGGTAATGGGGCCAGCCAAGAGGCAGAGGGAGAATAAATAAACATAATTTGGAAGTGACAGTCTGTCTGGCATTGTACTGCGGTCTGCTAAGATTTCTGTTTTTAAAGGATGCAGTAATTTAGTGAAAGCAATATGGTGAAAGGGCTCTGGTATTATCGATTAGCTTTGATCCATAAATTTCTGCTGAGCTCCTTGAAAATGCATGAGATAAGGATTCAGGATAGATGGAGGCTGCATCCAGACTGATGTGCAGGTCTTGATGGTGCTAGCAACAAAAAATTTGACCTTAAGGACAACTAGAATGGGAATGAAGGGGATTTTATTACTCTGTGGCAGGTCTTGACTGGGTGTAAAACTAGTAACATCATAGTAATCATAGAAAGCACTGAATAGTTTGGGTTGGAAGAGACCTTACAGATCACCCAGCTCCATCCCCTGCCAGTTCCATGGGCAGGGACACCTTCCACCACACCAGGCTGCTCCAAGCCCCATCCAGCTCTTCCAGGGATGGGGCAGCCACAGCTGTTTTTGGGCAACCAGTGAAACTGATCTTCCTCAAGCCCTTCAGGTCCTCCTATACTTTGGGGAGACTGTGCTGGGCTGCAGTGGCAGGGAAGCCTGTTTGAAGGTGTCTCAGTGGATCCCTGTTGCTGAGCTGGCAGATGGAGGGGAAGCAGAAACAACCCAGTCCAGTGGCTGGCAGAGCTGACAGGTCACTCATGAACACCATGGATGCTGAGCTATTCCAGAACCCCAAAGCATCCTTTCTGTCACACATTTGTTCTTGGCTTTTGGTGAGAAGGTTGCAACCCCTTGGGTCATGGGAATTAGTGAGACAAACCCTTGTTCCTTGTGATGCTCTCTCTACTTGAGGTTTCTTTGCAAGCTTAAGCTGAGTGGTGTTATCAGAAATTCTTATTCCCACTGGCAAATTTGAGCATCTGAGCCCTGTTTGGAGGAAATTTGAAAGGTCAGGTTTCCACAGAGCCTGGAACTGGCAAACATTGCAAGCTGCCAGCAAGTCTTTGCTGATTTTTCTTGGTGACCCTCCAGACAAGCACATTCTCAGATCCTGGTGATTCAACATTTTATTGCAGCAGGGACCAGCTGTGGTCAGATTTGGCAAAGCCAATGGCATCTTGCCAGCTGTCAGGGCTGTGCTCAAGGCTGGAGTTTCTTCAGAGAAGCTGTGTGAGGAACAGACTATCCCCTTCTCATGGTTCAGAGGTAGAAGGGAAACAGCTTATTTCAAGTGCCTGGTCTTGCAATGATCTCCAGAGTGCTCCAAGGACAACCAGGGAAACTGTGGGCTTTTCTTTGGACCATCACTGCTTCCTCATGGGTTTTTACACTTGCTGAGCTCTCTCCCACAGCATCAGGTCCTTTTGCAGATGATGCCAGAGCTCTCTCCACTCATCCTCCCATGGAAGTCTGCACCCACCTCGCTCCAACTCAGTGACATCTTTCCCATCCAAACATTGACTGTTGTTTAGGGATTAGGCCCTGCATGCTGGTCTTCAGTGGCTTGGATCCAAACCCTAGAAATGTCCATGAAGAAATTCCTGTTTGTTTCAGCTTTGGACCTGGTGCCAAGTTCTCAGCACTGTGCTGAGCACGAGCCAGGATCCTGCTGAAGGCAATATCTGATGCAGTACTATGTCACTCCTTTGGATTCCCTGTCTTCAGCTTTTAAACCCCAGAAAACGTGTTTTACTCAGCTCCCTAATGGTTATTCAAGAACACAAGATTGGAAGATGATGCCTTGAATCATCAAGGCTAACCCCCATTCCCTCTGGCAACCATGCCACTCAAATCTTTGCATAAATCTCAGTTTTGACCGTAATTAATCTGTTTGACCCTTTAAACCATGTCTAGCCTCTCATGCATGCTGCATCCTTTTTCTGCCCAACATGCAAGTGTGTTGTAGAGTCTTTTCTAGCAGAACTTGGCTGCTGTCATTATCAGCTCACACCTTCTACTCCCACCCCATCTGTGCCTGGCACTACTTTCATGCATAATACATCGATCATCTGCAGCCTGGTAGGGGGGGAAATCATCACTTCAAGTCACTTGTCTGAATTCAAGCCACATCTGAGCCGTATCCTTTGCTGAATTCCATATCCATGTTTGATAAAAGGGAGGGAAACCAGCGAGAAGACTTCAGGCTCCTCCTGTCTGCAGGAACTCCAAATCAAATATTGTGTTTATAAGCCTTTGAGAGTCTTACAGGCCACACTAAAAGCTGGTGGAAATCCATGCAAGTCTGAGGCACTCTTGCAGCAATGCCAGCTGATACCATGCAAAGGATAAGGACTCTGTTGTGTTTGCTTATCTTGGTTTTCTATAGTGCAAAGCCTCTCCTCTTTTGCAGGTTGGATGAGCCCTTGTGAATATTTGACTGATTTTCAACTGCTCTGCTCTTCATTTACACCAGCATGGCTGGGAAGAGCACCAGTGCTTCATTCTGGAAGACAGATCTTCAAAGAGTAACATACACGTAGCAAACTTGATTTTGAAGTCTCTCAGGAAGGCTTTGAAAACAAAGGCTCAAATTCCAGAGTAAGTAGAAAGACCTTGGTTCCTAGTGGTGAAAGCTTCCTACCAGAATTATTCCCAGAGGCAGTACAGACTTTACATTTTGCCTCATCTAAATGCATTAGGAGGAGTATTAAATTTCACATGTGCTGCATATTGATGTAATTCTCCTGACATGTCTGTTTGCACCATTATGAAATAAGGGATTTCCTTTCCCTTTCTTTCCACATTTGCCTTGCTCCCTAGGGATCTCGAGGATATGATCCATTGGCATACAAGGATTATGCCTTTTACACAGAAGACTTTAAAAAAGCTTCGTCATTGTGCTAACAGAGGTCTTGGGACAGCATCCTGCATTAGCAGTGCTTGACTGAACTGACAACCTATGGCTGGGAGAGATCCATTAATCTTCTGTGGCACCATCCCTCCAGCCCTGCTCAAACTTTGTGAGGATGAACACTCATCCTCAGGAGAACCCTGAGGCTCTTTTCATGTAAAAACTACACCTCTGTACCCTACAATCTGGTATTTCTGTTGGTATTTTTTTTGTTTTGTTTTGTTTTGGGTTTTTTGTTTTGTTTTTGGGGTTTTGTTTGTTTTTGCTTTGTTTTTATTTTGTTTTGTTTTTGTTTTTTGGGTTTTTTCTTTTGATGTTCAAAGGGAAGGGCGTGTTTAAACAAACAGCTCCCGAATATCCCCCAGTTATCTGCAGGCACAAGGTTAGGTTGGAGGGTGCTCTGCCACCCTGCACGCCCTGGAAGGGTGACCAGCAGTGCCCCTTGGGTCCCACACCTCTGCTGCCTCAATGCTTGACTCTGCTTGTGACTCCATCCTGCATCACAGCTCCACGCTGTGACAGGGATGATGTAAATGCCTGCTTTGAGCAGAGCTGAGGGCCTTTTCCTTCCCCAGAAATGCTGAATGCACTTAATCTTGAGAGCAGTAAGGAGAGGGCAGAGTTCAAGGGAAGAAGAGACAGAGTTGGGATTTTTTAAGCCTTTTTTTTTTCCTTAACAGGCAAAATTAGATTGCTGAAAGAGAGCCATAAAATGAACTTAACAGCCAAGGGAAATAGAGGAGACAACCTCAATTCTTTGAAAAGTCAACACTGACCTTACTACACAGACTTGAGGGCATGCTGTCTTCCTTCTCTGGGAACACCTGTGCCTGTGCTCTCAGATCCTTTATACAGGGCTGATTGCTCCATTTCTCAGCTCATCAGCTGCATGGGACACAGGAATGTGTACTGGAAGAGATGAATGTGTATATGGTTAGAAAAGGAACTGGAGAACACACCTTGCTCTTACCTTCAGGTAAAGTTGTTGGCAAAGAACTTGTGATTCTTCAGACCAAAAGTTATGAAGTTATATACATAACTTGATATCTATATACACATAGGTGATTATATATATATATTTATGTAAAAGTAGTGAGCACCTACACACAGAGAAGCATCCACGTGGTCTGCAGCAGCATTAATGTGCATACAAAATGCTTGCATGCACAGCTATAAACCACATTTGGTGATTTTGTCTGTGATTTGAGAACGTTGTCCAGGTGTACTGGGAACCCTCCTGTCTGTCTGTCTGTCCCAGGCAGGGGAGCAGGGACTGAAGGAGTCTGTGATAGGGTTTTTCTGCATGGTTTGTGCTGTGCCTCTTTCTTGCTTGGGTTGATGGTGACATCTGGAGGCTCTGTCGTGTGTGTGCACAGTGACTTTACAGAATCCAAAAGCACGGAATGGTTTGCACTGGAAAGGACCTAAAAGACCATCCTGTTCCAAACCCCTGCCATGGGCAGGGACACCCACTAGACCAGGCTGCTCCAAGCCCCATCCATCCAGCTTGGCCTGGAAAAGGGCTGGGATGGGGCACACACAGCTCCTCAGGGCAGCTGTGCCAGGACCTCAACACCTTATCAGGAAAAAATTTCTTTCTAATATCTAACCTAACCCTGCCTTCTGTCAGTTTGAAGCCCATTTTCCCTTCTTCTGTCCCTCCATGTCCTTTTAAAAGCCCCTTTACAGCCCCAATGCACTTTTTGTCTCAGCTGATGGGACACCTGTGCATAAAGGGGGTTTGCCTATCATGTAGGCTGATCCCAAAAAATCCCCACTATCCATAATCCCACAGGGGAGAGTGCTCTGTCTGTCCTTCTTTATGCCACCTCTCCTCACCCTGCTGTCACCACACATGACAAATGGCCTTGGTGGGGGAGTGGCAGCATTTCTCATTTCTGTAACTCACTGCTCTGCTTTTTGGCCTGTGTGAAGTAAATGTGGGCTTTAAGGGTTTTAGCATGAGTTTGAATTGTCTGGTTTTGTCCTTGAACCATATCCACTGAGAAAACCATGTGCCAAAGCAGGGGTCTGTATGGAAATTTCCTGTCATGTTTTAACTTCCCAGAGAGCTGCCACACCAAAGCCCTTCCCACTCTATGGTTGAGTACTGTTCACTACTCCCAGTGCCAGTGTGCAAATTTCATACACCAAAATCCTGCTTCTCCCTTGACATCCCCAGAGGATGTTTTCCACCTTCACTGGTTTGGTTTGCCAAGGGCAGGCTGAGCCCCTGCAGAGACCTGTGAGATGGTGACTGGGAAGTGTTGTTACCAAATCCCAGCCCTAAAAATGACCCAAGTTTGAGCAAAAAGTGTGGGCAGCTTCTGTGGAGGCTTTTGCTCAGAGACCTTCTTCAAGGAAGGAATGGACTTTTACAACTACTGCTGGAAATTCCTCCTTTTTGTTTCCCCCGGCAATTTTTGGCTATTTGGCATCACCCAATTATGCTACCACTGTTGTTATTACACTGAGCCTTTAACCACTTTGGCCTATTTGCTGGGCCATGTTCTCCAGGAGCTGCCCATGCATTTCTGGGACTCTGCTGCATCCATTCTTCATCCCATCACCACCTTGAAGGCTGTAAGAAAGAAAGAAGTCAGGAAGAAAAGGAAGGAAGGAAAAAAATATATTAAAAAATTTACATGTTGGACTTTTATACTGTCAATTGGGAGACTGGCTGAAGTTCTGCAGAGATTGGCATTGATCTCTAATTGATTTATATCTACTTTGGGGCAATATACAGGCCCCAAGCCCAGCACTGATTTGCAACAGACTTGTACAACAGAGATGCTAAACAGCTCCTGCATGCTTTGTGAAGAGGCAGACTGCTTGGATAGGGAGAATTGGTGTCCAGCAACTGGAAGGTTCCCAAACTGGGCTTCTTGTATCTTTCTAATTCCCATGCAGTGCATATTTTATATTTGAGATTAATGCCTGGACTTCTGAAGTTGAGAATAGACAGATGAAACCTGCTTAGGTTTCATCCTTGGTTTTCAGTAAATCTCCAAAGCCATTTTAAATTTAAGACCTTAACCTTGCTTTTAAAGCATTCAATGAGTCATTTAAATGAAGGGAATGGTGATTTCTGGGGGACTTTCAGCACAAATTCTGACTTATGCTCTTTTCTGGTCTTGATGCATGATTTTCTCCATGCCAAAAGATGAACAGTCATCTTTTACTTTGAGAAGCTGGATTCACCTCAAACCACATTTGTTCTTTGAGAACATCAGCATCTTTCTGGCTAATCCTTCTCAAGGAAGCCATCAACTTAAATTGTAAATTGTACCTCCCTTCATTTTTCAATGACTCATGCTTGTTATTATTGTTCTGCTTATCAGGGTATCTCTCTTTCTGGGGTTGTATTATTTCATGCTTCAGCATCTCACCACTAAATACATATGTAATTTCCAACCACAAATGTAAGAGTAATTGAATGAGAAATTTGGATAGTGTTTATTCCTAAATCATGTCAAACTGGTAATCAAATGGATTCAATAATTGCCCTAATTTTAACCCAGCATAATGAGCCTTTCCAAACCCATGGTTGAGAATTACCCTAATTGAGTCCAGAACCACTTGTGATAGTAAATGGTGAGTTTTCTAAGCAGATTTGAGTTCCTCTTCTGGGTTGGAGGTGAGATTGGCTGCAGGGATGCAAGAGCATGGACAAGGTTCTTTTATTTAGGCAGCATTTTTGCTTCCCCCCAACTTTTTAGCCCCAGAACAGCTAAATATTGACTTTACTTGTGATGTAGCAAAGTCAGTGTTGTCCCAGGCTGGTGCTCAGACATCCATGTGAGGATCCCAAAGGATCCCCTTTCCTCACAGTGTGATATCTGGTGTGCAATCCGTGTTCAACACCACTTGGAATCCTGCTGGAATGGTACCAGGGACTTGGCTGGCACCAAAACCCAGGGGTTGTATCTCTTTGGGTGTGATCATGAGGGATGGATTACAAGCAAGCCTTTGTAGAGTGATTAGTTATGTTTGTTAAACCAGTTCTGAGCTGGATCCAGCCTTTTGGTCACGAGTCAGGCGAGAAAGAACAAGTCCAAGTGTGACAGAGTGGAAAACAGCATGTGTGTGGCCCATGCTTAGCAATTGCTGTAAAAAAATACATCCCACTGGCTGTGTGATGTTACATTAGCCAAGGTGTTCTGCTGCTTTGAGGAGTGCTTCTGCTTCCAGAAGAAAAAATAATCTCTCCAAATGAACTGGATATTAATTGAGGGAGACCTCAGACGATCCCTAACAGCTCATATACTAATTAAAGACAGATCAAAGTGTAGTTTCTCCTGTTCTCTCTGGAAGCAATTGAATTTCTGAGGGGAAAAATAATTCCTTGTGGCTTTTCCTTGGTTTTAAGTGCAGAAGTGCACACAGTTTCCTAGCTGGCAGCAAAGATGTGGGTGATGCATGAGGAGCAGCAGAGATTGAATGCAGGAACATGCTGCTGCCATTTAATCTCAGATAATATATTTCACAATCCTACTCCTGGAGTTTTTCAGCAACTGGTTTAATGTATTGGAAAGTATTTGCCTTGCCTTGGAAATGTTTCCCATTTGAAAACAAGCTGCAGTGGGAGAGCTGGCAGCTGCACAGGAGGCTGCTCTGTGAAAATTGGATTTCCCTGTGTGGCACAGTGGGAATGGGTCACAGGGAGGGCTTTGAGCAGCTCCCAGAAAAGGCTGCAGGCTGTGCAGATCTGTGCAGAACCCTTCTGCTTGGTCTCCAGAGGATTTCTGTCACTCTGCCACTTGGCACAACAGAGATTTTGGAACGGATTTACTCCTGGTGTCTGTCCCTTGGGCAAGGAGAACGTGCAGAAGAACAGCAAAGCTTGGCTTATACTCATGAATTAAAAATCTTGGGATTATTTTAAATCTCCAGATGTGGAGTAGAATCTCTGCTTTAATTCTGCTCTCAATTCAAGTCCATTTTTTTTTAACCTCAACAACAGAGCCACTGTCTGTGTCTAGTTTACCAGTAAGCAACATCAGGACACCTGGTCCTGCCTGAGACAGCCAGAGGTCTGATGTGTGAGTTTGGGATACACTGAATTTTCTCTGGGGCCCTGTTAGCTGCACAGGAATCAACAATTCCCCCTTCCAGGGGTGATGTGAGGACAATTGCTGCTGCTTCTGTGTGATGCTCTGAGGATGATAATGCTGGAAAGTGCTTGCTCCAGCCCTGGAGAGATTTGTTTCTGTGCCTAAGCCCTTCTGGAGACAGATTTATCATTCAGCTTAAGAACGAGGAACAATATCACATCCAAAAAAATTCTTCTCCCACCCTGGCTTGCAGCTTTCCCAGGCTTTCCCCTTGCCTTTCCCAGCAGAGAGGACCACACACCCTTTGGTGCTGGTTCTTCCTTCCCCATATCTGCAGCTCCTATCTCCACCCCGGTGCTGCATGAGGCACTGCCTGCCCTCCAGGCCCCAGATCCTGCACACAAACTTGCCTTTTTGCGCATTTTTTTTCAGACCAAACCCTTTCCCTGTAGGGATAGGGGGTGGGAAAGTGTGCCTTGACCCTGAAACAGAATTTGTGCATGGGAAGTTTCTGTGTGCTCCCCACCACGTGTGCTGCAGTGAGGATCCTTCTCGTGATGGTTTGGTGACAAAAAGCCACCACATCCTCAGCTGGCCTGCACAGAGCTGTCTCAGTGTGGGCACAAGGCAGGGACCTCAGCTGGACCATCTGAGGTGCTCATCCCCATCTCTTGCTGGAGAATGAGGCATTTTTTTAGCCTTTGGCAAGCTCGTGTGAACTGGATAAAAATGCAGGGCGGTGTCCTCTGGTTCCCACCGACAAAACAGAGCTGCACAATGGGAGGTGGAGAAAAGCTGCCCAAAAGTGGCAGGGATGTGAAGGGAAAGGGTCTGCAGCACACAGCCACTGGAGGGCACAAGGAGCAAAGCTAAGACCCTTCTGCAGGAATAAGGATTTATGAATGAGCAGCCTTCTTTCTCAGAGCAGCTGAGTTTCTCCTGAGAGTTGTGGTTGTTTTTGTTTGTGGTTTTTTATTTTTTTTTTTTATTTTTTGTTTTGTTTTGTTTTGTTTTGTTTTGTTTTGTTTTGTTTTGTTTTGTTTTGTTTTGTTTTGTTTTGTTTTTAAT
>JAOTQP010000251.1:57302558-57319823 GCA_026413545.1 Cichladusa arquata | reverse complement strand
ACAACCAAGTCTGAACACAAGAAAGTTCATCTCCTTCATATTTTTAATCCTGACTCTGAGTGAAAACAGAAAAAAATAAAAACAAGCCACTAAATAAGTGGTGCAGTTAAAGGACAGCCCCACAGTGGTGATTCCTGGCTAATGTTTCCTGATCCTCTTGCCTTGGGTGGTTTTTCAGTCCCTCTGTGCCACCCTGGAGCATGCAGGAGGAATGAGATAAAATGCCTGCACCCTGTGGCAATAACTACACAGGACAGAGGGACTCCTGGAAGTGGGAAGTGCTTGGGTTTCAAGGCTCACTGTTAAACACTCACCAGGGAAAGGAATTAGAATTTGTCCTGTTTTGTTCCAAGAGGCACTGCCTGGCTCTGTGCTTGCTGTTTACAGTCAGAGTCCATGGGATGTCTCTCTTGCCCTTCCTGAAATGTCTAAAAAAAGGCATCTTTGGTTACTCTGTGTTACAATAGGACATCAGCACCTTGTTCCAAGGATGAGTTGTGTTATTTGTCACAACAGGGATTAGTGGGAAGAAGTTGAAGAAACCCTCTGTTAGGTCTGGGTGTTGTCAGACACCAGGAACTGGCATGGAAGGAATTATGAGACTGTGCAAAATGACTATTGCACCCCAAGGCAGGACTATCTTACCCCCTAAACCAGCCCTGAGAGTCCCTACATTAGACTGGGAATGGAGTTTATGATCCTTCTAGAAAGGGCTGGGGAAAAAAAATAAAAATAAAAGAGAATAGAAGGATGCTTGGAAAATAATAATGTGGGTTAATGCTCAGTGAGAGGGGAAACCAGAGAGGTGAAGAGATCCCTGTCTGGGAACATCCAGCTGCTTCCTCTGCCTGACTCTGGTGCTGTCCAGTGACAGCAATAGGATTCTGGCTTGTACAAGGATCTCTGTGTCCTATGATACCCCTGCTGCCTTCCTTGATTTCAGTCAGATCCTGTTCCTGCTGCCTGTCAGAAACATTTACTGACAGTGAGACATATGAGGTGAGAAGTCAGCCTTGAGAGTAACACTGGAAAATAATTTGTAGAGGGAAAGAAAGTACATATTTAGCCAGGTCTACATGCCAGGTCTTGAAACAGCAGAATTGCTTTGGCAAGAAGCATAGTTCTGTTTGACTGAAAAAGTTATGAATCCAACTTCAAGGCTGACTGCATCTTTATGACCTGAAATTGCTTTATAGCTGTAATTTATTCTCCCTTTCATACAGGAATAACTCTGGCATGGGCTGGTCACGCTGTAAATAACACCCAGAGAAAAGCATTATTATTCATTCTGACAAAACAGGAGCTAGAGGGGTTGACAATAATCTCTCAAGTGACAGGTTCAGCACTGTCAGAGTGAGGGACCTGGTGTTCTAAAGCTGCCTTGGGAGTCCTGATGTGAGCTCAGCATTTCAGCAAGTCCGTGGATTTTGATGTACAGAGAGCCCATCTCCTGCATGGGCAGCTTGTGCCACCAGCTGCTGGCAGAGGGGCTGGCCCCCAGAGCTGCCTGATCCTTGCACTGCTGGGGGACACATCAGGCATGGTCAGAGATGGTGCTGGGCTGGTCTGACTTTGCTGTGACAATAAACACACATGGGATGTTTCACCTCTCTGACTGTGTCTACCCCAGCTGCTTTGCCAGCTCTTCAGGGTTGGCTTTTCATGCATCTTTGGCACACAGCAGGCCTGTGACACATAGATCCACCCTTTGAAGGTCACAGTCTTCACCCAGAGGGGCCTGCAGGCCAGACAGCACATCTGAAAAACCATGCCCAGATCTGACATCCTTTTTTTTTTTAGCTGGTTGAAGGTTTAGACACTAATCACCCTTGGAAAGCAACAGCACCATAGGATCATTGCTAAATGGCTTCATAGTTCCTATGGAATCAAAATATAGCAGCAAGGACTCCTCCCTTCAAATTGGTCTCTGCTCTTAGGAAAAGCTTACAGAATAAAAGGATTATAAAAATTGAATTAAAGACATGAGTTTATGTGTTCTTTATAAACACCATCAGAAAGGTTTTTCAGAGCCACAGGGATAAAAGCTGAAATTGCCTTTATTCATCTTAGTATAAAACAGGAAGAGGTAGAATCAATCATTTCTAACATGCTAACCTTTTCATAACCCTGTCCATTAGATGCCTCTAGTGTCTCTGAACTGAGCTCAGGTTTTGTCATTTAAATGTGTCTTTCCGACCATAACACCTTATCTAATATGATGGCTCAAGTCAGGCATCTATTCAGTTATATACCCTTATTTCTTCTTCCAAAAGTGCTGTGCAATGCCCCAGAAAAGCTTGTGCATGTCAGTTCCTGGAAGAGACATGATTTCTTGCAAGCTGCAAAATCCAAACAGAGCCCAGCAAGCTCTTCCATGCTCCTCCTCTGCATTTTTGTGAAAGCACCTTAAAAACACCTTACAAAGCAAGTGCACTTCTCAGGCTGTCAGCACAACCTAGCTGCAAACTGAGGAGCAAATTTCTTACCATTAATATTCAGGCTTTGTGTGACTGTGAGTCTTGAGTTCTAAAAGGTCATATCTCAGCAAAAGGTAGGAGAAATTTTATTTCTATGGGAAATAAAATTATTTCTTTAGAATAATTAAGTAGAAATTCTCCAATGAAGAATTCAATTCTCACATGTTATGGCAATAGTTTTGTTATTAGAAAACACTTTTTTTTCATTTTTTGTGTGCTCAGAATCTGTTGTTAATGACTCCATTTTATGTGCATCCCCTCCAGCACGTGGTGGTAGCAGCTCTTCTTCTGGAATAAATTGAACAGGACAGTATCTTCTTTGCTGGCTTTCTACTTTGTCCTTACTCACCTTTCCAATTTGCTGGAGATCCTTGACAATTATTTTTTCAGTATCTTCTAGTACTGTTGTCAATAAATTAAACAGCAGAGCAATCCAGGCAAGGCCAAAAAGAATCCAAATGGCCACAAGCACTCGATAGTAGGAAAAGTATTTCCTGTCAGACTGTTTGCCTGAAGATAAGGGGGGAGAAAGAAGGAGAAAATTAACAAGTTAAAATTGCCTTTGCCAGTGTAAAATGGAACAGCCTAATGAATTAATCAGTATGTTTTATATTGAGTACTTTAAGGTGACTTTTTTGCTGTAGTTGATTCTCAGCTCCATAGCATTAGGTTGAGGCTGGGTAATTCTCTTATTGCTGCAATAAACTTATATATGCAATAAACATGGTACAAATATCCTGGCCTGTCAAATGACACACTGGAATTGAAGTGAATCATTCTGAGATTCTGTGATTGAGGTGAATTACCATCAGAGCAGGTTATTTTTTCCTCCTTACTGCATATCAATCTCAGTTCAACTGCTGCACGTACAGGTAAATGAAATAATGTGGGAAGTAATGTTAAATTGTATTGTATTATCTTGGAATTATACCCAAACTCCCAAAGCACAAAAAGCAAAGCACAGTGGGCCCCTATAACCCACAACCATTATTATCTGGGTAATTGTAATTCCCTGTATTTCTATAGAGTGTGATTATAACCTAATAAATATTTCCTTTCAATTACAGATACCTGCAATCATACAAAGAGAATATCTGCAATCCCTACCTCACTTTTGAATGGCTTCAGGAGCTTCCTCCACTTAAAAAACCATGTGGCTGATGAGAATTCACTGACACATGCCAAGAACAGAACTTTCTATGCTGGAAACCAGTGGACCAAAGCTTATTTCATGCAGTCTGATCCTCTTAGCATCAGCCAGCACCTCACACCCACTGTGTGGGTCATTTTATTTGATCCTTCAGATGTCAGCAACCCACCCCCAACCTACAGAGAGCACTTGCTTGGTCCCACACAGTATTATCATCATGATACAGGTGATGTGGCCCTGGCATCTGCAGGAACTGTAGATAGTGGTGGTATTGCTTATGGAGTGCTTCAAGTCACTGCCAAAGGTGACTTCACATAGTTGATAACCCCACAACGTGCATGGACAGGGAGATCACCACAAACCTCGTGGTGAACCTGCCCAGGAGGAGCCCAGGTGCTGGCAACTCTTTTCAAGTCCTGCAGTACCCTGTACTATATAGATTAATGTGCAAGATTTGTGTTCTTTATTATCCAAGAGCTCTGGAAATGGGGCAGCAGTGGGCAGGTTTGTCCTCATGGATAGAAATCCAACAGCTGTTTCTTTTTTTGCTGCTGGCATTGAGTTGGCAAAGGGACTCTCATCCTTGGTACAAAGCATCTCCTTGTGCTCTTATCTGGGGCTAGCAAAGCCACAAGGAATATCTTTGTAATGTTAACCCAAAACTGGACTTGAGCAGGGAATATTCAGTAAACAACCCACAGGGAGTTCCACCCTAGAGGTATCACCTAGAGGTACACGTATCCCCAACACCCAAACCCAGGCTGAGCCATCTTCCAGCATCTCTACCTTCCCCAAACAGGCTCAGCTACAAACCACATCTGAATTACTAAAATGCAAATCAATTCAAACCTGTTCTGTTCCACTTGGCCAGCACAAACCCATTTGTCACCTGTAAGCAATTCTCAGTGCATAATTCTCAGAGCAGTCACTGATTCTGCTTGCTTCATTGTGAAGATGTGAAGCAGTAAACTTAACAGCATTTTACTACTGTTATTAAGGCCAATTAAGATAAATACTGGCACGAAAAAATATTTCAGCTCCAGTAAGTCATCTTAATGAAGATGAAATCATAGAGCCACGAAGCCTCTCTAATTGTTAATTTGTAAATAACAATTAGAAAGTCAAAATACAATTAATTGTATTTGTAAAGCAATATGGCTGCAGAGGAGGAAAGTGCTATGTGAGTCATGGTTTTCAGGCTGTGACTCACTGTCATTATTATAAAATCCCTGTGATTTGGACAAGGAAAAACACATTTTGACATTCAGTTTTTGTCCTGCTTGGCACCAGCCCCTCCCCACCATTGTACAGCAGACTATTTCAAGGAACAGATTTAGAGAAATTACGGTTAGCAGTGACACAGCAGCGCCTGGAAAAGTTTGTGGGCTCCCTCTGCCAAAGTCATCAGCCTTATGTAAGAAATCCTTCCAACCCAGAGAGGCTCCAAGGCCTGTCTAGCACTTCTGCAAGGCTTGAGAGCTTGGGGTTTGTTGTGTGGTGGATGTCTGACCCTCAGAAAGCGTGTGAGGCTTCCAGATCCTCTGTGGGGACAGCACTGGTGCAAGTATCAGCTACAGATTTCTTTGCATATCCCCACTGGGGAGAAGTTCAGGCTGGTAAGATGATGGCAGGACAGGTTGTTGTAGAGAAATCTTGGATTCTCTATGGAGTTCAGTTGTTTTCCTGCTTCTTCTATGGACACTGTTTTGGCTCATGGTAATTATTTTGCAGTTCCTTTAGAAACTTATTCCATGGAGAGTGTATTTGGTCCAGCACTTCCATGGAAATGTTTGGAGAAGCATTCCAGCATGCTTGAGTGAAGCTTAAACAGTGTTTCTTCAGGGGAAATCCTAAACTCTGGCTTGTGAGGATAGAAAACCTCCAGAAATACTCAGGAGACTAAAGAAGGCCTCTTTTGCAGTGATGTATATATTTAAGCCCCACTTCTAATACTGGGAGTAGATTTCCCCAATTTCCCATGACTGGGATTTCCACCTCTTAGTCTGCTGTGTGAAGTCATATATTCTGAAACATGATCATTTATTTCTTCACTCTACACTGTGAAAAATAAGTCTGAGATGGCTAAAGCAGTGATACAGACCTTGTTTTGTACAACTGTCATAAACTGTTCCCTCTTGGTAACAAAAATTCCACTTTCCCTTCCCTCACCCTTCCCTCATCAAAATACTTGTATTCTTTGCACCTCAAAGCACCTCATTTCCTTATATTTTGATGACTTTGTGCTTTTATCAGCACATACAATCCCAGGGGAGTGAGTATTGCCCCCCAGAACTGTACAAGGCAAGGACTAAGGCAAAGACTATTGACAGATATTTCTCTACAGCACATTCAGTCAACCCATGGGAATTACAGTCATTATCCTGATGTTTGGACATGTTTCCTCTCTGGAATCCACCTTACCTACTACATAATCTCCAAAGCCAATGGTGCTGAGGGTGATGAATGCAAAGTAAATTCCTTCACTGTAGGACCAGCCCTCTGTTATCTGGAAGAAGACTGATGGCAAGCACAGAAAAACCAGGATCCCCGTTGCCAGGAAGAATAAAAGAGTCAGAAATTTGATCTTCTTCTGAAAAATAAACCAGTCCAATTATAATCATGATTTGAAACACAAGTAAGCTATATATAATGGTGGCTATTCAAAGTGGGTGGCTATCTGGGATCACAAGGACCAAAGGATTTCCTCTGAATGCTTTTCCTCTGGAAATATCTTAGTCTTGCTTAGAAGCAGGGGAAGCCAGGTGTTATGGGTGTTGCATGTCCACAGAGGCCCTGGAAGATGTAGTCTTTTACCTGATTCTATCAATGACTGTGACTGTTGGAGGAATTCCTATCTAATGACATTTACCAGAGTCAAACCATTTCCACTTATCACCATACAACTTCATTTTTTATTTTTTGGTATTTAGGGTTGGCACCTAAATCCAAATTTGCCTGGGAAAAGAGTCTTTTTAAACAAAAAATAATAGCAGCATCACTGACAGTACTATCTTCAAGAGTCTTGATTATTGACTTTATTTCTCATTGCATCAATGCCACAACTTGGCTCCTACCCAGTGGATATCTTAGTACAAAAAAAATTTTAACTAATGAGCTTTTGATAAAGAAGAGCCTGGACAGTGACTTTTGAACCATTCTACTTCCCAGCAGTCATGAAGGAGCTTTAACTAGAGAACAAGACTTGTTTTATGTAGGGATGTATCAGACAGACACACATAGTTTCTATGTATAGAATTTTCCAAATCCAGATTGCCTGGAAATAAATGGCAACTGCTGGGTAACTTTTCATGCATTCATATACTGTACACATGCTTGGGTCTGTATCTGATTGAGCCTTATCTTCTATTTAGTTTTCCCAGATATGACAAGAAATTCAGCAACCTGAACAGGGTTATCTGTAGCAATCATACCTTGTCCTGAAAGGGAATTACAGTAGGAGACACAGAAAAGCTATTCTCACTTCCTCAGCAATGCTGAGAGAAGGGGAGGAGCTGCAAATAAATTGGGGCATAAACCAGACAAAAGACCTCCTGTCTGTAGCTTGTTACAGGTGTCTCCTCATCTTTCAGCAATGGGGCTCAAATGGACAACTTCAGCTGATCTTCCTTTCTATCAAAGTGAAGGATGGAGAGGGACTAAAGGACTGAGTAATCACTTAGGAGGGGTAACACACTATGCATTGAGTCAAAATCCACTGAAACATCTACACCTCACCTCATTTTTACAGCTTTGCACAGCTCACTTGCTTTTTTGCTGCCTCAAGGTGAGATATTAAACACCCTTACTGGTTTAAAGGGATGCATGCACTTCCCTAAGGTGTTGGCTCCTGAGATAAGTGTCTCAAGAAGATGGGAAGACAAAATGCATCCCTTTGTCTGAATATCTCCTCTATGGCTGACATGTCTGCTTAGCTCTGCAAGCGAAGATTGTCTCTTTTCCTGCCCTAGAACAACACCTAACCCAGCACAAGAGCAAATGTAATTGAGGATAAGGCAGCATAAACTTGAGAAAAACACTAGAAATGAACACCTAACTGTGCCTGGATAAGTAAAAGCAATTACCTTTCTCATTCCTTTCTCGTACAGGAATTTCCCCAGCTTCTTACAGAGCAGTGAGAGCATCTTACCAACACGGTGCAGAAAAACAATGTTCAGAGGGATTCCAAAAAGAGCAAAAAACACACAAAAGATCTGTCCCCCAGCAGTTTTAGGATGTAATGTGCCATAGCCTATAAAAAAAAAGATGGGTCAGAGGAGATATTCCAAAGAACTGAAGCAATTCATAGTCACATTCACCCCTACTCCAATCCAGCCTGGTTTGACCCTAAAAGATGTGGCTAATGCTTCTCAGCCCAAATGCACTCTTTTTAACTCTGAAAAAGGCAGTAAGCAGATGAAGTTGTTCACCCTGCATGTCTGGGGGAATGCAGAGAGCACTGTGTGTTCCCAGCACAGCCTTAGTGGGAACAAAAACACAATCAAGGAGTAATTGTGGGAAACATGCTCTGTCCTGTGACAAACACATGGAAAGTCAAAAAATAGAAACCTGAGGATCTGGAAGACATCAGGGCTGGAGTTCCAGGATGTTAGAATCACATGCAGCCATCTCCAGCTTCTTGTTGCTCTGCCTGTGTGCTAGTGACCTCCCTGGCTACATCCCAGTGAGTTGCTATGTCCAGATACTGACTCCAGTCCCAATTAGAATAGCATGTGCCAATTAGCATTAGAATAGATGGTGCTAATTAGTCCCGACTTTGCTATGCCTGATTTATTCAGGCCAGAGGGACTTTTAAGTCCTACTAAGAGAGGATTTATCTAAGTAGTGAAACAAGGCCAAATATGTCCTTTAGTCTCAAGACTCTTGGACCCCATGAGGTACCCCGAGTGCAAGAGTACTGAACTTTGTGTATGTCCTTATGCTGTCACTGACCCTGAGAAAATGCATTTCCAAGCACAGTTCATCTCAAAGCATCCATTACTTTGAAAACGCTACATTTTCTTCGGGGGAAAAGACAAAACAGCTGAGTGATTTTTGGACTACTAGATTCCCAAATACACAAACTGTCTCATGCTCCCTGTTGCAGGAATATTCCAATTTTAATAATGGGCCAGAACCTTCCCTTTTAAGCAGGAGATCTTCCTGTGGGCTCAGGCAGCACCTACACAGCTCCAATGATGCTGGCACACTACTGGGGTCCTTGGGACATGTCAAATTCACACAGCAGTGAGGCAGATGTGCTTAGGGGCTGGTGGGAGTGAGGCCTCAGCACCACCCTGTAAAAACACAGATCTGACTTCCTCTGCATGACTGTGAAGCAGGTGCCAACAGTATGCCAACAGTATTCTCAGCATTTGCCTTTACCCTTTCCCATTTTTTTCCTCATGGCATGTTACTAATTGAATATATGAATTAACAGCTCAAAACAGATTATGGAGACAGTGCTCAGGCCCCAGCAGGATTCACTTCTTTCCTTACATTTCTTATGCTTTACAACACTCTTAGATTTAAAGCCTGGAATAAGCACCAGGAAAGCGAAGTTTATCTCCCACCCACAAATATCAGCAGAGAGAACATTATAACAGATGACTTGAAAAGAAGAAACAAATGGGAAATAATAGGAAAGGCCACTGATACTGACAAGCCAAAATAAAGCATGAAGAGCTGTGCAGTGGGAAGGTCTTAGGACCAAGACCATATTTACTTGCTACCCACGACAACAAATGGCTGGAGTTTTTACCCTGGAAAGTGTTATCCATTCATGTCCTAATCACCAGACATAATAAGCATCACTCACACACAAGCACACATAAATGGAAAGCATTAGACCTACCTATTGTGGAGACAACTGTGCCTGCAAAGAAGAAGGAGTTGCTGAAATCCCAGTTGCTCTCTTCAAACTGTGACTCATTTCCAACAGGGTATACTCCATTCTGAATAGCTTCAATCAGGTTCTGGGAGACAAAGCCAAGTTTGGTATCATCATGACTGCTTTTCTCAACTGCTTGATCCAAAAATATTACAGGTTTAGCCAACTACTGCTCCTTTCCTGCAAGTACCACTCACCTCACTTCAGAGATTGTCTGACACTATTCACACCTTCACCTCCAAGGTTGGGATGCAATTATCCAGTGGTTTTGAGTATTCAACTTCTGCCCTGTTTGTGCTGACTGCTCTAGTGGGTGTTTGGAGAGAAATTGTTTCTTTTAGTGTGACCAAGGACCTTGTTTCTTTCAGGCCAAGTAGTTTGGAAAATCATGACCCTGTGGGTGACTGGGATGTGGTAGAGCACTTGTTTAACAGATGGGGGTGGCTGGTTGCTGGATTTGGATTTGCACTTGAGATGGCAGTGGTGGATCCAAGGTCTGATCAGCCACCTGTATGAGCAGTGGCTCTGATCCCTGCCAGGGGTGCATCAGTGAGCTGTGGCAGGGTACACGTGAGATACACTGAGAATTTCATTTCAAGTCTGTATTTTGATTAGTGCCACAGAATTAAATTCAGAGAAAGTCCATTGATTTGCAAAGCCTGACATACACACTCTTCTCCAAATTGCATGCATGAACACACATCGATAAATTTACACATTTACACATGTTTGCAAGCTTGCCTTTGAGAGGAGGTTAGAGGAACATCTGTCAGAGATGGTTTGGGTTGAGTTGAGACTGCACTGCCACACAAGGCTTGACTAAATATTTCTTCCACAGCTCTCCACTGCTATCATTTATTGCTTTATGCATTTTCAGGTTCTTCCTTGCTTTTAATTCTAAGTGCTGTTATTTTTTTAATCTCTTTTTTTTTTTAAGTTAATAGGAAATTTAAAAAGCAAACTGTATCCAGTTGTTCCTGTCTTTAGCAAACAGAGAACATTGGACTGGACATCTGGAAGGCAGGCTGGTTTGTACAGAAACAGCTGAGATAAAATCCAGGACAGAGCCCTACCAGAAACAGGACATGTGCTGGAATAAATTGCACCAGTAAAATCTTCCTCCCTGCTTCTTCCCTCACTATGTTTTTTGCTGATGTCTCAGAAAATTGAGGCTAACAAAAATAATTTCCATAGCCCTTGCACGAAGACTTCTTTGTCTTAAAAGCTCATCTCTTTAAAATTTTTTCCTTCTTGAAAAGCTTATCTTTTTTTTTTTTTAAACCTTCTCCTCTACCCATTAAAAACAAGGTGAAGAGGGTGTATGCATGGGTGAAACGGGCTGAATTGCTGGTTGTGCTTTTATGAACACCAGTTCTTCCCCATATTTCTTTATTCTATGAACTGGCCCATTAAGAGCTCCGCTAGTTTTCCATGTTGAAATGCTTCCAGCAAGACTTTAACTCCTCATTTTTTCCTGCCTTATAGCAGATAGAGCTATGAAATAGCAAGTTGAAGTTCATCTTCCTGTGCCATGACCAGAAATATTTTCCCCTGGCCAGGCTACCTGTTTCACTTCTCCAGCATCCTCAAAAACTACACTTTGATCGTGCCACCCTCCTTGTAGTTATTTGGAGGGCTTTTTGTTTTTTTTTTTCCCCCATACAGACCTTTCCTTATTGTTCCTTTGCACTGTGACACTGTTTGGCAGCCACACCTCTCCATTTCAGACAGCCTCATTTTTCTTGCCATGCCACCCATTGTATATGAGCACGGCCCCACTAAAAGCAGAACCAACAGGAGGGAAGACCCCAAAAAACCAGGATATTTTTTGTTGGGGATTTTTAGCAGCTAACACACAAGGTTTTGTCCAGCTACACAAGCTGTACTTGCCATCAGAGTGAGCTGCCTGCTCACACTAGAGAGGGGTTTGCTGGAAGCATCCAAGTGACCACAACCAGAAGGAAAGCAGTGAGAGTTACCTGTGTAGCAACGATGAGTAGGAAACAACATCTGATGGGGAAACAGGAGGGAGAGAGCACTTCAGCAGGGCTCCACTCACCTTCATGAACTGCTCCATCTCCGGCACCGTGAGCTGCGTGAAGTTCTGCAGAAAAGCCTCCTTCATTTGGGCAGCTGCCATTTTCTCCTGCTTCTCAGCAGTCCTCTCCAGAGCCTGGAACACAGCAGCACCCACCAGCAGGTAGACAAAGTAGCCAGCCACCAGCAAAGCTGTCTGCAGCTTGCCACTGCACATGGCCTTCAGTGTGACACTGCAGGGGACAGCGAGGTGGCGATTGTAAATCCCTCACACTCCTGGGAAGCCTCCCCCGGGCAGGAAGAGCCCTCCCAGCTCTGGTTTCCGCTGGGATCCTGCACTGGCAGGGACAGAGCTGCCAGATGCATTCATTGGGAAGCTGGAGGGGGAAGAAACCACAACGAACCCAACCCCCCCCAAGAAAAAACTTTCCATTCTCTGGGCTGCATGCTGTTTAGGGATTTCCTCTTGTCTGTGAAACTCTCCCTTGCTGAGTTCTCAGGAAAAGTGGGTCAGGATTTGAGGAGCTGGCAGGTGGCCATCTCCTGCTCAGAAGGCTCTGGGGACAGGTGGGGATAGTCTGTAAGGAGTCCACAGGGGAGTTTGCTTGGAAAACCATTGTTTGCCCACCTGTGTCTCCTGCTGAGTCCAAGAACTGGACTCCAGGGAAAGCCTGTGATTCCAGGAGCTCCTTCTTGTCCTGTAGTCAGGGGCAGCCTCAGGGGAGTGCAGCTGGACTGTCCTTTTGGGCTTCACTTGTCTGCTTGCAGCCCTGCAGAGCCTCAACAGCTCAGAGCAAAACCTTGGACACACGGGCAAATGGCTGTGGGTTGAGTATGTGCCAAACCTGAACAGGTTCTTCTGCCAGCAATCCCTCTGCAGTGTATCCAAGGGAACACATTACACTTTACTGAGTGCACAGTTAGATGGATAAAGAAGTGGCTTTGCCATCAGATCCGTGGAGTTATAGAATCATAGGATTGTTTAGGCCCTTCAGATCATCGAGTCCAGCCATTAACCCAGCAGTGCCAAGCCCATCACTAACCTGTGTCCCTGAGCACCATGTCTGATGATCTTAGGGGTGACTTTGATTCTCTGTTACCTATAGCAGTGTAGCCTCTGCTGGTTTCAGAAGAATGGTGCTCATGCATTGACAAGTCACTTATACAGGGATCAGAGCTTGTTCCCATCAGCTTCAAGAAGAATTTGGGTGCCACTGAGAAGAATTTGTAGGGTGAGAGGGAAGTGCTTGAATGAAGATGATGATTTTGGAAGAGACAGCAGACAAGTCTGAGCTTGGCTGCACCATGGACATTATTAACACTCATTAGTTTTCTTGACTTTATATTTCCCAGCATTTTTATTTGCTTTGTGCACAATTTCTTTTTTATTTCTGCAAATGCCCTACTTTAATAATGAGAACACACTGAAGCAAATCACCCTTTTAAAAAGCATTTAACATGTAGCACCTATTCTGCTCTTCAGTCTTTGTGCTTTTATTGAGTTTGAAAATACCAAGAAAAGGCAGAGATTCTGGGATTAGCTTTGCAGAACTGCTGCAAACAAGAAGTGGCACGTGGCTTCACTCTGTCAACTGCAGGTTGTCCTTTCACATATAAATCTGTTTGACCTTAGAGGAAAACAGGAAGACTATGAATGAAGGTAAGCAGCTTCCAAAACCCTTACATGTTTGAAGATTTTCCTTAGGGTTACTGGAAAAGGGTTTGTAGAAACAGGATGTGTCGTGTTTCCTTTTGCTTCTTTTGAAGCTATACGTCAAAGGTGTGCTTCTTCCTCAGATTTAAATTATTGCTCTAAAATAAGGACAACCATGGCTCCATCCTTTTGTGTCTCCCAGCCCATGAGATAAAGCCCTTTACATGTACAAATGCAACATGTCTTCATCATTCTCAACAGACATGAAGGTAATACAAGTGGATTATTTCCTCAGTTCATCTGAGGGGAAAATAAATGGAAAAAACATGAAATTCATGGAAGATCATGAGAATTTTGATTGGGTGGGTAAGATGCCAAGAAACCTCATCTTTCTTATGCTTTCTCCTCCAGTCTGTATATATATACTAAGTTTGGTTTCTCTCTAAGCCACTCTCCAGGGGGCCATTTGTGTCTCCATCTCCAGAAACCTTTAATTGCAAGGAAGTTTGGTGACCTTGGTTTTTCTCTAGCTCTGGAACAGGGAACACACATCAATTTTCCTAAGTCTGTCTCTTCATACAAAGAACCTGCCTGTGTATCTTTAATGACTGCTACAGATTGTCTGGATGTGAGAGGAGTGTCCCATCACACAGCATCTTGTTCATACTTGGGTTGACACTTCCACAGGGAACAAGGGAGGGAAAGCACAGTTCAGTGCTGGGATGTTTGCAGTTAAGTTGTTTTGAGGAAGAAAGGAAGGGGGAATCAATCAGTGGAATGCTTTACTTGATGCCATTCCTCTTAAGAGTATTTTCCATTAGTGGTTCTCCTCTCCTTATTTTGCCTAGATTAAAAATTGCAAAACATGCTCTTGGTGGAGGCTGCTAGAGCTGTACTGCCTGTTATAGCTACTGAGTGTCAGGGGCTTGAGACAAAGCACCATTATGGACTCAGTTTCCTCACAGGGGTCGGGGCACTGGGTTAGCTTGACACCATTCACCCCAGTTATGAAAACTGAGCACTTCACAAGTGCTGGGAGCTGCTGTAGGTACAACACCCTCATCCAAAGGCTGATGCTGGCATCTCACACCTGCTTCATAACCACACTGATAACCCATCTAGATAGCTGGGAAGGTAAAGGGGGACACTGCACCTGGTGAACCAGCCGCCATTACCTTTGTACATTGGGAGACCATGAATACATCTCACCTAGGTGCAAGTTAGCATAGAAATCAAAGAAGTCATAGAATGGTTTGGGTTGGAAAAGACCTTAAAAATCATCTCCTTCCAACCCCCCTGCTGTGGGCAAGGAAGCCACCCACTACATCAGGAAGGGCCATGCTCAGGGCCTCATCCAACCTGGCCTTGAACACTGCCAGGCAAGTTAATAGAACCCTTCTTATTAATAAAACAAATTACTGCTGGCAGCATCTCTTCTCTTGTGTTCCCTAACACCTTGGGCCATATGGTCTGACAGACTATTCAATGGCATTTATTTCTCAAGAAGGAGCTGAAGAAATGGAAGTGAGGCCTCATCTCTCTAGCTTTAAGTTGTGGGAAGCCAATAGGTAGATCCAGCTGCCAAGAACTTCTCCACAACCCATAAATTGACTTCTGCTGGTCCAATTCCCTCAGGAGTGCCGCACTGCCACCCAACCCATGGCTTGTGGTTACAGCAACAAGATCCACTGGGCTGCCCAAGGCTCTGGTGGGTTATGGTGTAGTTTCCTGGCAAGGGATGGTGGCAGAAGGTGGCTACCATGGCACTGCAAACCTCGTGCCCAGTGAGGGCTGGCAGCTCCCTCAGGGCCCAGGAGCGGGGAGATGAGTGTGCTAACACTAGTCTGTCTGTCCCACTGCCCCCGTCCACAGAGCAGGGCAGACCTGGAGATTCTCAGCAGGTTCAGCCAGCCCTGCTGAGTGTTCATGGAGCATGTTCATGGTGATGAGACAGGATGGGCTCAAGTCAGGAAGTCATCCTGCAGCTCAGTCAGGCAGGGCTGTGGAGACTGAGCCATGCAGGGCCTCCTGGTGGGCTTGGCTTTTTGGGACCCATGGCTGGGCAGGGCAAGCTGGAATGGGCAACCTGCAGTGCCACTGGAACAAGGACTGACAGCCCTGGTTTGGGCTGGAGGTGGATCCTGGGCCAGGGAGGATAGAAGAAAAGCTCAGGTGGGCTGGTCATAGCATTGGCAGACATGGAGGCAGAGTGTCTGCTAAGGCAGTTAACTAAAACTTTTTGTTCCTGAGCCAGGAGAGATCCATGACGCAGTTAAGGGACCAGGGAAGGAGGAGCCATGCTGACTTTTTTCCACCTGCATTATTTACCCAGTCCATTGCAGGCAGTGAGATCCAGTGGCAATACAGGGCAGAGAGCATTTCCTGCCTGTAACATTATGTGCTGGGACAGGGTTTTCTTATGCTGTGTCCTGCTTTTCCTCCTCCACACTCGTCATACCCACAGTTTAGCCATTTTCTTTTTTCTACATATGGCATCTTGCTGCAGCACTAAGCATTCTGTGTCCTTAAACAGATTATAGCCTGAAATAAATTCCAGTTTAATGGAAAACATTATCAGTTTCCATGGGAATTGCATTGTGATTGTGATTGTACTTCCTGTTGTGCTTAGGTCTAAAACCATTAAATGATCTGTATTTTTTACATTTTCTTACAGTTCTCCTATAAATATCTATTCAACATAACTGGTCAGAACATTCAGTCTCCAAACCTGGGTCATTCTGGTTTTTATGCTGTGATCTTATGCCGGATTATTAAACACTTAGGCTAAAGCTGGATTCAACAGAGATCCTCACACTTCCTAGTTTGTTATTTCAGGTCTGCAAAGCCAAATTCCTGTGGATAGCTATCAGCTGTCAAGAAAATGGCCTGATATTCATGAGGGAAGAAAATCCTGAAGCTGGTCACTTGCATTTGGTAGTGGCTACGACCTCTGGTGTTCTGGAGGTAAGGGCTGCTGTGTCAGGCAAACCAGCATGGAGAATTACCCAAGTGCTGTGTGAGTCCTGGCCCACAGCATCAGCAATGGTGATCAGTTGAGCCCAGGAAGAAGGGAGAGGTGTGGTAAAGATATTTTAAGGTTTGGTTTTATTTTTCATTATCCCACTCTGATTTCATTGGTAGCAAATTAAATGTTTCCCCCAGATGAGCCTGAGCAATCTCTCTGTTCTTGTCTCAACCTACAAGTTCTGGTCCTTATTTTCTCTCTCTGTCAACTGGGGTCAACCAGCCAGTGAGGACTGGTGCCTGCATTCCCCACCAATGTGAGGCACAGATATTCAACAGAGGAAGCATTTGCTCAAGATGCCATTTATTGGCATATTTGCACAGGGACTGGAGAGGGATTAGACTCTCTCAGAAAGGGGGTGCATTCAGTGTCCATGTGGTAACAGGAGTCTCCAGCTCCAGGCTCCTTGCCACGGCCTCATCATCTTTGGATCTGACTCCCAGAATGAGCTTTTGCTGTTAGAGAAAGGTGCAGCAACAATTTCCAATGCTGACAAAGCAGTGTCTTCTCCATGTCCTACGTGCTCAAGAATGTGGCACCTCCTCCCCAGGGAAGCAAGGATGGGTGGATACTCCTCCTAAACCACAGTGAGGGTACAGAGGCCTTTTGGTGGTACCACACCCATGGACGCACCACAGTCAAACCTTCCACTCCACTGTGAATTGTGTGGGCACAAGAGCTGCTCAAGCTGCAGCCATAACCCTCGAGGAAGATTCTCACAGAAGTCACACCTGTAGTCCTTCCACTACTTAACCTGCAGTTTGGTGTGCAATTTGTGTGTATCCAACCTTTGATTGCTTGAGGCTACACTAGTGGCTGAGTGGGGGCGGGGATGAAGGGCAGGGCGGGTTGGCTGGGTTGTGATGTGCTGTGACGCCCGTGACATCACAGGGGATGTGTCACAATGGGGGCAGCTATAAAAGGGCCCAGCAGGTAACGCTGGCCCAGTGTTGCTTGGGCAAGCGGTGAGTGCACACGTGCTGGGGAGGCTGGGCTGGGGACAAGGGCCAGGGCAGAAACGCTGCACCTGGGGCT
>JAOTQP010000251.1:57279747-57294154 GCA_026413545.1 Cichladusa arquata | reverse complement strand
GCAGCCGTGGGGCTGTGCCCGGGGAGGGAACGGCTCTGCCCAGGGACGGGGCTCTGCCAGCAGGGCAGCAGGGACAGCAGGGACAGACACAGCCACAGGGGACACGTGGCTGCACTCACAGCCCAGGTGCTCTGGGGCAGACCCAACAGGCAGACAGGACAGGGACAGGCAGGAACTCCCATGCTCTTTGCACCCATGGCCCACACTGCTCCTGCATGTATCCTGGGGTCTACCCTGACCCAGGTGCAGCTTCTCCTACTTGTTCTTTTTAAACCACGTAAGATTGCCATGGTTCCACTCCTCAAGCACATCCACATCTCTCTGGTTGGCATCCTGTCCTTCAGGTTTGGCAACTGTCCCACTCTGCTCGGTGACTTCAGCAAATCTGGTGAGGAGGCCCTCGATCCCTTTCTCTATGACATTAATGAAGGTATTAAACACTCCTCCTACAACAGACCCTTGAGGGACACCACTGGTCACCCATGTCCATCCTGACTAAGCTGTTGATCTCTGGAAGTGACTGTGCATGCAATTTCTTACCCATCCAACAGTCCAGGCATCAAATCTATCTCTTTCCAATTTAGAGAGGGTGTTGTGGGGATCATGTCAAAGGCTTTACAGAAGTCCAGATAAATGACACCTGTAGCCCTTCCCTTATCCCTTCATGTACTCACTCTGTCATAGAAGGTCACTGTGGGTCAGGCAGGACTCACCCTTGGCTGTCCCAAATCACCTCCTTGTTCTCTGTGTGCCTTAGCATAGCTTCAAGGAGGATATGTTCTGTGATCTACCCAGGCACAGAGGTGAGGCTTACATGTCAGTCGTTTACACAGTTCTCCTTTCTACCCTTTTTTAAGATGGGTGTAGTGGGTCACCTTGGTTGAATGCCAGGTGTCATCTATCACATCCCTTCCTAGTGGGACAGGGGAGAGAAAATAAAATGGAAAACAAGTAGTATGTTGAGATAAAGCTGATGACTAAAGTGAAAAAGCCGAGAGTTTGTGCACACAAAAGTAAAGGAGAAAAAACACTTAGTCTCTGCTTCTCATAGATGAGAGATGTTCAGCCACTTCCCAGGACGAAAGCAATCTCTCTGTTCTCCGGTCTTCTCGTTCTCTCGGAGATATTGGGCCTATTGTACCACACATCTTAACAGAGCAGAGTGATACTTCCTAAGAAGAGCTCTGTTCAGCTTAGAAACCCAGCCGTGAGTGGCCTCTAGCTGGAGCCAGAGGTTTATGTATTCCACATTGGTCCTGCAGAAGGGTAAGAAGTGAATGGCTCTTCTTGCCCTCTCCAAAACAGCAATCTTCCCTTGTGTCTAGTTGGTTCCTAGCCTTGTTAAAGCACCCTGAGCAAGGGAAGAGGACAACAACCATTTCCAATCATTTGGCTAGCCCAAATCACACCTACTGATGAATAAAGAATGGGAATTGCTCACAAAGTACTTGCTGACTTTCTCTACTTCCCTCTAGCAGCTGTTTTTTTTCGTATGGTGATCCTTTCTTTGCAAAATGCAAGAAGTTAGGTCACTATAAATAAGAGGAGTTAATCTCTCTCTGTGAGCAAGTAAGGGTTAGATAAAAACATGCCTGTGAGGAGTGTGGAATGCTGCAACAGGTCCCAAAGCAGTGGTGGCAAAGGCCTTAGTGCAGGGAAGGGAAGAGAGCTGGGAAAGGGTCTGGAGTTCAAGTCTGATGAGGAGCAGCTGAGGGAGCTGGAGGGGCTGAGATTAGAGAAGAGGAGGCTCAGGGGAGACTTTCTCCCTCTCTACAACTCACTAACAAGAAGGGTGGAGCAGCCAGGTGAGGGTCAGCCATTGCTCCAGGGAACAATGGACAGGACAAGAGGAAATGGCCTCAAGTTGTGCCAGGGGAGGTTTAGATTGGATGTTAGGGAAAACTTTCACCTCTGAAAGGGTTGTTAAGGGTTGTCTCTGTGAGGTGGCTGTGAAAGATCAGTTGAGGAAATACAGTCAAATGATCTTAAGCTCCTTTCAAAAGAAACACATGATGTTCAGCAGCATTTTCTGGTTTAGAGTAAGTGACCAAAGTGCAACAGCTACATGGGACTCTCCCTAACAGAAATGTGAAATATTTTAGCAAAATAAAGATTTTTGGTTTTGTGAATTGTCTTCCAGAGAGAATTGCTTTCATGCGTATCCCTTGCTCAATTCCAACTTGCTTTGATTTTTTTTCTCCCTTCTTCCCCCTTCTGTGCTATGATGGCAACACACCTGCTGGCTTGGGTGGAAATTACTTTGTCGCATCAGTGTTCCTGGTGAAATGCTTCCCTGAGAGTGGAAGGATCTCTGCACTACTGCAGTGGTCCAGAGCATCAGCACCTGAGTTTAGCATTCTGCTCTGACAGTGGCCTTTGTAAAAAATCTCACTCCTGAGCACTTGAGGCTCATCCTCAGCCAGCCCGAGCCAGTGGCTTCAGAGGGTGGCTGCCCAGCTCTGCCAGCTGGCAATTTGCTCCTCTGAGCCTACATGTTTCTCCATGTCTCAGAGGCATGAGTGTTTCTAGACACACTCCAAAAGCAGCTGTGAGCTGGACACAGAGCCTATTACAGTATTCACCACTAAGCAAACACTGAGTGAAGGGCTGTAAGGCACTTAACTTTCAGTCAGACAGACATTAGGTTTATGAAATCTGGGCTGTGAAAACACTAGTGGTTTTCTAACAAAATGTAATGTTCATTTCCCAAGACTCCACCCTTTAAATCAGGATCTCTGCAGACCCAGTCCCAAATTTCCCACTGCCTCCACATACAGTGGTTTTGGTTGAACAAATGCAGCACTTTTTCCCCAGAGTGGTGAGACAGGAGCTCCCCTCCTCCTTCCAGCTAAATTCCTACTGTCAGACAGGTTTTCCCCCTCCTTTGGCCCAAAGCATCCACGTGTATTTGTGTTTTGTGACTTTGAAGAAAACGTAAAAGGACTTATTAACAGCCAACAGACACTTCAAAGCAAACATGTAGTTGAGAAATTAATCATCCTGCACTTCCAAGGTGAGATTTATTATGACTCCTAAAATAAGTTTAAAATGAACCAAAAGCTAAATGCATGAATCACTCTTTTAAAATAAAGTCAGAACTTCAATGGAAGGTATGTGTACTGGTAAAATTAAATGCAAGGACATCTAATTTTCTTCATTTAAGATAATATTAATGTGTTGTCCCTTTGTATCTCAATGGCATGGGGAAAGTGGTTTCCCTTTAGTAGAAAAGGTTTTGTTTGATAATACTTTCCCAGATTATTGGATTTTTTTTTTTGTGTATGTGGAAGGGTTGTCTAAAAAGCCAAATTACTTCCTCTGAGAAAATGCCCATTTTCTGTGTTTACCAGGGCAAAGAAGTCCATTGTCTGGGGAAAATGGCTCTGATGGGAATTTTAATTCAGGGGTAGGGCATTAACATTTGCTGATCTGGATAACAAGTGGGACAGAGTTTCACCTAAGGGGTTATATTCACAGATTCTTGGTGGATTTTTTTTCCACAGTTCTTCCAACTACAGAATTTGCCAAAAATTGGGAGGAAAATGTGCCCAGCTCCAGGTGCAGCTTTCGAGAATGTATTTTTAACAACCATCACTGCCAGTTGCTGCTTTGGGAGCTGGTTCCAGAAGCTCCTGGGAAGAGGGTGAGATACACCCTGCTTGCTCCTGTGATCACAGGCTGTGAGCAGGCAGAACCCATTTCACAGGCAGGACTGTGACCAGAGGAGCTCCCTTAATAACCCTGCCTTGTTTTCTCAGCCCATTTTCTTGCTTGTGTGCCTGGCTGAGCATGGATGTTGCTTTCCCAGCTGTGGCCATGTATTCTGCATTGGCCTCAGACCCTGTCAGCTCCTTCTAAGTTATTCTCACTGTGTTATAACTCTGTTTCCACTGATGAGTACATTCTGTGTTTTCCTCAAATTGTGTAGAACCAAAAATTTCACTAGGCAGAACAGCTTTGCCTTTTTCTGAATTATTTGTACGCAAGATATGCTTCGCCCCAAGGGCTGGAAAGACTCATCTTCCCCTAATTAACACCTGTCTAATGCACTAAAGTGTCTTGGAATACTTTTATTTTCTGTCTGCCTTGGCTTTAATTTCAAAAGCACAAAATCTCTGGCTACAAATAAATGACAGCTTTGCGCTGCAGGGATAAAGCGCCTGGACAAAAATGCTGCAGCGATATGAAAGGGAAATTCAAACATCAACATCAAATCCTTAGACACCTTTGAAAGAGTTTCCTGTTTTGCCAATCCTTTAGGGCCAGTGAGTTCATGCAGAGCTTGCTCAGAGCTTACTGACATGAGCAGGCCAGCTCACAGTGGGGACAGCACGTATGCCAGTGGCACCTCACGGCTGCAGACAGCCAGCTGAGTTTACAGCAGAAACCCACCCCAAAGCAGGCTTCTTGCTTCCAATCTCTTGCCAAAATTGGGCAAGAGCTTCAATCACCTCAGCTTCCAGAAGATGGGGCTGTCCTTCCTCTCAGTACCGTCCTGCCTGGTGGGATCTCACTCATCTCACTCGTTCTCACCCATCGTGCTCAGCAAAAAACTTAGAATCATATTGTTCAGGTTGGAAAATATGTCTGGGATCATTGAGTACAACTGTTACCACAGCACTATTAAGCCCACCACTAAACCACGTCCCGAAATGCCACACTTTTTGAACACCTCCAGGGATAATGACTTGATCACTGCCCTGGACAGCATATTTCCAATGCCTGACTATACTTTCAGTGAAGAAATTTCACCCAATTTAAACCTCCTGTTATACAACTTGAGGCAATTTCCTCTGTTACTTGTTATCTGGGAGAACACACTCACCCCACCTGGCTCCACACTCCTGTCAGGGAGCTGTGGAGAGTGAGAAGGTTTGTTTGAGCTCCTTTTCTTCAGGCTGAATCCCCCCAGCTACCTCAGCTGCTCCTCATCAGACTTGCTCTCCAGACCCTTCCCCAGCTCCACTGCCCTTCCCTGGACAAACCCCAGCCCCTCAATGTCTTTCTTGCAGTGAGAGATTCAAAACTGAGCACAAGACTTGAGGGGTACTTTGGTACAGAGATTGTTTGCACGTGACTGTCCTTCCCTAGCCCACAAATAACTGTGTCGTGTTTGCACGTCTTGCTGCTCTGGAGCTGGGCTGAGCAAAGATGGTGGTGTCAGCCCAAAGAGAGATTAAATGATTGTGGAGGAATTTCTTTATCACCATCCTGTGTAAATAGAGATTAGAGACAGTACATTTTCCTTACAGCTGTGCTTCTGCAAACAGAAGGGAGTACAGGGCCAGGCAGTATTACAGAGCCAGCTTCAAGTGTGTTGTTGCAAATCCAGGAGGACATGGACTCACGGTAGTATCCAGATAAAGTGAGAGTGGCAGTGCCACCCTGCCTGTAGTGCATTCCTCCATTGGCAGTGCCTTGGGGAACAGCAAAGCACCAAGTTCACATGGCCAGGTTTGTGTTAGTCCCAGCTGAGCCTCAGTGACCTGCTCCTTGGTGTTTGTCTTCCAGGGAAAGGTCTCTGCAGGCAGTGGAGTTGCAGGATCCCTGAGGAGGTCCCTGTAACACTTCTGTCCCTGGCAGTGTTCCAGGCCAGGCTGGATGGGGCTCTGAGCCTCCTGGTCTAATGGAAGGTGTCACTGCTCATGGAAGGGGGGTTTCAACAAAATGGTCTTGAAGGTCCCTTCCAACCCAAACAATTCTATGATTCTGTGACATATAGATGACAGCAAGCAGGAGCTTGAGTTGAATGTTCAGTATTTGACGTGTTAGTTGTGATTGCTTTCTCAGATAAATTGCTTTCCTTTAGGGAGGGTGGCTAATTCTGTGCACCAAGCACTCAGTTCCGACCAGAAGAGGTGAGCTGTGTGTGATAGAGGAGAGTATATAATGTAGCTTTCTGTGTTTCAGTGGCTGCCTCCTTCCTTGCAAGCTGGCCTTGGAAAGCATACAGAGCAGAGTAAAAATAAACTAGTATTCATCACTGGTAATGGAAAGTACTCCTATCCCAAAAAGAGAGAGGAGTAACACTTTTCACAGTTTGAGGTGTGGGCATTCACTGGAGCAGGTCCTGCTGCATGTTTGGATGGCACCCAGCCCATCTCATAGCTGTTTAGTCAGTAAATATTGATTTCCCAATGGGAAAAACTGTTGTGCAGTACAGCCAGAGTTAAACAACAGCTCTGAAAAAAAGAAGCCAGCCACACGCATGCCTCACTTCTGCAGCATTCCTGAGACAAGGCTGTATTTTTATCATCTGCAAAACCAGCTACATCTGCTGTGCTGAGCTATAACTGGAATCCAAACTCCCTCATTATGACCTCTGTCAGAGAAGCGAGCCAGTTTCTCTGGGGTATAATTTAAATTCTGCCCAGTTCCATGGCTTTCCCAAGAAAAAGATAACAGCCTGGTGCATGAAATGGGATGAGAGACTAGCACAGCTCAGCTGCTGCAAGAGGACATGCTGTATGCACAACTTTATCTTTCCTAAAAGTCCTTCCAGGCCACAGGTGTCTGTTGCTGCTATGGATGAACCTTATTGAAAACCATCTCCCACATTTTAGCCTTCTCTGCACACAGCAGCTTTGAAGTACGGAGCTTTCTCCCTCCACCTGCCTCCAGCAGCCTGGGGGTTGCTGCTCTCTTGGGTGCTGAGCAAACGCTGCCCCTTGGCAGCACTGCAGCCACCCAGGCATCTCCTGCAGCTCTCCCAGCTGCCTGCAGATCAGTCAGAAATGCCTGGGTTCCTCCTTTGCATCTCTTGTGTTGCAGAGCTGTTCCCAAAACACCTCGCAGGCCAGGGCTGGATGCCCTGGCTGCCACAGTTATCTGAGGTTTTGCTCAACTGGTCTGAAAAGCTTCAAAACCCCCAAGAGGAGGGCAAGGCTCCAAGTTGGATGTAAGCCCAAGTCCTCTGCATGCTGAATGAGGGATGCCTCAGTCCACAGGGGAAAACTGCAGCAACTCTCCAAGGGTCCCTTCTTACCACCCATCATGGCAGGTTGTTCTCCTGCCAGAGTGTCCTAAAATCAAATATGAAGATAATATACTACTTTGGTGGCATTTCCTTTTTAGGAAGATCATTTCTGCACCCTCTGACTTCAAAGAAGAATTCCTGAAAACAGGGAAATAATGCCAACACCATCTTTGCTTTGCTCCGATGAGGACTCCTAGGAAGGAGAAATGTTTCTCAGTTTTGTTGCATCTGTTAACAGGATTCAATTAAGCTGCCAGAAATGATAAGCATATAGAGGGACATCAGCCATCACTCCTCACTACCAGACAAAATCTTTGAAATGTCAGCGGTCATAAATCATTGTGATTGTACTTGGGAAGTGTTAGACACTGTAACTCATCACCAGGGCCCATTCAGCTTCCCTCAGGGCACTGTTTTACCTGCTCTGCCAAGGTAAGTGCCTTGTGTTGTTGGTGCACAAGAAAGGAGTATTTGGGTGGTGTAAAAATTATGTCTGTTTGCACTGAAAAAGAAAACAAAATGTTCCTTCTAAAACAGATTTAAGATTGCAAGAGGTAGGTTGGTCGAAAATCAAACTTTCCCTCCCTGGAGAAAAGTCAGACTTTTTAAACACTTGGTTTGATACCAAATCAGGGCAATAAAAGGGGAAAATATTCCTTTTCACAGGACAGTATTTGTTGCAAAGTTCAGGGACATTTAAGCCTTCCATCCCTGCTCAGTTTGCAGCATAGAAATCACTGTGATGCTGGTCCCAAGGGGCTTTGGCCCCTGTTTTTCACCCAGGCTTAGGCAATATCTCTCATAATGCACCCAGGACAGCATCATAAGTGATGGCAGATAAATACAGACAAAAGGAGCATCTCTCTGTACCCAGAGTGCCAGAAGATTTAAGAGCAGAGGCAATAGTGGATGGAGATGAACAGAGAGAAAAACACAAGAATACAGGAGAGTCCATCAGGGTACAGCATCAAAGCCTTGAGTGCCAGGCCCAGCTTCAATATCTGCACCCATCACCAGGCAGGACTCAGAGGGTGATGAGGTATTCATGGGAAGGGCAAAAGGCAGCACAGGAGGAAACATGAAGGTGCTGAGATTAAAAGTGGAGCAAGATGGTAATGATTGACCAAATCCATGCTTGGACAGGACAGCATCTACCAGGCCATGGAGGGGAAGCTGTGGAGAGGCAGAAGATAAGATGGGTGGGTAGATTGGTGGGGTGGGAAACATCCTCTCTCTGAGCTACTTTTGAGAATTTGTGATCATGGTGAGGCTCAGGTGGAGGCTTTACTGCATGGATGGACTACAAACAGATGCTAAGAGGAGGGGAGACAGTGGCTTGGGCCAAGATGGGGAGCCTCACCAAGAGCTCTCTGGTGTGGCAAGCCTCAGGTTTCCTCAGCATCCTCGTGGTGGGACTTGTCCACCACCTCTTGAATTTCCCAAATTGCCAGGCACTTTTCAAACTCCTGTCAGGAGACGCCAAGCTATGACCTGCTCACAGGTGCTTTTTTTTCCCCCCCCTTAGTCTCCTTAGGGGCTGGTTGCAAATTGCTTCCTGAAATCAGGCTCCTTCCTTGCACGCTGGCAGGCCAAAGCAGCCCCCTGAGCTGATGGAGGCTCTGGAAAATGTTGTTTCACGCTTGGCTCTTTCAGCGCCCTGCACCAGGCGCAGGAGGCAGTTCGGTCCTTGTGCTTCATTTCAACACCACCAATATTGACCTTTTCTTTCCTTAATGAGAAGGGATTCAGGGAGGTGGGAGGGACAGGAAAGGAGGTTTGTTCTTTGCTCCTGCTTTGTGAACCGAGCAGAGGAAAGAGACACTCAGGGTTCACTTGGGAAGCTTTTCACCTTGACATTGCTTGAAAATAGAAGTGCTGGGTGGAAGGGTTTTACTGCTTTCTGCACTCTGGGAAAGGTTTTTGCCACAAGGCAGAGGAGAGAAAAATTGAAAATCAGCTGCTCTTTGGGTTTTTTTCCCTCCTAAGTCTGCAGATCAAATAATGGGTGCTCAGCAATGGCAGGTTCAGAGTCCACTGCTCAGAGACCAGGGTAAAAAGAACTTGGTCCCTGTGAACCGAAATGTCTGCCCCTACCTACACTGCCCATGTCCAGAGGGCTCAGTGGGGTCTGTAGGAAAAGGATGTTTATCCAAATTCCTGTTTCTGGGGTCAGGCAATTGCAATAGAAGTCTTAATTTTTGAGGTTGTTTCTGCTGCTACATGTGGGGGGAAAAAAGCCACATCATGTCCTGAAAGCACAAAACCTCAATAAAATGAGACAACTTCTCTTACTTAAAAATAAATAAGTACAAATTTCATTATTTTGGGAACCTTAATTTACAATTTATGAAGTCTGAGATTGCCAGCAGTGCACATTCGTGAGACTTGAACAACAGTTAAGTGATTTCCCTGGCTTCATTCAGTACCAAAAACAGTAACAAGACCTAAAATAAAAGAAATTGAAATAACTATTCGGCCTCCTGCTCACGTAAGCTCAGTCTAAGGTGGAATTCCCAGCAAGGATTTCTAAATGAATTCCCAGTAAGGCAGGCAGGAAAGCCAAAGCACACATCCAGCCTTGAGCCAGTGATTTCCAACCTGTCTCACCAGTGGTGTGTGCCAGAGGCAGGGCAGGATCAGGCTCTCAGCAGGTTCTGGCCCCTTCCATCCTGCTTCTAATGCAAGTGATGACTCAGGCTTAATTAAGGAGCAGACCTTCCTCAGTGTGCAAGCAAGTTGTCATCTTTGCTTTACCCTGGCTGGTGATGCATCAGCCTCCAGGCTCAGCCAATAATATCAATTCTCTTATTTTGTAAATAGAACGTAAAAAATAATTTGCTTGGAGATCACCAGCAGATTAACAACCTCCAGCTGTAACTTTGATGACTAACTCGGCCTGATCTAACTCAGTTGTGCCAACGTTCTCATTTGTATAATTTGACATTTTCCTACAGGTTCTCCACAAGGATGATGGAGAGGAGATGGGTTTTCAGATGGAGCTGAGGTTTGTTTGAGGTTTGTTTTGAAGAAACTGTGCACTCGATGGGGTGTAAAGATTGTGCAGATCGTGTTAGGATAACCTGCTGCAGACCTGTCTGGAAGGAGAGGTAGAAAGGGATGATCTAGAAATCGGAGAGATATTTTTGCAAAGCTGGAGGCTTGCTTTTGAAAAGCATTGAATTCAGTTCCATGCTCAGAAAAAATAAGTCACCAAGTTAAATACTTTTAATATCTAAGTCAATTCCAGCCTTCTTTCAGCATGAAAGCACGTATAAGCTTTTGTATCAGAAAAAAAGCAGGATAAAAAATTGAAATGCAGATCTGTATTTCTCATGGCCTTCAGATTCTTTGTTTCTCTTCCAGGCTGATTTGCTGTGTTACTGTGGATTTTTTCAAACTAAGAGGGTCAGCACTTCAAGAAGAACAGATAGATAAGCCAAAAATGCCCAATCCAATGCTATCCATTTTCAGCATTAATTTGGAGCAGCTTGCAGGTTGGGCATGGGTGAGAAGATCCTGGTTGAAGTTAAAAGCAGCTAATTCACCGTGTGAGCTCAGGGTACCTTTCACCACTCTCCCCTCTGCATCACAAAAAGCTGTAATATTCAGGAAAATATGACCTCTGCCTTTCTCATGGCTGAGTTCATATCTAAGATCAAGTTGTAAAGATACTTTTTGACCATGCAGAGTGTGTCTCTTTGCAGGAAGGGAGAGAGGAGGCTGAGAAACAGCCCAGACACATGAACAAAGGGAACAATAGGAACTATTCTGCAGGCAGAGGCTGCTGCATTCTTGAACACATTCACATGGATAAAGGAGATCAAACAAGAGCTTCCAAAGCTGCGCGGTGATAAGAGAAAAATATTACAGTGCTGTTCTGCAGGCTGGACTGTGCAGTGATTATACAGCAGTTTGTCCAACACAGCTCCCCAGGGCCAAAATGCAATCAGTAACCCTTCCCTTAGAATCCTGGCTTCTTTGCAGAGCCACAAGAGCATCTGATAATTCCCTGGCAGCCCCGGCCGTGGCCGGCCTTGTGCAAAGACATGGTAAGTTGAATGTCCGGTTTGTGCACTTTTCACACACAGCTGGGGCTGGGCTGGAGGCACAGCACAGGGAGGGATGTCCACATCCCTCCTCTGACACTCATCCACTCTCTGGACTTGGGCAAGACATCTAGCTGCAGTCCAAGTGCCAGGAGCTGCAGCTGCAGGAGGCATAGAGGGCACCAGGACATCTGCACGCAGGGAAGGTATGTCCCAAAGGAAAGGATGGGTATGGGAGAGAGATGGAGCAGGTGGAGCTGGGCTGGTGGTGGCTGTTCAGTAGAAAAACCCAAGGTAGGATGCAGGTGGGGACATGGATGGAGACTCCCCTTCTGTGGTACAAAAGAAGGGACAAATACATCCCTTCTTGGCTGACTTGAGCTTCAATTAGAGCAACTGCCAGGGCAGAACATTGCTAGCAGCTCCAGAAAGCTGGAGCTGGGATTTTGACAAGGAACACACAATAAAATATTATCCAGAGCTACTTCCAGACAGCTCTGGTTGATGTGGAGTACAAACAGCAAGCAAAAGAGCAGTTTGTGTTGTAGCTCCATTAGGGCTCCATGCCTGTGCTCTGGGGCTGGCAGGCTGCCCCTGGGCTGGGCTGGGAATGGAGAGGTGCATCTCCCAGATCCCCTGTTTCTCTGCCAGGGCGTTTCCAAGCAGCTCCAAATTGCACCACTTCTGACTCAGGACATCTCGTAACTGCACCGCCTGCCCCGCTCTATCTCACTGACTCTCGAGTGTTTATACCAAACCCCAGAGATGTGGCAGTGCTGAGAGAGCCTTGAAAGATGGATGATGCTAAACATCTCTAAAAGGAGTCCTGGACGTGGAGATGATTTCTGAGAACTTCCAAAGGAGCCCCTTCACCTCTGCTTCCCGCCAGCAGAATCACTCAGGCATCTGTGTTATAAACAGATGGATGGTAGCCCAATAAAAACAGCAGCAGCTTTTTTATACAGCCTCCAGTTCAAGCTCTTCCAGGAAAGACTGTTTCAAACAGCAAAGTAATACACATCAAAGCTGGCCCCCAGCATGTGCCAGGTTTTTTGGGGGGCCACAGCATCTGTGTGGTGGGTACATCACAAGCAGTCACTCCCCAAGTGGGAATCCTTCTTCCAGGAGTGAACTGGGAAGAGCAGGGCCATTTGGAGCTATCAATAATGTGCATGTTCAGCTCTGCTTTTGCACCTGCTGAACTCAGGTGGGTGATGTGACATTCCTGGAGCATCCTCCCTAGGGAGTGTGTCAGGTGTCATGTGGGGCTTTGCTCAGCTCTGGAAGCAATGGGTACCAAGAGCTCATAGGGAGAATGTGGGCCAAAAAAAACCCAGCATCATGTGGGTCCCTTTAATCCAGACTGGGAGTGTGCTAACAGGATGGTCAGCAGCTCTGACTGCAAAGAGAGTCACTTGGAAAGAAATGGAGAAAGTCGAGTACCTGTGCCAGAAAAGGTCCTTTGCATGCCAGGGAGGAGCTGGTTGACTGGAGAGTAAGGTTGTCAGCTCCTGCTCTCCATGACAAGGTCATTAAGGATAGAGCAATTATCCAATGAATGGATACTCAGCTGCTGTCTCTCCAGTCATCCTCTGACACCAAGTCAGAGGAAAATCTGGACTTGGTTACTTCACCAGCACATAGTGCAGGACTTCTCAAGCAACCTTTCCTGGGGCCAGCTCCTTGCACCCAGGACTGGTTCTCTGGGCTACCACAGCTTTGCAGTGGCTCGTGCAGTCTTGGCTGATGAGCAAGGCCAAAGTCAAGAGCCCGTGCATTTATCATTAAATCAGACCAATTCCTTTTTCAGGAGAGAGGGAGGGAGAATGTAATCTTGTTCCAGCCAAAAGAGGATTGTGCCATCCTGGGGCAGGATGGATGGCTGGAGGCAGACAGGTCATGGGAGCTCAAGAAAAAGTCCCTGGCGAGCTGTCCCATGTATCAGTTGTCCCTAAGTGAGGAGAGCCCTGGCAGAGCCAGCACAGCAGGTAACAACAGTCCATTGCCTGTGCTGAAATTCCAGAGAATGACCTTTCCACACTGTTAGCATCTGGTGGGGCATCTATAGCACCTACAGCTTCCTTGAGCCAAAAAGACCTCACTGGCAAGGGTACTTTTGTCCTGAGGTAGCTCCTTCTACACAGGATCTTTGCTCCTGTAAAAAGCACAGCGTAAAATGTTGTCTGATGAACTGGCGTTACTGTTTCAGTGAAAGCTTTGAGTGTTCTTGACTCAGTGTAAATAAATAATGTAGAAAGAATAATACAGCGCTAATAAAGCTATTATCTGGGAATATTGCAGCCTAATCTCCAGCTCAATGAAGATAATGAGTGTTGAATCATGCCTGGAGCATCCTAAGTAAGCGGCAGTGGTTTTGATAAAGGATAGGAGTGGATTTTTGGTCTCAGCCTGTTGCTGAGGTATAGATTTAGCTATAGGTATACATTTCTGGAATGATCTGTGTGGGTCCCTTAGGTGGCTATGGGTCCACATTCCTCCTGGTGGCAGAGCTGGCCCAGCCTCCCATCGCCTTCATGCTGAGCTGGCCCAAGGAACAGGCTGGCTTGGCCACAGCAGTGTGACCATCCTGGAGCAGGATGGGGATGCCATCCCCAAAGACAACACCATGTCACAGCAGCCTCTGCTAGACCCACGTGGTGGCTGTGTCCCCAAAGGGAATCAGCCCAAATAAATTATTCCCATGAGGAATCAGTTCCATCTGTATCCCACGACTGTGGGCTGCAACTGGAGCTTGGCCCTGGCTGTTCAGCCACAGTGAAACACCTTTCCCTGGGGCTCCTGTGATGGTGAGCCCATGGCCTGAGCAAATTCCTGCTTGTAAAATCCTTTATCCTCGCAGAAAGGCAGGCACAGTGCAAAGGGTTTGCAGGGGCCCGACTCAGTGGTGCTTTGGAGCTGACATTGTCACTGGCAAGGAGCAGAATAGGGCAGGAATGGGCTGCTAAATGCACAGCTTTGCAGCAAGCAGCCATCCCAAAATAAAACAAAACACCCCCGGACAAGCTGAGGATACACAAAGGAACTGACAGCCTCTGAATCTGGCTTCACATCAAGGAGTCGTAACTTGAAAGCTTTATTTAGACTACTAAGAAAAACAGCTGCAGGAGAGTACTGACGATGTGCTCTAAAGGGCGATTCCTGCAAGGAGAGAAGTGCTGGACTCCTGCTGGAAGTGGAGCACCTAGCCCCTTCAAAAACCCCAGCATTAGACTGGAGACCATTGCAGAAGGGCAAGATTTGTATTATCTGAAGAAAATAAAAATACTTCTGAACAAAAAAAAACCAAAACCAAAACAAAAAGAGCCCCAAACAAACAAACAAAAAAACTCCAAAAAAATAAAAACAAAAAAAAAAAAAAAAAAAA
>JAOTQP010000251.1:57260562-57270690 GCA_026413545.1 Cichladusa arquata | reverse complement strand
AGCACACTGGTTAGTTTTGCCATGCTGAAGTGCTGGCTTTGTGTTCCCAGCTAAAAGGCACATGCAGCTTTGGTGAACCCTCCCTTTCCTCCACCTCTTCCCCATGTTCTTCCCCACCACCGTGTCTTTCCCCACCCACAACCTGGGGGCTGCCTGGGTCTCTCCAGGATTTATGTTAAAAGGGAAATGTTATGTACGTAATTAAACCGTCGTACTGCTGGATGGAAATGGGATTTGGTGCTTACCGCTGTGACTCTTTCTCATGCATGAGGGTGAACTGATTGATTACTGAGGTTTGAGATTAAATATTCCCCTGAGCTCCACTGGCATTTAGTGTGGTGGGAGGAGGGAAGGGGTGGAGGAGAATTATGGTTTTCCTGTGAGGCAAGGAGAGTAGGGGAATGTCTGCTGAGCACATCCCCTTGTCTTGGTCTGTGACAGGCTCCTGGCACCGGTGCCTTGGGCACCAGTAAAGCAGGGGCCTCACTCCATACCCACCATGGGGGTGCTGGTGGGCTTTGCCAGTCCCTCTCACTGCTGCACTGAGCATCCCATTGCATCCTGCCCAGTCCCTGTGACTCAGCTGCCTCCCCACTGCCCCATCTCATTCCTGGCTCAGCTCCCTCCCGGCCTAGCAGCGGGGTAGACCTGCTGTCCCCACCTTTCTCTTTAGGAGTGCAGTTTATTTGTTTGTTTTCCTTAATTTCTTCTAATCCAAAACCCCCTGTGTGTTTGGTTTCGGTGGGAAGGGAGGGAAACCCCCACGCTCCTCGAGTGCAGGGTGGGTTGGAGACGCCGCCTTCACTTCCCTTGAAGTCTAATTTTAGCTGAAGGCAACGGGATCCCTCCAGGGCATGGCAGAGATTTCCCATCAGCTGCCCAGACCTTAAGAAACAACACACACAAACAAAAACAACACAGAAGCACTTAAGGTTTATTTGGGTGAATTCTTTCAAAAAAAAAGGGTGTGACTTATATTTTTATTTATTTTTTTTTTTTTTTAACGAGCAGCCCCTGCTGCATGCTGGCTTTGTTCTGCTGCAGTCGGGTATTTCAGGTCTTCCAAGATTTAATCAGAATAATTAGTTACTGTCGGTTTGTACCTTCTGTTTCTGTTGCAGGGTTACCAAAGGGCGTGTTTATCTTCCGGAGGGCTGCCCAAGTGTCGCTCAATCATTAAAGCATCTGATTTCCTCCAAGTTACCTGTCATGAGGCTTATGTAAGTAAACAAATAAATAAATGAAAGCAGGGAGGGTGGGGATGGTGTTGGTGGATTCAGCTTGGGGGGGGATGTAGGGATTTTTCCTGATTGTCACGGGTTTAATTGTGAGCTGCCTGTGGTTCCCAGCCCGTCATGCGGTGATCAGAGGACCGAGTGTTTGGATTGGCAATGAAGGACCCAGCCAGTTTAATGAGGCTGCTCTCAGCCAAGCCTTCACCCTGCTGAACTGGCAACAGCTCTGTTGCTCCCTGTCATCTCAGGAGCAGGGGGAAAAAAAGGCCTTACAGGAATGAAAGGTTTTTGCTTTCACCCGTACAGTTACAGCTTTGACTCCTTAAGCCAGTGGTATCCCCTGTAAAAATCACAGCTCTGCCTGGAAATAAGTTACCACTGTAAGTTTGGCAGGATTGGGAATTAGCTGGTTTTCAGCCTGTGTTAGCATGTTTGGTTTGGGAAGGGGGACTGTTAGTGCCCACATTTCCCATCTCTAACACAGGAGATGAGAAGGACACGGGAGGTCACTGAAATCTCGCAGGGAGAGCAGTGAGGTGCTGAACCCAGCCCTGGCTCGTGCCTGAGTGAACTCTGTGATGTTCTCCCTTCAGTGTTTGTCACCCAGAGCAGATGAGTGGCCCTGTTCTGATGGCAGTGTGGGGCTGGAGAATTTGCTTTTTTCCCTTTGGTTTCTCTCTCTCCCTGAGCTGGCGTGGCAGGGGTTGGGTTCTGAGGTGCTGCCTTGTCACTGCCTTTGCTGCCTCATTTACCATGTCCAATGTGCAAACCCTGGGAGCAAGGGTTCAGGGTGCACGCTGCTTCCCTGATGGGTTTAGATACTTTTAAATCCAGAGGGAGCCTTTGCCATCAGTTTCTCTGCTCTCCTGTGTGAGAGAGCACAAATGTTTGAGGTTGGTAGCTTTGTGGGGATTACAGATGTGCAGCTGGGCTTTCTTCTCCTCCTCTGGGAGAAGCTCATGGAAGGGAAGGGTCCTGGAGGGGACAAGGTGGGACCAAAGGGATCTGGTGGCTTCAGGGAAAATTGCTTGTGTGAAGGTCAAGGTTAAGTCCATCTTCTCTCTGTGTTTGTTGGGAAGAGTAAAGGTGAGCCACAGTGATGGGGCGTGTGTTGGACTCTGCTGTGGCAGAGCTGAAGCTGGGCATGATCCCCACATCCTGTCCCAGCTCCAGAGGAACAGTTTGGAGAGATGATGGCAAATCCTCTGTCCCTTCTGTGGTGGCTGTCACAACCAGCAGTGCCTTGCCAGTGGCCTTTGCTCTTTCTGCTCTGGTGTGAGTGGAGGTGGGAAAAGTCCTGTTTGATGGAAATACTCTTAAGAAAGCCTGTCAACCTGATTTTTTCCTTGATGTTTGCCCAGCTGGAAAGCTGGTGGCGGTTCAGACAACACCTCCTGAAGCGCTGGGAATGTGTGATGTGAGCACAGCCACTGCTCCTGCCTGGCAGGGTCCCTCCATCCACTGAGGGATGCTGGAGGGGGTGGCAGGTCTCTATTCCTCATCCTACTGGTGTGTGCCTGCCTGCTTCACTCAGCCTTTCACAGATGTTCTTGGTTTGGGCAGAGAGAGAGGTGAGGAGGAGGAGTAGAGCTGCTGGGAGTGGAGGAGAGTAGAAGCACAGAGGGGAAGGGAGATGACAGAGTGGTGGAGATGGATACTGGAAGAAAAGGAGGTGATGTGGCTCATTTGCCTGGTGCTGTAGAAGTTGCTTAGTTAAATTAAGTGCTCACTAGGGAGCCTCATTTGGCTTTTAAATAGCTTTGGAGCATGTGAATGCTCTGTGTTGCTCTCTTCTTTCTGCAGTGTGAGCCACCTCCTGTCCCCATCTCTCTTTGGAGAATATCTCCATTAAAAATCTACCTTAGGATGTGGGAGGGGAATCTTGGTCACCTGCTTTCAAAAAACTCTTTAAAGTTCTCTCCAAGCTCCCTGTCATTCCAGACCATCCATCCTTTGTCTTTTTCCAGCCTGGACACTGATAGGGACTGACCACAGGTTTCCTCTCCTGCAGAGGCCACAGCACGCTGGGAGCTCTGGTGTCCCTCACACAGCACAGCTGGTCTGGGATGAGCTGGCTGCTCTTCCACCACCTCTCCTTAAGGCAGAGGATGATGCCTCTTTGGCTTTCCTGGTCTTTTGCAGGGCTTTTCCAGGTCTTTTGCAGTGTATTTCTTCTTTTCTTTCAGCCAGCTGTAAAACTGCTCCAAGAGACGGATTCTGAGTACCTTATTTCCCTGGTTGTCCCTTGGTGCAGAGCTGGATGTTATTTGTGCACTTGACCATCCTGCTACCTGCTAAAGGAAGTTCATAGTGCTTAGTTTTATTTAATTTCTGTAGAAAATGAAAGGATCTCAAGCTATTTCCTTTTCTTTGTCTCCAGAGTAACACACTCTGTGACAGAGGGTGCCAGAGGCAGGCACAAATCCTGAGGATGGGGATGCAAACAATGTTTGGTCTGCAAAAAACTCTGTCTCAGTCAAGGATGGGGAGTATTCCCCACACCCCAGCCCCCTTTGGGGGGGTTCAGCTGTGTCCCCCCATGCAAGCAGATCGTGGCCACCAGGTGCCACTGAGGTGTCCCCAGGCATGGGGCTCCCTCCCTGCCCTGCTCTGGTCCTCCACCATGTGCCCACCAGCCACTTCCAGACATGGTGGGGGAAGGTTTGGGAGGAGCACACCCCATTTTCCTCATAAAACTCCAAACAAGAGGCTTGGCCTGGTTTAGATTTTAAAAATAACTTGCACATTTGGAAGCTAAAGTTTCAGAAGGGCTCGGAACGGGATCATGGCTTTGATCGTGACAGTCCAAGATCAAGGGAGAGCTTTTTAGGTTTGCTGCATCAGCTGGAAAATATATTGTAGTGTCTAGACTTTATCATCCTCAAGAAAGGATCTTTTTTTTTTTTTTTTCCCTACTCTACAAAAGGTCTAATCCAAAGCCCATGTAGAGTTGATAGGAGGGGCTTTGATTGTGTCCAGGAGCACGTTGAAAGAGGTGGAGATGAGCTTTGGGCTTGGAAGGACTCAGAGCCTGCTTTGCAGGCACTGCTGTTGGTGGAGGTTGTGTCAGCAGTGGGATGGGGAGGCTGAGCACTGCTGAGACCTCACTGCTCATCTTTGGCTGCTCTGCTTGTGGTCAGCTGCTCAGACCAGGATCTCCCACAGCTGTCTCAGTTTTCTCTGTGTAATCACCATAAACATCCACGTTTGATGGTGTGTGGACAGAATCTCAGCATTTTCAGCTTGAGTGTAGAAAACGTACAGTTTTCTCTCCTTACCATTCCATAAACTTTTTTTTATTATTTTACTGAATTGTTATCTTACTTAATTTTTTCTTTTCTGTAATTCCAAAAGAGATGCAGGGAAGGATCTTTTTAAGTTGCTTGGAATAAACTGAAAAGCCTGCTGAGAAGGTGAGGACATCTGGCCACATGTATTTATAGAATCATTACAGTTGGAAAAGTCCTCCAGGATCATTGAGTCCAATCTCTGATCAAACCACTCAACCAAACCATAGCACTGAGTGCCACAGAGTTGTTCCTTGAACACCTCCAGGGATGGTGACTCCACCACTGCCCTGGGCACTCTGTCCCAGTGCTTAACAGCCCTTTCAGTGAAGAAATTCCTCCTGGTGTCCAACCTGAACCTCTCCTGACACAGCTTGAGGCCATGTGGCAGTCAGTCACACTGGAGTATGCCCTGTGAGGAAGCAGAGGCAGTTTTTCTCTGAAACACTGTGTTTTCTGTGCAGGGCTCTGGGGTGTGTTTGACAAAGTCCCCACCAGCCATCTCCTTGGTGTCTCTGCTGCAGCACACCATGATGCCACGCTCAGTGCCCCAGGCTTTGGAGGGGTTGCAGCCTAGTTATGAAAGCTTCATCTGGAAGCTTTGAGAAACATTTGGAAATGTTTTGGAAAACATTTGGATCCAGGATGCTGTAGCTCTGTGCTTGGTTGTTTTACTTTGCTTTGTCCTTGAGCAAGAAAACTGCTGTTTGGTTTATGTTTCTTTTTTTTTTTTTTTATCAGTTATTCCTTCAGACAGACTTATTTCCAGGAATAAATCAGAGCAAATGCCAGTGTGAAAATAGTTTGTGGTGTAAAATGTTACTAAAATTGTGCTGGAAGGGAAGGGATCTTGAGAGGTTACCTTGTCCCCAAGGGTAGTTGAATACGCTCATTGGTCTGGAAAGTGATCGTCTTTGCTGGGAGTTGTTTTGTCATAAATTATCTCAGGAGCAGAGGCAGAAATCTACCCAATAACACTGTCAGTATGTGTGCATAAGCCTTCCTCAGTTTATTCAAATCAGTTGCTGAATAAGTGTTGAAAATTAATGCTGGGTTTGTTCCCAGAGCTATTCTAAGTAATACTCCAGAGTAACCTTTTTCACCTTGGCATTTGCCAGGATACTGAAAGCTTTGTGCATGAATTGCAGTTACCCACAGTCTGTATTTGACATGGAGCCATCCCTGTCTTGCCCCATTTCTGAGACAACCAGTCCCCCAAAGTCCCTGGGGATGAAGAGTGGGTTTTTCTTTGTTTCTTGTGAACTAGTTGTGACTTTTCAGTTTTCCAGGTGGTCACCAGCCCTGTGGAAATCCACAGCAGCTTCTCCCCCTGACATCTGCAGGCTTAGATAAAGTTGTGAGATCCTGGGCAAGGATCACTAGAAATCCTCATCTGCTTTGAGATTGAGCCAAGTGATGATTTCCAGTTAATTTCTCCTGCATCTTCTTCGTCCCAGCTTTGTGTCTTGAACAATGACTCAAAAAAAAAAAACCACCAAAAAAACCCAGAGCCCTACTTTAATGCCCCCACCTTCTAAAGGTGCTGCAGAGCTCCATGGGTTATTTTTACCTTGCTCACAGCTCCCCACTTCAGTGATGGAAGGTTCTGAAAGAGGTTCACCTGTAGCCAGCTGGATGCAGGCTTGTTCTCCAGCCAGCATTGTCTTGGTGCTGGAATCCACACAGAGCCCAGATGGTGACTGGTTTTCCTTCATCTGGTCCTCTCCCCAAGCAGTTTGCAGTAGGTGATAGGGGAATTCATCCATCTTTGGCTGTGGGGAGGCTTGGTGAGCCCCCCATGGCCCATCTGCACATCTAAAGTGGAGATGACTGGCATCAGCATTATTGTTTGGCCAAACAAATGTGGGGATATCACAGCTTAGATTTGTTACAGATGGGTTTCTGGATATAGTCTAAGGCATTCTGCCAGCCAATTTTATATCTGTGTAAAAGTGATTGGCATCCCTATAAATAAAGCTGCTGTGGGATTATAAATCTAAATATACTTATTCATTAAATTATTTTTACATTTCCACTGGGTTTCATCCTGGCTCATCATAAGCAAGCCATGCTCTCTGCCTGTGTGTTATTCACAGCTCCAGCAATGCGGCTTCTGAGGCTTGGAAATATTTTTTCACTTGTGTGTGAGCTATCCATGAGTGTCTGTGCCATGGATCTCTTCCCTAGGACTTCCTCACAGCCATCACTGGGAATGACCCTGTCCTGGAGACTGCTGTAGAGGTGGCAGTGGCTGTAAATACAGGACTGTGAGTTTTCTTTTTTTGGCTCACAAGTGAGCATGACTCTGCTGAAGTATTTAGCACCTGTGAGCTGGTAAATGCTGTTTGCATGGCTGCTTTGGTCTGGGAAGGGCTCTTCCATGAGCTCCTCCATCCATGTCCTCAGGCAGGGAATCTCACAAAGTTCCTTCTGTGCCACAGGCTGGGCTGCATGGAAACAGGGGTCTTTCCACCTGGTTTAACCATCCTTGCTAGTTGTTTTGGCTACAGGAGCAAGGAAAAAAGTCCCCCAGACCAGTTCCAGGTGCAGCTGTGAGCTGGGGAGGTGCTGGAGGGAGAGCCTGGCCAGACACCAGCACAGCAATGCAGGCACTGGTAAATCTGGCTTGGTCTCTGAACAGGCTGATGAGAGCACTGAGAGCTGCAGCCTCTGGTTTCTATGGGTTTTTTTCCCTTCTCCTTTCAAAGCATTTGATTATTAATTCAGTAAATGATGAAGCATAGAGAACCATGTGCCTGAGTGGCAGACTATCAGCTGCCTCACTCTTCTCAGTAATAACGTGCATTGTTGAAAGTTAACCCATGATTTTAGTTTAATTTGCTAATGAAGGGAAGCTTTAAACTCAGTCTGTCCATCTGCTCCTCTCCCATCACTGACAATTCATTAAGTCCATTGCCTGGTTTTGTCCTTTCTTTCAGATTGGTTTTTCATCTCAAATCTGTGGAGCTGCTGCAATTTTTGTCAAAGCAGCCATCAAGTTAGAAGGGTGTTGTGGAGGTTTTTTATTAAGGGATGCAATGAAACCTCAGCCAGTACTAGACACCAGGGAATACACATAAATGTTATGAACATCCAAGCCATAAAGAGTGCTTTAGTTGGATTTGCCATGTTATGAGACACCAGAGAGCCCCCACTGCTGGTCTCTGTGCAGACATGTAGGTGTTGCTGGGGGGATGCTCACCTCAGTGACTCCTCTGGTGACTAATAAATGGAAGTTCATCCTGCAGCCTCACTCTAAAAGTGGCTTATGTTGCTGAGATTCACAGAAGGAAATACTTCCATTCATGTTGGTATTCCTAGTGCTGCTCACCCCACCAAATGGAGTCAGCACTGAGCACAGAGCAGGGTCAGAACTGTCTTGTAGGGTCATCAGAAACTGGTGCCATGTCCTTGGATGTCTTTGGATGTCCTTGGATGTCTTGACTTCTTGCTGGAGCTGGTTGCCAGTCCGTGTGCAGGTTGGCTCTGTGGAGGCAGGGGAGCCCTGCTGCTGGGATTCAGCATCCTGAAGGTGGGAGCTGGACAGTGCTGTTGTCTTCTCCATGCTGTCCAGCTGGAAAGCACAGTCTGGCAGGTGAGCAGCAGGTGGAGAGGAGAAGCCTGAGTGGGGAGTCCTGTGTCCCTGGGTCTGGGTTGTTTCTGGTGCCCAGTGGCTGAGCTGCAGCAGCATGGTGGAGATAAGAGGTTGTGGGTTGTATCCTGGAGGTACCAGGGTTGGTTTGAGCACAACAAATTTCACAGACTCAGCAGTTAAATGAAGCATTTTGCCTGATGCTGATTAGGACAGAGGTTACCTCGGCCAGAGCTGTGTGGCTGGTGCCAAACAGGGAGGTGGTTGCCTTAGGGAATGACATTCCCATGGTCCCTGTGTCATGCTGCAGACCCTAGTGCAGTGATGTGCCCCCTTCCTCCCTAAGCCAGCAAAGCTCCTGGCTGGCACACGTGCCCCAGGCTCTGGAGGTGCTGTGTGGGTGCTCAGAGCAGCTCTGAGGTAGTCTGGAGGTTATGGTGTGACCAGCTGGGCTTGCTGCTGCTGGTACATGTGTGAGATCATTTCATCACCTTGTCTCAGGGGGAAGGGAGACACCCTGAAAGACCAGACACCAGCTTCCCTGCAGGGATGTGATGGGGTGCAAACAGCACTTGACATTCAGTGTGTTCTTGGTGAGCTGCCAAATGTTTGCATATCAGCCTGGCTTTTACTGGAAGGTGTCAATGCTTCTTTCCAGGCCTGGTTTCTGCCAAAACCTGAATTCTTTGCAGTGTTGGGTTGCTTTTTTTGTCTTTGTTCCCTTTTTTCTTTCTCCATTCAGTGCCTTAGTAAGAACACAGCTGAAGTCCTGGGAGCCCAAACTAAACCTGTCTATTACACATGACCCGATTAGATGCCATGGTAATAAGCATTTGAATCTAAAGCTAGATTAGGCAGGGAGCGGTCTGAGGCTGGATTTGCATAGCACACATTCCTTTTCCATAGGACGTGTTGGTAAATCTACTGAAAGTGAATTTAGAAAGCGCTGGCATGTGTCAAGTGCTCCTGTTGATGCATGGGTTGCTCTTCTCACTAGGCACTCAGCTGGGAAAAAACTGCCTGTGATTGCCTGGAAGATGCTTTTTCTCCTCTCTGCCTGCTCTCAGGGCTCATGTTGCAGTCCATGGGGATGGGTAGCTCTTGCCAGCTCTAAAAATCTGTATTAAGGGCATTTTGAAAGTTTTTGCCTGGAGAGGCAATTATTTCAGGGTGCTTTCTCTTCCTGTGACAACTCTGTCAGTAGTGGAGTGAATCTGGAATTTTCAGGTACCTAAATCCAATTTGCAGCTTCTTCAGCCTTTCACTTCAGCGTTACAGGTCTTGTGCTGGAAATTGCAGCACAGATTTGTTATCCAAAAGCCATTTCATTTCCCTCCCCTGTGGACAGTCAGAAGACTGTGGGTGATCTGAGGGTCAGTGTGCATTATGTCATTACCAGGTGTTTAGGCCATCCAGACTGCAGTGTTAATTTGGGGCAATGGGATGCAGAGAGCAGACAAGGGTGGAAATGTTTTTCAAGGTTTAGGGAGGTGTCTGGGCAGCGAACCTGCAGGCTGTCTGTTCTAGGAAAGGGTTTGAGATGGAGTCATGGGCTTAATCTTGGTGGTTGTTTTCCATGGTGTTGTCTGGGCTCTGTTGGAACACCTGAGATTGTGGTGAGTGCAAACCTGCACCCCTGAGTGGCCTCTATCAGCCAACTCCATTGCCCCTTCTGCTCGTAGAGGTGTTTCAAAAGCTGCTGAAGGACTGGGAGAGTGTTTCTGAGTGTTTTGGGTGCTGGGGATGTATTTTCTCACTGCAGATCTGGCAGACCTGGTGTCAGTCAGATGCATTGCCCTGAAGCCAGGAAAGGAGGAGAGCTTTGAAGGAATGCCACAAGTCACTGTTGGATCCCAGAAACCTGGGATTTTGAGCTTTCTGTGCTTTCTGGCACTGACCCCCTGGAGATCACTGCTTTTGACCTGAGGCCTTGGAGAAGCTTCCAAATTTGAGTGATGGAGTTAAAATCACGGGTGTGTAGTTAAATAGAAGTGTGTGATTTCACATGGTGAAG
>JAOTQP010000251.1:57222458-57256972 GCA_026413545.1 Cichladusa arquata | reverse complement strand
GCCCCTTTGAGCCCCAGCACAATGCAGCACCAGAACAGCTGCTGCCCCAGAACAGGAGTGGGGTGAGGACAGCACCAGGACACACGGCCCCTCTCCTTTCTGCTGGTTTTATTTCTGTGTTGCCTTTTGAAACTGGGCTGGGGCAGGGAGGTCAGGGGAATGCTCCAGCATCCTTCCTGCAGAGCCCCCCTGCCAGCTCTGCCTTCCTGGAAAGTCTCCTGGATTTGAATAAATGTGCCTGGGTTTCAGGATGCAAATCATGGAGTACATTTTGGGGAGTGATATGTGGCTTGAAAACTGTTTCTTCCTCCCACCAGCGCTAACCCATCCCACTTTTTTGGTTTGATTCTGCATAAAGAGAACCACAAATCCGCCTGGTTTCTGGGAAAACTAGATACGTGTGTCTGTGAAACTGGGTCATTCAGCACCCCAGTGAATATCAAGAAATATATATTTATATAGGTTTGCAAACTGGGCCTTGTCTGTGGCTCCATGTTGTTGTCCTTGTTCCTGAAATAAATGGTATTTGCCTGAACTGATCTGCTGGGTCTCCTGTAAGAAGTGACCTGTAGTGGTTTGGAGGATCTGGTGCTGGTGCTCAGCTTGTCACTGATGAAATGTACCCCTTTAGTGGAGAACTCCAGTGTTACTGTGCTGCTCACCATCTAGATGGCTGGGAAACTTCCAGCAAGGTTTGGTTTTTAATCCTCAGAAACTAAACAAAGTTTTGCTGCAGCAGCATCTTCCGTGGTTGGATTAATACGCTCACTGAGCCGTGCGCCACGGGGGGTCAAGGGCTGTGTGGGGATCCCTGGGCCAGCTCCTGATGGATGCTGCAAGCCCTCAGCCCTCTCCTTGGATCCCAGCTTGTCTCCATGCCCTGAGCATCCTGCAGCACACCATCAGCCATCCCCTGCTCCAGGTTTTTGCTCCTTGCCAAAGCGAGCGGCGCTGCTGCGAGGATTGATTTCAGCTGGAGAGCTCTGAGACAGATCCCGCCTCACCCTGCTGTGCACCACGCTCTCCCCCTGAAAAGTGGATTACAGAGTCAGCAGCGTGTGTGCTGCCCTTGGCAGGGACCTCACTCGTGTGCAGGAGAGGCAGCAGGCCGTGGTGCTGTCACAGCACAGTGGAGATTGTTGCTCTTTTCCCTGAATAGCATCAACACCTCCAGGTGGGAGCCCCATGCAGACACCAAAAAGTCTCTCACAGCACTTCTGATAGGTGTAAGTTTAAAGTGGAAAAAGGAGGGCTTTTCTGGTGTGTTACAAATTCATGAAACTATGTCTTTCCCTCACTGGCTCTGTGATAAATTTGGTCTAATTTTTCTTGCTGCACCCTGGATGTGGCCATCAAGCCCCCGAAGCTCGTCTGCCCTTGAGCTGAGCAAAATGTTTTCTTGTGAGCCAACAGGCCCAGATGTGTGCTTCAGGATATGACAAATGCCACAACAAAAGGGAAGAACAGAAAGAGGAGGTGACACATTTTAGGCAAACACTGGGTTTTTGATGATGCTGGCAGATGGGGCTTTGCTGGAGTGAGCAGAGAGCCTGTGGCTGCAAATATCTCCTCATGGCATCAGGGACACTGTGCTGGTGGCCTTCAGATAACAGGTAGCCCAAAGAAGGTAGGGAGACACAAAACACTCTTTTTGTTGGGTCCATAGAGTATAATAGGATTTCTGGGACAAGCAAAGAGGATCAGGAGTAATTCACAATTTAGTGGATCTGTTTATAAATCCATGAAACTTTGAGATTTGCTTGTGCTGAGAATCACGGCTCTTGTGATGCACTAGTGATGAGTCAGGCTCCTCCTGGCAGCTGCATCATGGAAAGAGCTCTGTTCCCATCCCTTTTGGGCTGCTGTTTGGAGAGTAGATGGGTGGAGAAAAAGCAATCAATAGTTTAAAACCTTTTAGCTGAATGTTTTGGGCTTTTTGCCCCCTCCTGACGATATGCCCTGATTTGCACCAAACACAAACATTGCTCCCCTGTACAGCCTGTGCCTGAAAACAGCTTTACACTGGAGAAGGGGGGTTTTGGAAATCAGCATGAGAGTTTGTGGCCAAAAAAATCATTCTGGTTGCTTTAAACAGGAGCAGAGTTGCTGGCAATGGGCTCAGATCCTTTAAGGTTCTGTGTTGGAGGGAGGGTGATTCCTGCTCAGGGGAAGGCAATCCTATTTCTGAGCATTTCACCCATGCAAGAGCTCAATGTCAAACCTTTTACTTTTAAAATTGAATAATACTTAGACCTCCCCCTCCTCAGTAATAAGTGTTTCTATGCACCAGCTTTGGTGGAAATGTGAAATGGAGGAGCACTTCTCTCTCTTGAGAGGGATGTGCTGCTGCCTCTTGGAGCACCATGAACACACTTTGGAGGGCTCACAATCAGAACCAAACCCAAGAAGAAGTTGGGTTACTGAGTGGAGCCAAGGAAAGTGCTGACTGTGTTGGGTCTGTAAAGTGAAAAATTAAAGTGTGCCTGGGAAGGGTGCTTCTCAAGGAATGCTGCAAATGTACAGCTGATCTGAAAAATGCTGTGAGAGCATCCAGTTTTTGTTGCTGTGGAGGCGTGGATGTGGCTTACAGAGGAGGAAAAATCATCTAGAACTGTTTATTTTAAAAACTGATGATAGTTATCTTGTGCTGTGCCCTGTTCTGGGTGTTGAATTCATGGGGAGAAGCACCGAGGGAGGATGAGCATTGCTCGGTGATGGGATGGGGCAGCTGTAGGGTGCACTGTGTGGAATGCCAAATTACTGCTTTCTGGGTGCTGAGAAAAGGGGTCCAGCACACCTGGCTCTAACACCTGGTGGCAGTGATGGTGTCTTCCTAAAGTCCTTGCTGGAGCCAAGTGCCTCCCAACCATCACCAGCCAAGGAAGTCACTTGGCAGTGATGGATGAGAGCTGGAATATTTCCATTGTTTGGGAGCTGCCCAGGCTGTGCTGAAGCTCTTGCAGAGTAAAGGCAGGCAAAGCTTGATATGGGCCAAGATGCTGCAATTGGTGAGGACCTGGCAGGGAGGGTCAGTGAGCTCTGTTACACTCTCACCAAAACCACTCCTTGTGCACGGCTGGGATCGAGCTCCACGTTCCGAGAAAGAGCTCACTCAGGATCCTGCATCCTCATTTTGGGAGGGGAGCCAGGGAAACAGCAAGCTGATATTCATGTCTGAGGATCTGGCTCCTGGGTGGGTTTGGGGAGGCGGGTGTGAAGGGGAGCTGTGCTCCTTTGCGTGTGTTTGTGCCCTTGCTGGCTATTTTTAGGCTGCAGTACCGGTGCTGGCTCCCCACCAGCTGCTTGGGGCATCGGTCACAGACAGGCTTTGGCAGCTCCTGCTCCATGCAGTTTAATTTAGCTTGCTGAGGAGGCTGTTGAATATGCAAGTGGTAATTGCTGCTCTCCTTTCCTTAAAGCAAAGGCAGAAGCGACACCAGGGTCCAATTTTCTCCTAATGACTGATTTCATTTAAACACTGCTCAGGGCGATGTAGGCTTGATGCTTTTCTTGTTAGGGCTGGGGAGAGCTGAACTCCTGTCTCTGTGTATCACTGAGCTGGGTGGCCTCTGTCCCTCCTGGTCCCACACATGAGCAAAGCTCCTTCTCCTTCTCTTCAGTCTGGGTTTCCAGTCTGAGCCCATCACACACATATTTTCACCCTTGTTTCTGTGAAAACCGAATTGTTTGGGAATGATTCAGCCCCATCAATCCTGCCTTGAGATTTGGCCTTGGCTACAAGTTTCCTCAGTGACCCTTCCCAACTTATCTTCCCTGGCTCTGTTCATCCAGGAGCAATTAAACTTAATTTATTCTGGCCTGTTCAATACCGGAGGCCAGAAGGCACCATCAGATCACAATCTGACTTAAGTTTATTGATCTAATTAGCAGTCAAAGGTACGAGCAGGACACTTAGCATATGATGTGGCATAGAACTTGTCCCTTCTGTTCTCCTTAACACAAGCCTCCAGATTGCCAGGGGCTGCTGCCTTTTCTTCTTGAATAACCAATTTCTGCAGGGTTTGCAGGGGAGGGGGAGCCTGTGTAGCTGGACTTTGTTCTGATGATGCAAGCTGTGCTGTCTGCAGCTCCCAGTGACCTGCCAGGGAGCTGTGTTTTGATTTTGATCCATCACGTCAATGAATATTCAGCAGCCTTCTGAAGGTTTAATGCTATTTGCCTGGTAGCTAACATATTCTCTCCCTAACCTTTTTTTAGCCTTGGATGCTAATAATCTACAGCCCACTCAGTCTACTTTATAGGGTGGTTTGGTTTTTTAAGTTGTTTATAGATGAAAATGAGGAACGTCAATAGCTCCAGAGCTGGAAGCAGCTCAAAAGTACCTGGTATTGGTTGCTACATGGCTGGCTGCTTCAAACCCCAAAATAAAACCTTGCCTTTTGGTCTGTCATTCAGACTCCTCATAAAACAGTGTCAGGAGTGTGTATCTCTGAAGAGCAGGTGTTGTTCTGATAAAAGCTTTCCACACGTTTTTGTAAGCCCAAGTCAGAGCTTGTACGTAGCAGCAGGTTTCAAGGACGAGGTTGACACGGTGTTGAAAAGGGGATGGAAAATGCCCTGTGGAAGAACTGGGTCTGCTCCAGACCAGCTCCTGGAGCAGAATCAGGATCAGACACTGCTTTGGAATGACCAGGTGACCAAACTTTGCACATCTAAGGAGCCAGTGTAGGCTGGGACAGAGCTCCTGTGCTGGGCAGCCACCACCCACCAGCATCTCCCTTTGCACCCTGCTCCTCGTGGCTCTTTAAAACCCAAACCTGCAGTGTTTTCTTCCATCTTGGAGTGCACAGAAATCCGTGTGCCTTTGGCTTTTTGTTTCCCTCCCTTCTTCAGGAGAGAAACTGGGCAGCAGGTCCCCAAACCCTGCTGACACCGAGGGGATGCCAGCAGGCAGCTAATGGATTTGCTGCGGTGCTGGCTGCCGGGGAGCCGTGATGAGAGAGCTTTCATGGCAGCTGAAATTCCTCCAGCGGCCGCATATTTCTACATCCAAGATGTAAAAATGTGAAATGAGATTTGGGGCCCTTCAGGAAGGGGGGGACTCTGCAGGCTGGGCACACAGAGCAGTTGCACAGCCTGGGATTATCCTGCGTGAAGATCCAATAGCTGTTTCCCATCGCTCGTGGTTCAGCAGATGATTACACCATGTGCTGAAAACGTGCCATCGAGATCATCTCAAGGGTCAAATCCTCTGTTCAGGGACTGTGGGTAGAGCCTGGATTTTCTGCTAGGTCCCTGCTTTCAGAGGGCAGTGTTTGCCATGCTGTGGTGGTGCAGGGTCTGACCTCGGGTCTGACCCCAGCCCTAGCTCTCCACAGGGCACAGCAGCTGTTTGTTCTGCTGTATAAATCCATACTTGCAGGGAATGGCAGGCTCCAGGGAGATCAGACACTCCTTTCCAAACACTGACCTTTTTTCCCCCGAGTCTCTTCATAGCTTTGTTAATAAATCTGAGTCATCCATTTTTCAACCTTGGCTGTTTGTCCAGTCTCTTAACATCTCAGTGTCTTGTTTTGCAGAGATAAAATACGTGGGTGTGTAACTTTGTAAGACAAATGTTTAGGCTTTCAAAAATTCCCCACTTTGCTGGTTGATTTTTCTCATTAGAGTGTTTCTCCACACTCCTCATTCCTCATAGATGACCCTCCTCTTGTGTCTCTGACTTAAGAGTCCCAGTTTTGGGGCAGCTTTTGCCTGGTCCTTGCTGTCATTAGGCAGGCAGGTTCCTGCCCTGAGCTTTGCTCCCAACCAGAGTTTCAGAAATCGAGCGATGCCCGACGTCAGCAGTGCTTAGGAAAATCTGAGCTACCGGCACCGTGTGATTTTTATCAGCTGAAATTGCGTCTTGTAAATATTTACTGGAGCTGCAAGTAAGGTTTATCTAATTAAAGCCAAGCAAAACTTTCCGTGAAGAAGAGCTGCCGTACTGGTGGATGTTTAGGGCCACGTTTAAGAGTGGAGGGAAGCGTGCAGGATATTTGTTTTTCAGCCCTGCTGCTGTCTGTAGCTCGGGGCTTGCTGAGCCACATGAGGTCTTCAAGGATTGGATCACCCATGGCGGGTGAACATCCAGCTGTTCTGACAGCAGTTTCCTGAATTTTCCATCCTCCTGGCATGAGGTGTGGGTATGAGGGGGGCTGGCCTGGCTGCCATGGCATGGTGGGGATTTGCTGGGATTGGCAGCAGCGCTGGGACAGTGGGACAGTGCTGTGACCCCAGCTCCGGCACGAGGCGAAGCAAACACATCTTTTTAATTCGCGTGGTCATCAAGGTTGCCAGCACTGTAAACGTCAAATCTGAGCAGAAATATTTGGCAGGAGAGGCGCGGCTGCTCTTCCCCTGGTGCGCAGCGCGTGGGTGGCTCGGTCCCTCCTCCCGCCGGCCGCTCCAGCCTCCGCTCCTCTCTTCCCGCAGGATCTAGCGCCCGGCAGGCAGGGACACGCGGCACTGTGGCCATGGCCCCGAGGAAGAGGAGCGGCCGGGGCATCTCCTTCATCTTCTGCTGCTTCCGCAGCAGCGAGCACCCCGAGATCACGTACCGGCTGCGCAATGACAGCAGCTTCGCCCTGCAGACCATGGAGCCCTCGCTGCCCATGCCGCCCGTGGAGGAGCTGGATGCCATGTTCACCGAGCTGGTGGTGAGTAGGATACTTCTTCACTTCACTTCTGCTCTTGGGGTTTCTCCCTCTGTCCCCTCAACCCCCTCTTTGCGGTCTCCCCAGCCTTGGTTTTTGGTTCTCAGGCATGAAGGGAGGCTGGTGTTGCTGAACCCTGAGCTCTGCTCCTCCCTGAAGTCCTGCCAGTTTGGGGTGGTCTCTCTCATTTGATGCTCTTAATTTTTTACAGCAGGATCTTTGGTCCAAGCTGGTAAAGTGCGACATTCCCTGTAGGTGCAAAGTGACTTTACTTGCTGGGCACTCAGCTTCACAGAAGTTGTCAGGTGTGGGCTACACTGAGATTTGGAAAGTCAGGATATTGTTTCTTTATCCATCGGTGCCAAAACTTGGAAAAACATGTATTAAGAAAAAAATTGACAGCCAAAGAAAGCTTTAATTTCCTCTAAGCAAAAACATTTTGGTGTGGTATTTTGGATGGTGTTGTACTTTGAGTTCATTCAGCAGTGAGATGAGGTTTTCCTGCAGTGCTTGGATGCATAGAGGGAGCTGGGAGCTGTGACACTGGTCAGTCACACCTCAAGGTATAGCACATGCCAGGCAGCATGGGCCTGTTCAGCCAGGCCTCTTGGTGGAGGAAAGCTCCAGGCTGTGTTCTAAAAGCTGGTTTTGCCAAGACATCCTTCTCCAAGGGCAGGATGTGGCAGACCAGGACATCATCACAGCACAATGGGGATGAACTGTCCCTGCAGCAGGACTCATCTGGTCAGGTTGGGTTTGTTCAGAAGAAGTGGCTGTCTCTAATTTATTCTCCACTGATAACTTGGCCAAATCAAGTTTTCCTGGGGAAATTTTTTCCCATGGATCGCTTTTCCCATGCCACAATCAAAGGCTTGTTGGGCTGAAGGAGGCATCTCTGGAGGCTCATTTGCTGGAGCCCCACCAAGCCTGTGCACCTCATTTCAGCCCAGGATTTTCAAAACATCCCTTCCAAACTCACCCAGATGCTTTGTGCAGTGGCAGTGCCACAGGGACCCTCTGTGTGCAGCGAGGCAGGAGCCAGTCCAGCCTGGGGCACACCCTGGTGTCCCCCTTGTGCTCCCCAGCCCTTCTCCATGCTGTTGAGATTTTTTTAGTTATTTTTCCCCAGCCAAGGGTAGGAAGAAGGCCTGGAGGCAGCTGCTGCTCCAGGGTGTGCTGGCAGCAGGAGCCTCCTGGCTCCCTGGGGGCTGAAGCCATGGTGTGTGCCCACCATGCTCCTGCACTGCAGCTGCAACCCCCTGGCTCCCCAAAAAACCCATCAGGCAGATCTCAACCCAAGCCAGCACTGGGCAGGAGGGAGGGGGAAGCCCAGCTCTGCCCTGTGGGCCTAAGCAGGCAGATTCCCATTCAGGGGAGTGAAGCTGCAAATCCCCCCAGCCCGTCCTTACAACGGCTCCTTTTGCTCTCTGTAACCTGTTGGTGTCGGGTATTAAATTTCAGCATTAGTTAAATGGTTTGGAAAGGATCCCACTGTTCTGTACAAACCCACTGTGTAACATTTGGAAGGGAGACAGAGGAAGCACTCAGAGGTGCTGGGCTGATCTCCACGCCTGCAGGAGCCTGATGCCATCGTGCTTGGCTCTCCTGGGAGGGATGGCTTGTGCCTGCTCTGTGGGACTGAGGCTCCCTCCAAAGTCCTGTCTCAGCCCATTGGGTTGAGGGAAGTTAAAGGAGTTGGAGGGGATCTGGAGACTTGGCCAGCTGGAGTTGGTCCTTTGCCAACTCTTCTCTTGCAGCTTAATTGTGACTTTTCTGCCCCACTTGTTTGCATCAGGGATCAGAGTGGGAGGGATGATTTCAGGCCTGGGATGGGGAGTATCTCTGGGGACATTGCAGCAGTAGGTTTGGTGCCTTGGCATGGACAATCCTCCCACAGACACAAACAACAGAGTGGGATCCCTGCTCCACAGATCCCAGCCTGCTGCTTACATCAAAGGCTGAAGTCCCTTTCTTTTTGGAGACATCCTGCAAAGTATTCCCTGAGCTTTGTGTGGTTTTGAGTGTGCCTTGTTGACCTGAGGGAGGAAACATCCCTAGTGTGAGAAATTGATGATTGTCCCATGCCAGCAGCAAAAGATGAGGGCCTGAGCTGCAGAGGGATGTGGAGCAGCTGTGACTTCAAGGTCAGCTAAAGGCTTGGGCTGCTCTCCCAGTGTCAGTTTTTTGGCCTGTTTTGTGTTAGATGGACACTTTGGATTTTAATTAGGATAGCTAAATAGAATAGATAAATAGTTGGGGGTTTATTCTGTGTCTGTGCAAGTGTTTTTCACTTAGTTGCATTAGGAACAACGGGGAAATGTAATTTTTTTTCCACTTGGACACAAATTTCAGCAATCAGAAATGCCTGATCTTCATCCCAGAGTGCAGGGACGATGCTCCCTGTCCCAGCCAGCCACATGCAGCAGGCAGGGGCTTTTCCCTGGCTAGAGCAGATGCAGATGTTGTTGTTGTGGTCAATGACTGATCACTGCTTCCTCCCAGAGGAGCCTTTTCCCTTTCCCTGCCTCTCCCCCAGCCTGGTGTGAATGGGTTTTGTTGGAGCATTGTTGGGATGTCGCTCAGGCAGGCACCAGCCCTGTCTGAAAGGCTTTTCTTTGTCCCCTGTCCTGCCGGGGCTCCGGCCAGGCTCAGCCACCCAGGGAGGAGCAGGTGCTGGCAGAGAGGCACAAACAAAAGCAGAGTATTTCTGCAAGTTTTACTGATTTGCAGCTCCTTTGGCTGGGACAGTGCTTTATGATTTTGTGCAGCTTTCCATGCATCAACACCACTGTGTCCTGCTGGTTTGGGTAGGCAGTGTTCACTTCCTGAGGCTCCTGCAGAGTGGCAGCATCCAGTCCAGGATTGTTTCAGGAGCCATCAGTCCTCCTGTAGGATCCATCAGGATCACTGATCACTGCCCCAGAGAGGAGGAAATCTGGGATAGCACAAACTGCCTGTGCATCAGAGAACAAAGCTGTGCCATCTGCCACAGCTTCTTTCAAGAGGCTCCTGCCTGTCCAGGCTAACAATACAGCATTTCTTCAAAGGCTGAAATCTTGCTTGCATGCTCAGAGAAAGCACTTGCAAAGCTCCACATAATGGTGCCATATGGTAGATCTTGCCATAACAATCCTCTCTATTTTCTGCCAGCAGCTAGACTTTGCACCAGATGGGTGAATGGCTGATGTCCTTTATATCTGTTTAACACCCCTTGTCACTGCGAGGCTTGTGGTGAAACGCTCTGTGTGTGGTGTGTGCACAGGGCAGGGGGCTGGCATGGCTTGGTTTGGGAGGATAGGAGGAGCCCCAGCGTGACCCAGGACCCCTCAGTGGCTCTCTCCGCAGTGGGGTGGGTCACAGTGGCATCTCCATCCCTGCAGAGTGATGCTCCAATGGCTCCTCAGGCAGCTTAGATGCTCAGAGGAGCTGCTGAGACTGGTGTGGCTTTGCCTGCCCCTGAAGCACAAGGTGCTGCCTCTCCCTGATCCCACACCCTGCTCCCAGCCTGCATCCCTGCTGGTGGAGGGATGGGTTCAGAGGAGATGCTGCCCCAGACATTCCTCAGTGCTTGTCTTCCCCAGGCTTTGGGGAATTTCCATTTGCTGCTCCTGATGGGGCTTTGCAGCCTTTTCACTTCCGAGTTAGTGATGCAGAAGAAATTAGAGCAACCTCCATCCAGCCCTGCATCCTGCCTGTGATGTGTATGTTTTTAGCCTGTGAAACCAGAGCAGGTAACCTTCCCTGGGTCCCTCTGCCCAGACTCCAGCAGCTGACAATTTTTTGGCATTTGGGGAGGTGACACCAGGAGGAGGGTGGCTGTGCAGTGTCCCCAGACCCCCAGACTCAGGATGGGTGCAGCTTTTGCCCTCTGATGTTGCCTGGGCTTTATCCCTTCCCCTCACATGGAAGGCGGCTGCATCCTCTCCCTGCTGCTTTATGAAGTAGTGGAAACTTGTGAGCCTGAGGAACAATAAAAAGGTCTCTGGCAGCTTATGAGATTTATCATAGCATTTGTTTTTGCTGTACTTAGGGCAACTAATGCATTTCATCTGAGCTGCTCTCTGGATGCTATCAGGAGATGTTTAGGAGAGAGTATCCCCTGTCACAGGCATTAAATCTTTGCCTTTGAAATGCTTCCTGCTGGTCGATGGGTCTGTGGCTCATGATGGGCAGTGCTGGGGCAGGATTCTCCATGCATAACTGTCCCTTGGAGCTGAGCCTTCCCTTCCTCTTGGCATGCTGGGATGATGGCTGTTCTAAATGCTGCTTGAACAGGGAGCATAAAAATGTTAGGAGAATGGTGATCAGTGTGAGCACTGCTGTGTGTCAGTAACAGCTCTGGGTTGGGACCTCATTGCTAGTGATATCCAGTTGTACTTAGGAACTTCAGTAATGTGCTTTTCCCCCCAGTTTCTAATCCAATAAGGAGAAAGTATGAGGTTTTGGGCTTTGCAAAACAACACGGCTTTTAAGTAGCAGCTGAGGGATCAGCTGCAAAGCCAAGCTTTGCATTTCATGCTTGCAGGTCAGCTGTCGTATTTTGCAGCCTGGTCCTTCCAGCATTAAGGACTTCAGGATTTTGAGAGCCACTGAGTGGTGACCAAAGCCATTTCCCCTATATCTGCAAAGAAAAGCATGTGGCTGGTGTCTGGAAAAAATTACAGTTGTGTCCTAGGCAAGCCACCCCTTTCTACAGAGTCAACCCAGAGCCAGATGCTGAGCATGGAGCTCCTGACCCCATCCACTGCTGTCTCCCAAAACCAAGCTCCCTTGGCTTATGAATCACTTCTAAGAAGGCAAACCAAATGCTTTTAAATTCACTCTGCAGGGATCCCTGTGCTATGTGGGCACTTCTACCAGGCTGCCCAGTTTCTGTTTTTCAGTGTGAACAGTCTGGACCTGCCAGGCTCCCATCCCAGCCCAGCGCTCACGGCGCTGGTTTTCATCACCTCGTGTTGTTAACACCCTCCCAGATAATCTCTAAATGCACCTTTTGATAGGCAAGCATCTGATAGAGAAGTCACACACCTGCTTGGTCAGAAAGTAAGGGTTTCTGCCTATGTGAGTTCCCTGGACCTGAATGAACCAATCCACCGAGGAACGCTGTATTTCAGCAGAAACAGCCCTATAATTGCAGTATCTGTTAGTGCTACAAAGCATGGGGGCTTCCCCAAAAAACATGCTGTTCCCAACCCCTGATTTTACAAAGGAGCCATGTTACAGCACAGTGTGAATCTCAGCTGAAGGCAGAGAGCACATAAGGAGCCCCTTTGTTTCCAGGAGAAGTACAAGTGAAGTGGAAAAATAATACAGTCTACCTGCTAAATGCTTTCCACTTTGCACTTCGTAAAAGAGGAGGCCACATCCCTGGGAGATGCCTGAGCAGCTCATTTGGTAACACATCAGTGACCTTAACTGAGGCATTTAGGTTTTTGGCTTGCACTTGCTCTGGGTGTTTCTGGCACAGGTCACCATGGAGGGTACCAGGATGGAGAGTCTGCTCCAGCAGCAATCTTCTTCCTGACTGCTCAGTGGCTGGGTGGTGTTGCTGTACTTATGAGCAGGACTGGGCAGCAGATGAGCTGTGCTCTGTCACCATCCTCAGCTGGAAGCATTCCTGCCAGGAATAGCCTGTGCCTGCCTTGTGTCCATTTGCAGATACCAGTGGAAGCTGTCTGTGCTGCTGTAGGATCTGTTGTTGGCACAGTCTGGGTGTTGCTCAGCGTGGGAACATCACCAAGGTCAGCTTTTGGCAGCTGAGGCTTTTGCAGCCCTGCAGGGAGGATCCTGCCTGAGTGCCCAGCCATCCTAATTCCCATGAACTCCAGTGTTCAAATCAATACCTTTATTTACAGGGACCAGCTTCCCTTTCCCAACCACACCCAGCATCTGTAATCCAGTCTGCTGCCTGCTTGCATGGGACATCTTGGGTGTCAGACCCTGAAATCATAGAAATAATAGAAATCACAGAATGGTTTGAAGGGACCTTAAAGATCTTCTCATTCCAGCTCCCCTGCATGGACAGGGACACTTTCCACCTGACCAGGTTGCTCCAAGTCTCACCCAGCCTTGGTCAGAAGTAACCTGCTCTCAGGATGATCCCTTTGCACCTGAGTAAGTTCTTAAAATGCCATTAGGATGCCAGGTGTGACTAAAGCCAGGCCTGTGGGGGATGAGGGCTTGTCCCATCCAGGCATCCATTTCCATCCTCTGTTGCTCCAGCAGCATCAGGCTGTAGCTGGCTTCTGCTTCCTGTGGCTGCATTCTTTAGGTCCCACAAACCAGAGTGGTACCTCTTGGGAAACTTTCAGGATCAGGTTGTGCTCTAATTCCATCCAGCCCCTTTATGAAACCCTTCCCAGAGCATGATCTGGGGAAACCTTGGCACAGTTTAGCCCCAGACCAGCCATCCACAGTGTTCCTACCTGAGCATCCCTGTCAGGCAGGGGACATCTGGAGCTACTCTTGACCTGCTGGCTTGATTTCCAGCTTGAGCAGCTCCCTGGGGTGCCAGCAGCAGAAGCAGTGTAAAATCTGACTGAAAAGGGAGCTGCTGCTTTGGTTCTGTAAGGAGGTGAGAGGTCCACATCCAAAACCTTGCTTATTTGCCAACTCTGTGCTTTATTATGGTAGGAGGTGCACCCACCAAAGGACAGCTCTGGTTGCTTGGATTGAATCCATTTAAGCTGTCACAGTTGTAGATAATAGGCTGAGACATACTTTTGTTGTTTTTTCAGGGTGTATGTACAATTGTGTGGAAAAAGTGCGCTGGTGATGCACCTGCAGGGTGATCTGAGAGTGCACTGTGCACATCAATAACTCAGGCTGGAAATGTACCCTGGGTTAATTAAAACAGGAGAAAGGTTTTCCAGATGAGGTCGGTGAAAAGGTCACAGGAGGCCAAGCTCAATAAATAACATTAAAAAAAAGTGTATATGAGGTTATAGATACAGATATGTATATGATAACAGAAAAGAATAAACTAAGTGGATACCTGTCTTAAAATACACTAATATTGAAATATGACCACCTTTGAAACCTTCAGCCTATTAAAATAATTAATTGAATTAAAATATTAAAGCAATACATGCTGTCTGCCTCAGTTAGGTGTTTGAAGTGATGGTAACATGAATCAACTGCAGCTGGAGTTTATTGGAGGGCTAAATCAGATATTGATGGCCATAATCTTTCCTGCAGAAGAAGGAAGGAATATATATTTTATTTATGTCTGTCCAATGTGTTCAGGTCAATAACTGAGCAGGGTGGACTGGGGTCTTTCTGAGACTAGGACAAAAAATTCATTGTGGGAGGAGGTTAACTAGGCATGAGCACTTTGAAGTGCTGTTATTCCTTCTTGCTGCTACTCGTTCTCTTGGCTGTGAGCAATTTCCTTTATTCAGGAAATTCATAAAGGCAAAATGAATAATCATCTTTTATCTGTTCTGCTTATTCATTAAGAAATATGAATAGTTGATTTTTGCTCGTGTTCTGTAATTGCAGCTGCGAGTTGTCACGGAGAAATTAAAAATACACAGTGATAATATTAGCAGAGGTTGGCTTGTCTGAGCAGTTGTTTTTAAGCTCTCAGGGTGCTGTAGCTGAAGTGTGCTGAGGAGGAGGCATTTTTATTAGTGATAATGAAAACAAAAGACTTTAAAAAAAAACCCCAGAGATAAATCTGCATACACTGAGAATTGTAGCTGCGTGAATAAAGCTGCAGCTGGAGGAGCTCCTCCTGTGGCGCAGGGTGGGTGTGGAGGAGGGGGGTAACAGCCACTGATTAGTAAGGATTAATTTTTTTTTTCCCCCAAGAAAACAGCCTAAAAGGAAAGCAGGAGCTGGGTAGGGTGTGTTCTGGGTGTGCTGAAGGCAGGGGAAGCAGCAGCTGCTGCTCTGACAGCGGAAGAACATGAGATGAGGAACGGGGGGAAAAATGCTGATTGCCATTTCCCCTGACACCACAGCACTCTGGGATAAATCAGATTGATGAACTTGGAGAAGAATGCCTGGAAGAGAGGGAAAAAGCAGTGTGACCCCTGAGAAAGGAAGGCAGTGCAGGCTTCAACAGGCCATTATTTATTGGCTTTTTAATTCCCATGCTGGACCCCTTAATGCCAAGCCTTGCCAAAAAGTTCACACTTTGTTTTTTCCTTCTATTTTTTTTCCAGTTTTTTGGAACAATCTTGATCTCTCTCGTGCTTCATTTCATGGTGCAAGAGATTTCATCTTCACATGCTATAGCCTTGCTTACAGAAGTTTCTAAACTCTGCATCCATCCAGCAGGAGTAAATTCACTTGCTGTTTATCATGTTTTTATCATCATTTATTGATGCAGTGATATGTTTCTGTATGTGTGTGTGTGTATATATATATGCACACACGTATGTGTCAGTAAATCCAAAGAAACAGAAGTTGTGGATGGCTCATCCCTGGAAATTTTAAAGTTTTGTGGATGGGACTTGGAGCAGCTTGGTCTAGTGGGTAGCATCCCTGCTCACAGTGAATGGGTTTATGGTTCTGCCCAAAACAAGCTTTTCTGTCATTCTATAAACATACATATATGTATATACAAACCCAGCAGAAACCAGCAAATTTTATATAATGGTTATTTCATGGCAATGGGTGACCCCCAGTCTCCTCCATGTGCTACACTTACACAATTTATCAGCCAGAAAAATGCACTGGATTTAAAGGTTTTTCATCTTCTTTTCTCACAGCCTGTAAGGGTATTTTGGAGTAGCAAACCCCTCAATGGGAAATGGTTCCTTATTTAATCTCTACTCCCCAAATGCTTCATGCAGACTGTTTGATCCCGTGGGATGTAGGAGAAGAACCCATGCTGGTCACACTGTGGTCTTGGGGACATGGGAGGGCAGCACTTGGGCTCAGCCAGCTCCAGGAGCCCGTCCTGGAGGTCATTCCTGAAGTCAGGAGATTTGCAGCATCCTGCAAATCCTGTCTCCCTCCTGTTGCCCCCATTAGAGCCTGTGGCTCTCAGTCTGTGGAAGGTGCTCATTAAAACACAGCATGAGTGAAGTGGCAGGGATAGGAGTTTGTCTCAAAGGACTGTGCTGTGAATTTGAGCCTGGACTTGATGCTTTCCCTGCTGAGGGGGTTGAAATTTCTTCCAGTGGCTTTTTTTGGAGAATTGTGTGAGATCTCACCTTCAGCAGAGAGAGGGGTTGAGGTTTGCTTGGCTGGAATGGAGAGCTTTCAACAGAGCACACAGCATGGAAGTGTTGTACCTCCTGGAAATAGCAAAATTCACACTGAGAATCAAAGCTTCCCTATGAGGTTTCTTTTAAAAACCATATTCAAATGAAGATCTAATGTGGAAACCTGTTTCCTTGATGTAAAGGTGAATAGTTTAGCTGTATGGGATAAATATTTAAGAGCAGCATATCTCTTTCCAGTAAAAACACTCTGGGCAGAGATTTCCTTTTGGTAGTGAAACGAGGCTGCTGTTTAGTGTGCCACTGACCTGATTCCAGAAAAAAGTACTAAAAATAGTGAAGCTGGCAGATCCTGACACAGGAGGCAGCCAGGTGGAAGGGGCAGAGCTGTGAAAGGTGAGGCTGATGGACACTGACCCACTGGCTGTGTTCTCACTCTTCAGCAGCTGCCAGCATCACACGCTGTAGTGGGAGTGTGTGGATTGCAAATGGCCCATGAAATGAATTGCCAGTTAGAATCACCTAATTATCAAGCTCGTGGTTATTAATTGAGGGCCCATATGGGTGTGAGTTTCTGCATGGATTGTTAAAGGCTTTGTGGGAGCTGCATTTCTACAGTGGGCTGTGAGCCCCCAGAAAAGAGGTGTTGTTCCTGTCCTGCCTTGATCTTTTGGAGTTGGGAAGGGCAGATTCTGAGCAGCCTGCACTGAGAGGCACATCAGTGAGCCTAAGCCAAGGGCTGGAGGTGGCTGCAGGAATCCCCATGCACATAAAAACCAGCAAAGCCCTGACTCTGCACAGTTGAGTCACTGTTGTGCCTCCCAATAACAGTCGTTAGTCACTCTTTGATTATGAGAATTTTCATACTCACTGCTGCCACACAGTATTTATTTAAACACCTCTCCCAAGCATCCTGCAAGGTATCATTAGGTAGGTGTCGTTGAGTGATGCAGGGCTGTGATGACTGAACATGTTAGAGCTGGGGCACGATGAAATGTGCTGTGTGAGACTTAGAAGCATTTCTGCACCTTTTTTGGATGTGTTTGCACGTTGTCATGTGCCAGCACCTACCTAATATGTTCTTCTGTTTTATCCCTTCTTGCTCCTGCTTAGGCTACAGCTTGGTTTAGATTTTTTTTTTTTCCTTGGTTAATAAATCTTCACATTTGCACAAGTTGTCTTTTTAGGGTATGGGCATTTTGAAAGTTTCAGTAAATATTTTTCTAAGGACCTAAGTGCAGATGTGCTTGGCTGGTGCTTTCATGCCTGATTGTCAGATTCACATGGCCAGAAAGTGGGGTCACAGTGGAAGCAGCTTCCTGTGCTCTCTCAAACCCTCACCACAGGGGTAAATATTCATCAAGAGACCCTTGTCCTCCCCCACACTCCCAGGTTTACTTTTCCAATAAGCTGAATTTCAGCCAGGTCCCTGTGTAGGTGTTGTCCTGTTGGTCACCTTTAAACTTTCAAAAATGTGTTCAAGGCCAGGTTGTATGGACCCTGAGCAACCTGGTTGAGAGGGTGGAGAATGCTGGAACTAGATGATATTTAAGATCTCTCCCAGCCCAAACCATTCTGTGATTTCTATGAGGCTGAAGCAGAGCTTGGATTCATAGCCTGAGGAGACAGCGGGGAGGTGCAATTTTGATTTTGAGGCATGGAAAGGTGACAAGACTTGCCCAAGGCTGGGGTGGAGGCTGGTTGGCTGTTTGATAGGAATCTCTGACCTCCCAGACTGTAAGGACATGGGAATGTTTGAGAATGGCACTTGCTGGAGTAGTCCCTAGCCCAGGTTCTCCTCCCTGGGTGCAGGAGGATGAGATGTGTCTCCCACTGGGCTCAGGTTTTCTCAGTCCTCTCTTCTTCCCCAGTCTCTGTTGTAGCAGCATGTTTTTTTCTGTTATAAAGGTTCCCAAGTCTGCTTCCAGAACTCCACCAGCATCAGCTGTGTGCAGCATGGTGGTTGGAAGATTTGGGGTAAAAAGGTCAGGGAAGAGGCAAAGCCTCCGCCATGAATATGTAATAGAAAAATCTCCACACCACCTTTCCTTTTGAGGAGTAATTTCATCAAGAGGAGAAATCAACACCTGCAGTGGATAGATAAGCCTTTCTGAGATGTTTGGGGTTGCTAGCAGCCCTCTGCCACTGGTGGTTGTGTGGGGGCTCCTAGGTTTGGGTTACAATAGCTGAAAGCTCCCTTCCTTGGCTGCTGGGTGCCATATGAGCTTGAATGGAGCAGCTGAATTTCTCATCTTGGTCTGTGGGCTTGCTGATGCAGGGACCCATCTTTTACTAAAGGCATCTTGCTCAGCTTTCCCCAAATGGGGCTTTGATTGGGGCACAGGAGCTGCCAGTTTTAGCTGGTAAGTGTTATATTGTTCAGGCAGGGATGCTTTAACAGTTCTCCATATGGGGCTGTTTTGGTTGCTGGAATTAAATGTGTAATTTTTAATGGGGATCCTCTTACTGAAATCCACTGTCTGGGTGGGATGAGTTGGCTTGAGGCCATGGCAGAGCTTTCCTGTGACCTTCTGCAGCCTCTCCAGTTCACTGCTGCCCCCAGCCCCTCCAGCATGAGCATTGTCACCAGTGTGGGTGATTGTCATCATTGTCACCAGTGGTGGTGATTGTCATTGTCACCAGTGGTGGTGATTTTAAGACACCCATGGTTCTAAGATCGATGCTGGCTTTAGCAAGGAGCCTCCCAGCCCTGCCTGAATGTTTTATTTAGTTCCCTCATAAAAGCTTTGACCTACATCCAGCACCAGGAAGCGATGAGGCTTTGATAATGCTCGGGCATCCCGGCGGAGGGCATGCTGCTAACCCAGCTTCCACGGGGAAAATGGATGTGTGCTTCAAAACATCAGATAAACCAATAAAGGCTTCAGTCAGTAAACAGCTTTATCTCTGCCAGGCAGTATGTGATCCAGTTTTGATGGGAGAGGATGTACTGCTCTATGAACTGTGGGTATTAGGAAAAGAGCTTTCTATTTTTAGCTGTAGGGAAACAAAGCAAAAGCCAAAACACCTACAGTTTTTGATGATATGAGGGTGTCAGCAATGGAAATGGGCTGGACCACTCAGGGTGAGGTGCTCCAGTGAAGCAATGATGATAAAAAAGAAAGGTTCTGTTTGAATTTTTCTTTGCTGTGTGTGTCTTAGATGAGACTGCTCACCTGAAGCTGTCAGTGTGAGTCTTGTGGGCAGCCGTGATGGCTTCATGGATGTCCTTTCCAAACCACTTAGAGCCTTTAAAAGCAATGAAGGAGATGTCTGGGAGGGACAAGGCAGGGAGGTTTGCAGCCCAGAGTCAGGAGAGGTCAGCAAGAGCAGGATGAGAATTGGCATCATTCCCTGGCAGATGGAGAGTCACGGGGTGATGCTGTGGGGTCACTGTTGGGCTGTGGTGTGACCCCACACTGCTTTACACTGCTTGTCTGGGGGGCTGTGTCTGTGCCATCACCTGTTTGTGTGCTCAGCTTGCATGTTTTGTGTCTCTTCCCCCTTTGCAGGATGAGCTTGACCTCACAGACAAGCACAGAGAGGCGATGTTTGCGCTGCCGGCCGAGAAGAAGTGGCAGATCTACTGCAGCAAGAAAAAGGTGAGAGACCTGCTGGGTGCTGGGCCTCTTCCCTCTCATGCAGGATGGGGAGCAGCTGGGGGGAAGGACACAGCTCTCTTGGGATGCCAGGGGGTGTTTGGGCTGTCACAGAAATGTTCCTGGAGTGACCCTGGGAAAACAAAGTCTTTGGTCCCCAGCCCATCCAGGCTGGAGGGGGTGTCCCCACACCCACATGGGTGTCCCCAACCCCATGCTCATCCCTGCCAGCACATCAGGGCCACGTGGAACTCTGTGGGCACTGAGGTTGGGCCTTGCAGGGGTGAGGGGCTGCTCACCATCTCCCTAGAGCCCCTCCCAGTACCTTAAGGGGGCTTAGAAAACAGATGAGGATGGACATTATAACAGGGGCTGTTGCAGTTGGACAAGGGCTAATGATTTTAAACTGGAAGTTTATTTAGGTTAGATAAAAGGAAGAAGGTTTATACAGTGAGGTTGTTGAAACACTGGCACAGGTTGCCCAGAGAAGCTGTGCATGCTCCATCCCTGGAAGTGTTTCAGGCCAGGTAGGATGGGTTTTGGAGCAACCTGGTCTGGTGGCAAGTGTCTCTGCTGGCAGCAGGGGCATTGGAACCAGCTGATCTTTAAGGTTCCTGCCAACCCAGACCATTCTAGGGTTCTGTGATTCCATTCCCTACTTGGCCACTGTGCCCCTCACCTGGCTGCAGGGGGTGGCTGGGCAGTGCTGGCAGTCACTGGCCCCACTCAGAGGGTTCTCTCTGCTGTAAATGCCTCTTTTCTCCTGCTCTAGCAATGGCACCAGATTTTCCATCCCCATTTTAGGCCAAGAGCAGGCTTACCTTGCTCATGTAGGATTAAGTTTTAAGCCTCTCATAAATACCCCTGAAATCCCTGTATTATTGTTAGACAGAGGCCTGCCATGCCCGAGATTTAAATTGGAGGGGAGAAGGGATGTTAACAAATTACAGGCACCTCCCTGGATCAACAGGAGAATGGGCAGGGGATGCTCCCTCCTCACTCCCTGGTGGATAAGCAGAGCCTGGCCCTGGTGTGTCTGGATAATGGGAGAGTTAAATCAGGCAAAGCTGTGTAATTATTATTGTGAGTGGAGATTAGGTGCTATCTAATCTCCTGAGGAAGGGTTTAGATGGAGCTGATGGTGGCTCTTTGCAGAACCTCCTTGCTCTCATGGCTTTTTGATTAAAAATGAGCGAGAAGACATCGATGAAGGCTCCAGCCATGGAGGAAATCAGGAATTCCATGGGCTGGAGAACATTTCTGTGCACAGCAGGCTGCAGGCTGTCCTGCCCTGTGTGATGATGACCAGTGAGCAGCAGAAACACTGCTGGCAGCTCATAAATCTTACTTGTGCTCCTGTGTATTTATGAGGCCAGATCACCTACATGGTAGCCTGGCATCGAGGAGAGGAGCTGGACATGTCCAGCTGAGAGCAGTGTCTGCTTTCTGGGCAGGGCAGCAGGGCTGGGGGTAGGACAGTGCTCCTGCCTCCCTGGCTTGGCTGCACTCTGAGTGGCAGCGATTTGGGAAGTGCAGGATGTGCCCAAAGCCTGTGTTTAACAGCAAATTGTTGCTTGAGATGCTTGTAACGCCCAGTTTCACCTGGTGGGTCCCAGGGGGCTGGCAAAGATGGACATCAGTCTCAGGCCTGATGCACCAACAATCCAAAATTGTCCCCTGAGCAGCTTTTGCTCTTTACTCTGCTGCTGATTTTGGCAGGTGCTTCTGCTTTGCTGTTGGTGCCATCCACCACACTCAGCTCTGCAGAGCACATCCCAGGTGTTGCTATTTGATATGTTCCTGTGATGAGCAAGATTTCTTAAAAGAGAACCAAAAATGAGACATTTTTTGCAGTTTTGCCCTGGAAAGAGACCTGACAGCAGCATCTGGCCTTGGCAGCTCCTGTTGAGAGGAAATAAGGGAAATCCAGCTATTCCCCAGGCATGTTTCCTTCCCTGGAATATTTCCCAGAGAAACCTGCATCCTGGTTTCTCTGCCCTGCTAGCAGCTGGTTGTATCCCAGCCCACAGGGCTGGCTTGGCAGGGTGGAGGCTTTGTCCATGGATTCTCCATCTGTGGAGAGAATGGGTTTGATCCCATCCCTGGGCACTGCACTGCACGAGCTCCTCGTGGTCCCACCCCTGCTGCTGCTCAGAGACACAAAAAGCATCTCCTGATGGGGCTGGTGAGTTCTGTCAGCAGCAACCCGAGGAGGAACTGAAGTCTGCACTAAATCCAGCAGTGCTGGGGGCAGGAGAGAGATTTAAAGATTATTGGAGAGACTTCTTTGAAGCCATCAGCCCCTCTACGGCTGGGGTAAAGCAGGGAAGTAAAATGCATCAGCAGAGGGATAAATCTGCTTTTAGCAGTGGTATTTCTGGATGATGACTCGTTCCATACCTCATCCCAAAATACTTCTCTCCCTGCTGGGCCTGCTCTCCAGGAGAGGATATTGCTTGGAAGTGCAGGAGGAAGCAGGAGGGTTTCCAGATCTGCTGTTTCTTTGGCTGTGGGTTTGCCTCAGTGGAAGAGGGTGACTCAGGATGGCTTTTTTCCAGAGGGAGTTAATGATTAACCCTTCATGCTCAGTCTGCAGGACCTGTTTAACCACAGGAGGTTTGGATCCTGGCAGCCCATGTAGGTCATGCCATGTTAAAGCAGCTCAAAGAGTGGCTTTTATGAGCCTCAAAATATGGGTGGGTACAGGGTGCTGGGGCAGAAGCTCAGGATAAATAACCAGGTGGGAGGGATGGGTAGTGAAAAACAGCTCATGTGAATGCAGGGTCTGGCTCTGCCCCTCTCCCTTTGGGTCCAGCTGAGCATTTCTAGAGCTGGAATGCAGGAAAAACGACCTGCAGGGATGCCAAGTGATGCTGAGCTCTGTAAACTTGTGCTGAAAACCCTCTGGCATCACCAACCCTGGGTGCATCACTCTGAGCTGTGTGGAGCACAGCTTGTATCTAAAATTTCCTCAGGGATCAGATAAAAACCGGGATCCTTTCACATTAGGAAGAGGCAGCAGAGGTGATTTTTCAGGGGAAATATGTGATAAATAGGGAAATGAGTGATGTCTCTCCAATAATCCTCTGTTTCCCAGCCAGACAGCCTCTTTCCCCTCCAAATGTGCCTTCCACCCACTCCCTCCAGAGAGCTTTGCTTTCCAGCTCCTTCTTCCACTTGTCCTGCTCACTCCTGCAGCTTGTGTTCCATTTCCTTCATTTAAATCACATCAATTCCCCATATTTCTGCTGCAGTAGCAGAGCTGAGAGCAAAAGCTGACAAAGATGGCATGCAGGGGAGGGGAGGGGAGGGGAGGATAGAATAGCTGGGCATTTTGCCATGCTCCAGGGTCACCTGGGATGGATGGGGAGGATTTCATGGCCTCTGAGCATCCAGATATACCTGCTGTTATTGCAGCAGCAGGTTGAAATACCATCTCAGGTGTCATTTGCTCAGGCTGACCGAGAGAAGCTGGCACTTTGCATGGCTGGGGGTGTTTTTCACTGGGAAATGTTTATGGTTTTTATCTTTCAAGGTAATTCCCCCTTTAGTTCCAATCACAGCACACTTTTGTTTGAGCAAGGTTTTTCTGGCTCTCTGGCCAAGAAATGCATCTGTTAGCAATCTTTTTGGGTTTTAAAGGGAAGCTTTTCAAACAATGAACCAGCTGACTACGAAAGGCATCTGGTCATGCTGTATTTGCTTATGGGGAGCATAATTTTTAAACCCTGGGAAAAGTGTACGAGGGCACGTGTGTGCTTGTGGAGGAGAGGGTGTAGGAAGTGTTAGCATATGGAAAACCAGAGCAGGCTGGGCTGGGCTGGTTCAGACCCTGAGAGCTCAGCTTGGGGAGAGTCTGATGGAATTCCAGCCCTTTGCAGCTTGGCTCCATGGGGAAGCAGCTTGGTTGGATCATTTAGGTGCTGTTCCAGGGATACCTGGAGGGATGAGGGAGCCCTGGGGGGCTGTGGTGGGCTCAAACCCCCACCAGCACACTCCTGGCAAAGCTGGGCCATGCTGGTGGAGCTGGGCTGGGTTTAAACATCTCTCACAGGCTGCAGGCCCCTTGGCTTTAAAACCCATCCATGCCACAGCCTGCCTCTCTCTGACCTTGCAAACAGCATCCAGTGGATCATCCAGAGCAGTCAGGGAGGGAGGGGCTGCCAAAATGCAGCCAGCTTTCCCTTGCTCTGCTGCTGTGGAGCAGCAAGGAGGGGTGGGGAGCACTGTGCAAGGTAAGTTATGTCAGGACAATGTGTAAAAATGAAGGGGGTGTTTCTGTTTTTGCTGCTGGTGTCAATTGAAGAGGGTTTTTTTAATCCCTTCTTGTGTCTTCCCTGGGGCAGACCAGCCCTGCAGGTGGTGCCAAGAGGGAGGTGAACTACCAAAATCATAGAATTTTTAGGGTTGGAAAAACCTCTGAGATCATTGAATCCAGCCATTAACCCAGTGCTGCCATGCCCACCCTTAAGCCATGGCCCCAGGTGTGCCACATCCACAGGATTTGAGTGCTTTAGGGATGGTGAGTCCACCACTCCTGGGCAGCCTGTTCACTGCCTGACCACGTTTTCAGTGAAGAAGTTTTTCCTAATATCCAATCTAAGCCTCCTGAGGCCATTTCCTTTTGTCCTGTCACTTGCTGCCATGGAGAAAAGCCTTGGCTGTTGTCACTGAAGGGCTCTCTGGGGCTTGCATGGAGCTGCCTGCTGTGAGCCAGCCCTTTCCTTCCAGCCTTGTGGGGTGTAGCTTGGTGTGTTGGATGTCAGGGGGGTGGGGAACTCAGCCAGCCACCATCAGTTATCCCAAAGCAGCTCCAGATCCAGTTATCCCAAAGCAGCTCCATGGGCTGTGAGTGTAGGGAGGCAGGCTGCTGCATCAGGTGTGACATCCCCTGCAGACTGAGGGTCTAAAGGATGTTGCCAGAAGTTTAGGGAGCAAAGCAGGTGTGACAGAGCACTGAGGAGCATCACAGGTGTCTGTCTCCCCAGCACCATGGGGACATGCTGTGAGGCTGCACTGCTCCCAGGTGCATTCCTGCAGGTCAGGGCAGCAGGAGCTTGTGGGGATGCACCTGGAAGGTGCAGATAGGCTGAGACCACCTTGGGATTGCTTTGAGCCACCACTGGCTGAGCCCCCACCTCCTGTGTGCAGTGGTCGTTGGGAAGAGAAGGAAGTCTGGCTGTGGGAGCTGCTGATGCTCCAAGGGGAGGCAGGGAGGCTGGGCAAGTGTCAGGCTCATAACCAAGGCTGGAGAGTGTGTGAGATCTCCCTGGGAAGAGCCAAGGGATGGCTGGAGCTGGCAGATTGGTGACCTTCACTTGAGAAAGCTCCTGCTAATGAGGCATCATGACTGGGCACTGCTTTCCCTGGGGGGCTGAGGAGGGGATGGAGCTCAGTTATTGTGTTCACATCACAGCACCCCCTGCCACTGCCAGCATGGAGCAGAGCAGTCCCTGGCAGCATCCCTCAGCCCCATGCACAGAGCTCAGGGGTAGCAGAGGCTGTGACATGAGAGGGTGACATGGTGACACCAGGGATTTGTGTTTTTGGCAGGTCCCTGGAGGGAAGAAGTAGGTGAGGGGAGCAGGTGGAACAAAGCAGGGGATGGAGCAAGGTCTGCCCTTGTCTGCACAACTTTGGCACGTTTAATTTTTGCAGCTGAGCACGTGTGGTGGCACATTGGGGCCTGGAGGACAGTGAGGGTTGTTGATGTGCAATTAAAGCCATCAGTGTGTCTCTAACAGAGCAGCTCAGTCTGGGTTCCTGCAGGGTTCAGATCAGCCCTCACTTCTCTGCTGCTTGAGAGCACACACAGCACAGGCTCAGCCCAGAGAATCAGAAACTGGGAGGTGTTCAGTGATGTGATGGAACATCCCAGGGATGCTCATGGTGGAAGTGCTCAGCTCAGTGTCTGGGCACCCCTCCCTAAAGGCAGGCTGCAAAACCCACATCCCCAAAACCCACCCTGCCTGCTGGGAAACCGTTTTACACACCCAGCCTTCCAAACCCTGATGCTGGAGATGAGTTCCTCCCTCCTCCTGGCTCTGAGCAGAGCCTTGTGACTCACTTCCCTCCGGGCTGTCGCTTTGTCAGGAGATTTCTTTACCACCAGGAGCACACCAAAGGACACTTATCAGTGTGCTGTAGACCATTAGCCCCAGTAATTACCACTGAGCAACATCCTGCAGCGAGCTGAGGGGAGGGAAGCCCCTGCCCTGATCTTTGCCTGCTTTATTGTGCAGCCCCCTTTGCTGGGAAGCTGCTTTCCAAGAGCCTGCCCAGCTGCTCATCGGAATTAATGAGGTTCTGCTGCACTTAATTGAGAGCACTCTCTAAATTGGGGGTTTCAGGGAGGAAATGCAGGAGCCCGAGGGAGCCGAGCAAAGGGAAATATTTATAATGCAGCACATTAATTATAAATGAGCAGTTTAGCCAATTTTGTTGTTCAGCCTCCCCTGCACCCCCTGGAGACCTTTATTTGCTCCAATGCTTCTTTTCAACCCTAAATGAGCAGCAGGTCCCCGTCCCTGCTGCCTCACAGGTGTTCACAGCACGGGGGAAGGTGCTGGGCTGTGGGCTGAGCCAGCCCTGCTGCCTTCCCTCCCCATTCCTCACTCCCTGCCCAGCTCTCCTGGCTGGGCACATCTGGCCACATCTGCTGCTGTGCCAGGTGGGGGCCTTGCCACCCTTCCCAGCTGGTGTCTCTGGTGGGAAAGAGACACTCCTCATACGAGGGGCAATGGCAAAAACCTTCTCTGACACCTCCAGCAGGTGACAGGACCATGCTCAAGGCACCCATGAGTGTCCCAGCTCTGCTGTCCCCTGGAGCATGTTTGCTTGCTGGACTCTCAAGGAGGTAGAAAAGCTGGAAAAATCAGAATGGCCAGAAGCTCTGTGCAGGGCACAGGCAGCTCAGAGGAGGGGTTGGCACGAGTGCCCAGAGCTGGAAGCCCTGGTGGCCACATCAGACAGAACTGACACTGAGCAGACAGGTGGCCTGAGCCCCAGCCCAGCTGCCTGCCACCTCTGAGGGGCTGTGGGGTCAGGAAAAGTGTTAAAGCAAAGGGCAGAGGTTTCCAGGCCCCTTGGTGCTCTCAAAATTGTTCTGTCCCTACCCTGGAGCCAGGGTGGGGTCAGGTCTGGAGGGACAGGCTGTTCAGCCCAAACTCAGTGTCACCCAAATTACCTGTCCCTGACTCCTCGTGTGCTCATCTTGGCACGCTGCAGCTTGGGAAGTTTGGATGCACAAATGTTTTCCACGTACACCTCTTGAGCCACAGTAAATATTTGGGACTCTGCTGCTCTGCTTGCTGAAAGCAGCCGTGGTTGTCTGCGTGCACAGACATGGGGGCAGGGAGGAGATGGTCCAGCTCCCACCATTGTAGGTGTTTGTGGTGTGGGGTGAGGTTTACAAACTCCTTTTAAAGTTAGGGAAGGAGCAGAGCCATGCAGCAGAGCCAGGCTGTGATCAGAAGGTGCTTTCTGATGGCAAATGTTTGGGATTTGTGTAGATTTGTTGACTCCAGCCTAGACCTGTGTGGCATTTCTGCTGTGAAATCCTCTTCTCCTTTTGATATATTTATGTTTAGGAAAATAAAGTGAGGGAAAAGGTTAATTATGAAGTATTCCCTCAAATTCTGCCTACTTACTCCATGCAGCCCCTGGGAATGGGCAGCACTGGTTACCTGAGCTGGGCTCAGAGCTCCTTCAATCATGTCCTACAAGAACAAGGCAGAACCTGAAAACCCCTTGTGAACCCTGACAGATGCAGGGCATCGTGGAGCAGGATGGCCAAATGAGGGTCTGCATCATTCAGGGTCACAGATCATGGGCCCAGGGGTGGCATCCTTCAGGAGGTGACATTGCCAGATGCATGTTCCCTCCCAGAGACTTAGGAAGTCCCCAGAGGAGCTGTTGTGCCTGGAGTCTCTCTTAGGACGTTGATAAGTCATGGTTCTGCTCCAGGAGTGCAGCCTAGATCATGTCACATTTAAACACTCTTCATTGCTTATAAACATTTCCCCCCCGAGCATATTCAAGGCTGTGCAGCCAAAGCTTCAAGGGCACTGTAGAGTTGAAACACGAGATGTAAAATTTCAGTGTGGTTTCCCTGAAGCTGATAATCACAAGACTGATGCAGTTATCAGTGGGGCAGTGTTTGGTCATAGGCAGGTGGTGTAATTGTATTTAAATATGGCAGTTCAATAAACCAGCTAGTGGTCCCATAGCTGGAGTCAGGGGTAAGCTCAGAATACAGAAAGTCACACTTACATTAATATAAAGTAATGCAAAAGCTCAGGGGTGCTTCAGAAGTGGTTGATCATGAAAGGCAGGGGATGTTAATACTATTTCTGCTAATCTGGCTTTGTTTCCCTTTTTTTGTCCCCCACCAGGACCAGGAAGAAAATAAAGGAGCCACCAGCTGGCCAGAGTTCTACATCGATCAGCTGAACTCCATGGCTGCTGTGAGTATTCCCCAGAGCTCTGGTGCTCTGGGCCCCTGTGGGGCAGCAGGACAGTGGGGACAGTGTCAGCACTGTGCCTGGGAGGAGGCAGGTGTTAGCAGAGGCAGTGTCATTGTTAGAGCAGCAGGTACAGCTGCAGAATGGAGATGTTCCTGCAGCACCTGGGGCGTTTGTGCAGTCACAGAACCATGGATGGGGTTTGGGTGGGAAGGGACCTTAAAGAACATCCTGTCCCAACCCCCTTCCACCAGAGCAGGTTGCTCCAAGCCCCATCCAGCCTGGCCTTGAGCACTGCAGGGATGGGGCAGAGGGGTGAGCAGGGGCTGTGAGCCAGGAGGGAGTGTGCTGCTTCCCTCTGGGAGAGGCAGGAACACCCAGTGCTGGCCACGGGCTGCCAGCCAGGCAGAGCCCTGAGCCTGAGCAGAGCTTGTGATCAAAGCCTGCCAGATGCCTGGAGGGTGCCTTTGATCTCCCTGACGTGCTGCTGAAGAGGAGCTGGGTTAAATGGAGGGGTCAGCACAGCTCTTCCTATCTCTGGGACCCTTTCTCTCTGCTTTGGATTAGCCCAGCTGGGGCTGGCAGGGCTCACCCTGACACCTCTGGGCCCAGCACTGTTGGGTGGTGCACGAGAGCTGCTTTAGCTGTAGCTGTGACCCATGCATGCCCAGGGAGCAGGCAGCCCTGGTGCAGGAGTCAAATCCCAGCCCCAGCCCCAGCCCCAGCCAGAGAGCAAAATCCAGTGTGGGAGATGCATCCTGTGCACACAGCCACTGTCTCCAGCTGGGATTCACCCTGCTGGGTTGCACTTGGCAATGACAGGGCTGGCTGTTCACCATCCCCATGGCCTGCTCTGGATGATCTCCAATAGCCTAATGTCTTTTTTTGGTTGTCTTTTTTTATATTGTGGTGCCTGAAACTGCCCCCAGGGCTCAAGGTGAGGCTGCACCATTGCAGAGCAGAGCAGGAATTGTGTGGGGGCTTGGAGACAGTGCCCTCATCCCTCTGTCCCAGTCCAGGCTGTCTCCTTGCAGACCATGGAGTGGTTTTCCTCACTGCTCCTTTTCCCAAGTTCTGTGATTGCCATAAGGATTTTGGACTTCCAGGATGGGTTTAGGATCCCCATGGCTTGGCACAGTGGGTGGTGGGTGCTGCCTCTCCAGGGGCACACAGAGAGATTCCTTCCTGATTTCTGCCTTCCTGCTCTCACAGAGGAAATCTCTGATTGCCTTGGAGAAAGAAGACGAGGAGGAGAGAAATAAAACAATCGAGAGTTTGAAGACTGCACTGAGGACAAAACCAATGAGGCAATTCCCTTCCCTTTGCTGCCCTTGCTGCTGTGGTTGTGGCTTTGGATTTGAGTTCTCTGGCAGAGCAGGGGGTTAAATAGGAATATGAATGGGAGCTGTACAGGGTGAGAGGGAGGCAAGGACTCTGAGGCACTAATTGCTTCTTTTTTTGTTTCACCAGCTGCTTTTTTTGTGTCACATTTTGTCATTTTGTTCCTTTATCTTGGTCCTTTTAGTGGCCAAGAGCCACCAAGACCTCCCTGTCTGTTCAGGCAAATCAGGCAACTTTTTTTTTATTTTTCCAAATTTTCCTTTGTACTGAACATAAGGTAAAAATTCCTTAAAGATTGATTGATTTTTTTTTTCAAGAAAACAGTTTTTATTGGTCAGCTAGGCTCTTTGTTTCAACTTCAACTCCTCTTGCACTTCATAAGGGAATAAAGTCACATGAATCTTCAGGCTTTTATGAAATGGGAAAAAAACTTTGATGGGGAGGATAAGTGAAGGCTGGGACTCTTTCTGAATGTCTGTAACTTTTCCTAATTTAATTTTCTCTGGAGTCTGCATGCACACTTTTGCAACACTTCAGGCTGTCATCTTCTGATGGGAATACATTCCACTAGGAAATGCCTGACCTGTTTTGGTTATGGAAGAAACTATTCACTATTGCTTGCAAATACCTTTCCCTCTTCCACCTGTGGTGATGGTGAGAAATTTCCAGGGTCCAGGGTGAGCACTTGATTTCTGTGACACCTTGTTGGTGCTGGCCCCTGCAGTGAGCAGGGCTGGTGGCCAGCCATGAAACTTTACAAAACCCTTAAAAGTGGAGTTTGAGTATTTTTTGAGAGATGCTGCAAGCTCTGTAGAAAATCTTACCTGTTGGACCTACTTGTGCACCCAGGGAAGTGAACACCAACTTTCCTATTGACTTTGGCTAGAAGAGGAGCAAGCTTTGAAGCAGAGAAAGCAGTTTTCCCCAAGCCTGCAATTACCCCTTTTGTTGCTGCCCATCAGCATGGCTTGTTTTGAATTAAAACCATCCCAGTGCTGGGATGTTCTTGGCTCGTTTGCTCTCCGAGCCAGAGCCTTTTGCCAAACCAGAGGACACCAGCCTGGATGGCACTGGGCATGGGGGCCCTAAAATCAGCAGTGTGCACTTGTGACAGCCTGGGACACTGCCCTGTGTTTGCTGTCTGCTCTCTGTTCAGTGGCATTGTAAGTCATGGTAAAAATCAGAAATCCCATAAAACTGGGGAGCTGTGCCTGAGGGAGGAGAAGGGTGTGGATGGTGAGGCAGGAGAAGTAGCAGAGGGCAGAAAGGCTGACACTGAGATGTCTGCAGCTGATGAGGAGGTGACTTCAGGGCTTGGGATCTTCTTCCAGTTCAAAAGTGGTCTCAAGACTCAGGTTGGTATTGCATGACTGCAAACTTCAGCCTCCATCCTGGGACTTGTGTTGATGGCTGGGTTAGCTGGTTCTCTTTGAAATATCCTTGCTCTGAAGAACCTTGTGCCTATGCTACCAGCCACCAATTAAATAGGTTTTACAACCTCATCCCTGTGTCTGGGCCACAGGTACCCACGAAAATGTATACAGGAAGATCCTGGGTTTACATCAAGTTAGCTCTGAGGGTAAGACAGACTTGTAGCATTTTGTTTTAAAATGAAAAACAAAAAGTGAACACCCCTTTTCCTGGCAGGTTTGTGACCCGGTTCATCGACCTGGGTGGCTTATCATGTATCCTCAACTTTCTCAAAAGCATGGACTATGAGACAGCAGAGTCTCGAATACATACCTCGCTCATTGGATGTATAAAAGCACTAATGAACAACTCCCTGGGCCGGGCCCACGTCCTGGCCCACCTGGAGAGCATCAATGTAATCGCTCAGAGTCTGAGCACAGAGAATATTAAGACAAAGGTGGCAGTGCTGGAAATCATGGGCGCCGTGTGCCTGGTTCCCGGGGGTCACAAAAAGGTACTGGAGGCCATGCTGCACTACCAGAAATATGCCAGTGAAAGGACTCGTTTTCAGGTAGGTGGGTCTCCACTCAGCCCTTGAAATTCAGCATTCCTGTCCCTTTCTCCTCCTGAATGTCTAATTCAGCTTGCAAATGTTTTGTTATGGCTGTTTGCGAGTTGAAAAATCCAACTATGCCTGGTGGCAGCTGAGTGAAGAGGGAGGAAACAGTTATTTGAGGTGATAACCACCAGGAAAAAAGAAAAAAAACAGGCTTGCTTGTGCAGGGTCACTGGGATCACAGTTCTGCAAGGCTGCAGCATACCTGGCTGGGCTGGTGTTGGCCCAGATGGGTGCTGGGGTGGCCAGCAGCTGGTGGTGCATCACCAGCTGTGGGAGCATCACGAGGAGTTGTTCCTGCCTGTGTTCCCTGGCTGTGTGGGCAGCACTGGGGCTGTCACAGGGCATTTCAGTGACACCTTGTGTTTGGCAGACGCTGATCAACGACCTGGACAAGAGCACGGGCCGGTACCGAGATGAAGTGAGCCTCAAGACAGCCATCATGTCCTTCATCAACGCCGTCCTGAGCCAGGGGGCAGGCGTGGTGAGCTCGGGGACAGGGGCCTTGGGCTGGCTTTGGGGTGCTGTTATTTCAGTGAACTTCCTGAGGAGGTGCACCTGGCTGTGCTGAGCCCACAGCTGTCCCTTTGCTTTGCAGGAAAGCCTGGATTTCAGACTCCATCTGAGATATGAGTTCCTCATGCTCGGCATCCAGCCAGTCATTGATAAGCTAAGGCAACACGAAAATTCTACCCTGGACCGGTGAGTAGTGACCCCCAGCACGCCTGGGATCTTTGTCTGGTGCCCTTGCTTCAGATGCTGGCCTTTGGGGAGATCACCTGGCTCTGGAGTCACACCTCCTACAGAAATTCCTTGCCGTCTCCAGAGAGGGAGGAAAAAATTCCAGTGTGATTTTGCTGTATTCTGATGTAGAGTTGAGAATATCAGGGGTTCAGGGGATGCTGTCAGTCCTCATCCTCCTCCTCTCATCCCAAAAGGCTCCTTGAACATCATCTAGTGATTAGGAAGTTGAGGCTGAAGGTCCAGTTGGTGTTTCAAGCCCTCACAGTGTCTGGTCCACTGAGAGACCAACTGTCTGTAATTTATTAATTGTCACATTTGTATCTGCTTTTAACAGGTTGTTCTGGGTTTGTTTTTTCCCTTTTCTTTCCTCAGGCACTTAGATTTCTTCGAAATGCTTAGAAATGAAGATGAACTGGAGTTTGCCAAAAGATTTGAGCTGGTGAGTACGGATGCTGCTGATGCAGACACTGGCACTCAATGTCACAGTTAGTTTTAAAAACACTTGTGTGCCCTGGGATAGAGTGGTCTTCTGGATGAAACATGGAGGTTGGAAATCTTTCCTGTTGCCCTGCTTTTTTGCAGCATCTGTCCTAGAGCCTGCTTTAGCCCTTTTGTCCTCTGGCTCTCCAACAGCTTTGTTTGCCCCTCGCAGGGTGGTGGGGCCGGTTTGTCTGTCAGTTTTGGGGTGGGGGTGACCTGTGGGGTCTGGAGCTGAGACTTGGGGAACAGGCAATGCTGTTGTGGGTGCAGTGGCCTGACCTTGCCTGGCTCCTGCCCACAGGTCCACATTGACACCAAAAGTGCAACCCAGATGTTCGAGCTGACGAGGAAGAGGCTGACGCACAGCGAGGCGTACCCGCACTTTATGTCCATCCTGCACCACTGTCTCCAGATGCCTTGTGAGTGCCAGGGCAGCCAGGAAACCCACAGGCAGCCCAGCTCTCCTTTGCTCAGTCTCTCCCCTTCCTTCCCTGCAGATAAAAGAAGTGGCAACACTGTCCAGTACTGGCTGCTGCTCGACAGGATCGTGCAGCAGATCGTCATCCAGAGTGACAAAGGGCAGGACCCCGACGCCACTCCCCTGGAAAACTTCAACATCAAAAATGTTGTACGAATGTAAGTGCTCGAGTGTCACTGTTACTTACTCATTGCTGTCACACAGTGATGTTCCTGCTCCTTGGCTGGAGCAATCCCTGGAGCTGCTGCCCTCCCAAAATTCACCCTACGTCAACAATGAGCCCCATCCTTTTTGTTAGACAGCACTTGTGAGCAATATTTGAGATTTAGGAGTTTTTGGGTGTTCCCTGATAAATTTTACATAACCCTGCTGAGGGGAGACACAGCAGAGCTGTTAGGTGTCTACCAGTTTGGGAGCCTTAAATCCCACTTCCTTAGTCGTGTTCCTTGCTGATGATGGTCTCCTATTTGCTGTAGTAGGATTGTCTCACATGCTGCATCTCTTTTCCTTTTAGGTTAGTCAATGAAAATGAAGTGAAACAGTGGAAAGAGCAAGCAGAGAAAATGAGAAAAGGTGAGTGATGGAGAAATGCACAGTGTCAGCTCTAACCTTGGCTAAACAGTGTACATACACATGTATTTATATGTTTATTTATACCTGTATCTGCAGGCTGAGAAGGGCTGAGGTAGTATCATGCCATGGGGCTGACATGGGAAATGGGCAGAGCAAATACTATTTTTTTATTAGGCTGGAGAGAGAGGCTCCAGATGAGGTAATAAGGCACAGCACAGGCTCCCTTCTGTCAGCTGCAGCTTCTCTGCAGGGCAGCATGGAGTTTGGCCCCCATGGGCTGCTGTTGGCAAAAAGGAGTGTTTGTCACCCAGAAGTGGTGTCCTGGGGCTGTTGCAGAGCACACAGAGCTGCAGCAGAAGCTGGAGAAGAAGGAGCGGGAGTGTGATGCCAAGGCCCAGGAGAAGGAGGAGATGATGCAGACACTGAACAAGATGAAGGAGAAGCTGGAGAAGGAGTCCAGCGAGCACAAGCAGGTCAAGCAGCAAGTGGCAGATCTCACAGCACAGCTCCACGAGATGAGCAGGGTGAGACCTCAGACCTGCTCCCTGCTGTGGGCCCTGTCCCTAACCCCCTGCAAATGCTGTGGGTGGTTTCAGGAGGCTGGGCTGAATCAGCTCAGATGGGGGGCTGAGAAAGAGGCTTGTTGGAAGAGTGTGTGTCCCAAGTGATGGGGTGATTCTGCCTCCCAGCTGCACTGAGCCTCAGTCAGGAGTGTTGAAGTCTTTGAGTGCTTCCTTAGTTTCCTAAATTTTAACCAAATTTAATTAAAAATCAGCATGGGGGTATTTCTTAGGTGGTGTCCTCCAACTCCACATGACCAGTGCCCATTCCTCTTTCTCTCCCAGAGGGCCATCTGTGCTGCCAGTCCTGGAGGACCTCCCATGCCACCAGGAGCACCTGGTGGCCCTTCACCTTCTCCAACGCCCGGGTCTCTTCTTCCCCCTCCACCACCCCCACCACTCCCAGGGGTATGTCCCCCACC
>JAOTQP010000251.1:57208610-57222073 GCA_026413545.1 Cichladusa arquata | reverse complement strand
CCCCCTGGCCCCCCACCCCTGGGTGGGATGATGCCTCCCCCTGGACCACCTCTGGGCACGGCCTTCAAGAAGAAGAGCATCCCTCAGCCAACGAACGCCCTCAAGTCTTTCAACTGGTCCAAGCTTCCAGAGGTGAGCTGGGCAGTAATTTGGGCAGTGAGACTGGAGGTCCTGGATGGTGATCAGTGACCCCTAACCTGCAATGCTCCCACTGTCTTGCAGAACAAGCTGTCAGGCACCGTGTGGACCAACATAGATGACACAAAAGTGTTCAAAATCCTGGACCTTGAAGACCTGGAAAGGACATTCTCTGCCTACCAAAGACAGCAGGTAACAGCTGGCCTGGGGTGGGCACACCTGGGCAAGGTGCCACCATTCTGGGGTCACCTGTGGTCCCAAAACACGTCTCCCATCATTATTTCATGCCAAAGCCGTGTTTGCCAGGTTGACTTCATCTGCTTTGTCCCCTCATCCATGTGCCAGAGCCTTTGTGTTGAGGTGGCCTTTCATGGCTCACTGTGCCTGGTTCACACCTGCACCCTGAAAATGGATCACCAAAAAAACGCACACAGAAAAAAAAAAGAGACAGGGAATGTTATGAAAATAACCCCCAGATGTGGCCACAGTTGGGTAATATTTTTGGGTTGCTCTTAACAACTGCTCCATGTGTCTGTATTGGGTGGAAAATTTCTATCCCTCTCTGGCCAAGAAGGACTAAGTTTTGCCCACATCTACCATGGGTGGGTCTCTTCTTTTATTTTTGTAGTGAGCCAAGAGCAAAATGTGAGCTTTGAACAAATATCCCAAACCAAAATAATGTCATTGCAGGCAAAAGTCTCTGCTTTTTAATGTCCTGCTCAAGCACTGTAACCCCAGTTTGGAAGGCATCAAAGCACATGAAGAAAATTAGACACTTATTTTACCCCAGGCAGGATGAAAATAGACAAAAGCAATGAGTGTTTCAAGAAGGCAGGAGAAAAAGCAAGGAGAGAGGCTGAGAAAGGATGTTCAGCTGCTGAACACCTGGCTGTGTTCCTGGGAGGAGAGAGCACCTTGTCTCCTTCGTGCCAGGCTCAGTCAGAGGAACAGTGCTGGGAAGGAGAGGACCAAACCCATAAGCTCATTAGGCAGTGTGAGAGTTTAATCTGTTCCAGAGGCTAATTGAGGGAAAAATCAGGGTGGATTAAAGCGGGGCAAATATCAAGATTAACCCACCAGAGGTACGTGCTGCCTGCCCCAGTGTTTTGGGAATAGGTGACCACAGCAATGTCTCTTTCCCCTCACATTTTTGGAGCTTGACTCATGCCTGCTGGAGGGCACGTCTGAGGACAAGGAGTGGAAATGGAAGAGGAGCAAGAATAGAAACCTGAGTGTCAGCAGGATGGTTTGCCCTCGGGCTTGCCTGCCCCAGCCCATGAGTCACCTGGTGTGATTCGGATTATTGCCAGGCAGGAATTTAAAAATAATTTGGCTTGGCTGAGGTCCGGCAGGGTGAAGTGGCTGGTTAGGTTTGGGGCCAGGAGGAGCAGGGAGATGGTGCAAGCAGAGCTGGGCTTACACCTCAGGTGGGATGAGGACCAAAAAGGAGCTGAATGTAGGAGCCAGGGAGTGGCAGAAGATGCAGATGGGAAAGAAAAGGCAAAATCCCACCTGTGAGATGCTGCTGGGGCTGGAGCTGCCCTTGGGGACGTGATGCACAAGTTCCTTGTGGTTCATGTAGTGTGAGTGGAGCCATGGGACACACTTCCCTGGGCCTGAGGGATGTGCTTGTCTAGCTGGCAGTCCCCAGGGTGCTCCCAGCGTCATTCCCAGGATGGAGAGGGGGTGCCTGGCTCTGCAGCAGTGTGGGGTCAGAGGAGCTCAGGAGAAGGGGAGGTGTTCCAGGCCGGATGGGGCTCTGAGCAGCCTGGCTGAGTGGAATGTTCCCTGCCCATGGCAGGGGGGTTGGACTGGAGGATCCTCACAGTCCCTGCAGCTCAGCCATCCTGTGGTTCTGTAACACATGCAAACCACGGGGCACTGTGTACATGGTGGGGGGCTGGGGGAGTGAACAGCCTGTCCCTGAGGCACAGTGAACTAATAATGGTTTAACAACTCACAGCGTTTTCAAGCTCTAGCAAAACTTGGTTTCTGTCACGAAGAAGCAAGGGACCAGCAGGGTTTTCTCCTCCCTGTGCCCTGTCTTGAGCCACTTGCTCAGTGATGATGCCTCTCACTTGTCCTGAGTCACAATATCCACAGGGCATCAGGGGCTGCCTGTCCCAGCAAATTTAGGGGATGCTATTATTGCTATCCCAAATATTATTGCTATTAACGCCCATGCCCCCAGGCAAACCAGGGCTCTGAAGGTGCATGGTCAGGTGGTGCATCCCTGTGGCAGTGCCCCAGCAGGATCTGGGGACAGCAGAGGTGTGTGCAGTGCACAGAGCTCTCTGACCCCCCCAGGGTGCTGCTGTGGGGCTGCCTTTGCTGGGATTTGTCTGGTTTTGTTGCCAGAGTGACTGGGAATCCCTGAGTGCTGCACAGACCCGAGGCTTAACCATGTACTTAATTTTAAGCATCCCTTTAAATGTTTTTCCCACATCACAGGCTGGGATGTAAATGCAGGCTGTTAAGTGAGCTCTGCAGCTTTTGGGAAAGGCCCTTTCCGTGTGGGGAGGACAGGAACCCTCTGGGCTTAGAGCATCCCTGCCTCACAGTGCTTGAAGCTGTTAGGAGAGCCTGTGTCCTCCCAGCTGAGGCTGGGCAGATGTCTCTGTCCCCAGAGAACATCTCAGCCCTGCAGCTGTTCAGAATACCAGCATTTACATGGGTTTTTGGCTGTGGCATGAGAACTGGCAGTAGCTGTGTAAGGGTGTGCATGTAGGGGTGGAGAAAAGCAAGTCCAGGACAATCAGGGCTTAAACTACACAGGGGTTTGTGCCTCTGTCAGGGATGTCTTTGGAGTCCTCATGGGGTAGAGGCTGGGGGTGATGTTGATGAGTAGCAGTGACACAGGCAGGGCAGTCCTGGCAGGTCCTGCTGCGGTGAGTGATGTAAAAGAGTCAGGGCCAAGTGGAAAAAATACGTGTTGTTGAACCAGGGGCTTAGCAGTGAGCTGGGAAAGAATTCATCTCCCAAAAAAGGATGAAGGAAGTAAAGCCTGCAGCTCCTCTGTGCAAGGGAGAGTGACCTGCACAGGGGCCAGGGGCAGCAGGGCTGGGAATTGTTTGTGGGGGTGGTGACAGCACATTTAAAGCACATTTAAAGCTGCTCCTCCTTAACACCATGCTGCAGCAGAGGCTGGATCACAGTTCCTGTGAGGGAAAGGGGCAGGGATGAGAATTCCTAATTACAGACCAGTTAAATGAAAATAAAGATACCCATTGCAGCTTGTGTGTGTGCTTCTCCACAAAGGGGACTGCTGGGAAGAGATTGGTCAGTGAAACACTGATCTTTAGCCTTAACTGAACCAAAGACTTTTAGCCACAAGACAAGGCTGATCAGCACAGCTCAGCCAAGGGGAGGAGGAAGGAAAACTCCTGTGTGTGTGTGTGTGCACGTGTGTGGTGCCAGCTTTACTGCACCTGCCTCCAGTCTGCTGGGGGGAGCCCAGCAGCACAGCCAGGTCTTGGGAGGGGCATGGTGCTGGTGAGCACTGGGGTGGCACTTGGCCAGGCTGCTGGGCCCTGGAGAAGCAGGGAGGAGGAGGAGAAGGAGAGCTCGAGGGGGAGCATGTTGCTGTGGTAAATGGTAAAGTTTTGCTGCAGCCAGATTTGTTCCAGGATGCTCCTCTCGTTATTTCCACTTAAAAGCCCTGTTTTTCCTGGCAGTCCCATTGGCATTTCAGTCCCTCAAATGTGCAAGGACCAGCAATTTTCCTCCTGGCACGGCAGGCTGAGCAGTGCTGTGCCTTTGGGCCAGCAGCAGGGCTTGGCCAGCATCCTCCCACCTCATCCCTGTCCCTTCCTCACCTCTGTGCACAGTGTACCTCAGCATGATCCATTCATGCAGCCTCCTCTTCCATCTGCTCTCCCCTTCTGCACATCCTGGAACCCACATTTTCACCTGCAGCCCCCTGGTTCAGCACTGGCACCCCCAAGTGCCTACATGCTGCCAACCCCCCCCCCCCATATTGCATGTTTCCCTTCTCTGTGCCTCAGTTCCCTCTGGTTTTGCTGAGATCACTGAACTGCATGTGTTTTTACTGCCTTTTTCCATGCTTCTGCTATGGCTGTAGGACTTCTTTGTGAATGGTAGCTCCAGACAGGTAAGTGAGCACCTGCAGGAGTGTGATGTGGGCAGGGTGAGTTGGGGACAGGGGCATGGGGACACGTGGCTGCTTCTGAGGGGGGTTAATGTGTGACAAATGGGGTTGAATCAGAGGAAAGATGACCAGGAGGAGCAGCTTGAAAGTTGATGCTGGGGAGGCTGGTAAGGCAGAACCCACCCTCTGTGCTGTCTGGCCTGAGGTCAGAGCCACTGTCTGGATTTTTAGATGCAGCTGAACACAGAGAAGCTCCTACCCCTGAGCAGTTTCCATTTTCAAGGGATGGAAATAAACCCAGGGTTTGAAGCTCTCTGCTTGGTCAGAGCAGGGAGGGCACATGAGAGGGGCAGCTGGTGCTGGGTGACCTGGGGCTCATTTCCCACCACCTGCCTCTCTCCCCACTTCTCACATCTGTATGTTTTCTTCATTACAAGAAAATTAGTAAATAAATGGTGATTTCAGTGCTCACTCTCGCTTGCAGTGGCCATGTGCCAGGTCTCCTATGCTCATGGACATTTAGTGTGGATCTATAACATTCAGGACCTTTCAGCTCCAGATTGTGTTCCTTCCAGAAGGATTGAATAGCCAGCTTTTAATTGATTAACCTTACTAAAATATGCAATATGGTAAATTAAAACCTGGGGCAGCATGAACTCCTTGGGCAGCCCTGCTAAGCTGCTGTTATGTAGATCTGCCCATTTGCCCACAACCACAATACTGTTACTCATCTGAAGGTAAGATGTTTAAGCCACTCAGGAGATAGAGGTGCTTATGCCACACCAATTCCTGCTTTCAAATCCCTTCTTCTGGGAGGATTTCAGTGAAAAAGCTGCTGGCTGCTTTTGCAAGCCTGTATTGGTTAGTTGGCTCAGGAGGACTGATGCTTGAAGGGTGATCACAGATGTTTGGAGCAGGGGTGAGGAACAAGAGCGATGCTGAGTGTGTGCAGCAGCCCATAATGAAATATTCCATGTGAGGGTTTAATGAAGTATCACAAGTATGTATGCTAAGAAAGCCCCCCTTTATTTATTCAGCAGCGCCCGTGTGTTTGCAGATTTTTAAATCTTCCCTGTCTGAGAAAATATTTACATTTCTAACCAGTGGCTTCAAAGGCAGCTCTGGTTTATGAAATGAGTTACTGTGTTTGGTTCCAGGCGAGGGGTTTTACATTCCTGATTAATGGGGGCCCGCTCTGTGTCACACTGCTGTGTGCTGGGGGTACTGAATGTCCTTGCTGCTCCATGGCTCTGCTCCAGGCTCTTCTTCTTGTTTTCTCCTAGAAGGAAGATGCCATCGATGACACTTTGAGCTCCCGGCACAAAGTCAAGGAGCTTTCAGTCATAGACGGCCGGAGAGCTCAGAACTGCAACATCCTCCTCTCCAGGTATGGCTGGTGCCCTCTGGGGACTGGGGGCATGCTTAATTCCCTGCCCTGAGCTGCCCTGAGTGTGCTCCTCACCTCTGGAGCAGGGGGTTGGTGACAGGAGCCAGTGCAGCAGGAGAGCCAGTGACACCTGAGCCCAGCTATAGCCTTACATCCCCATGGTGGGGTGACCCTGGGGGGGTGCAATTAACTGGGCCATTAATTGGGTACGTGGCAATTTGGTGTCCCTGGAAAGCCCCTGAGGGGCTGGAACACCCAGTGAGCTTTCACAGGAGGTGGAAGGGGTTGATTTCACCTCTTATCTTTCTCAGCCTGCGTTTTGTTTGCTCTTTGCTGGTGGTTGAAGAGGGTTTCTCTGTGCTGGGTATCAGTAATTCAGCCAGGACCTTGCTGCCCATTTCTGAATTTTGGGAAGGGGATGTCCCCCTCTTAGAGGTGCCCTGCTGCTCTGACAGCCTCCCCCACACCCCTCACCAGGCAGGCTCAGCACTGCTACCAGCAATTGAATCTGATCTCCAAATGGCTGCCAAAATTATCAAAATTACTTTGGCGGGATAAACTACACCAATAAGACTGAGTACTGACAAAAGGGAAACCAGGTTGTGGTGGTCTGAAAGGATGAGCCATCAGTGTAGCTACTTCGAAAAAAACACCCAAAGAGAGCAGAAAATGCCACTTGTTTCTGACTCACCCAGCAAAAAAAAAAACCCCAACATCAGTAAAATTTAAAAATATTCACTCTGCTGTCTGGAGGCACAGAAGTGTGTGCCACCCAGGACTGGCCAGGATGTAGCAGCATCTCTGGCAGGTTGGGTTTGCAGCCGAATTTGGTGTTTTCCCAGACTGTGGGTTCTGTCTGATTCTTCCAAGTGGGGATGATGCCTTGTCTGGGCAGCCCAGCTGATTTCCTTCCCTAGAAAGCTTGGAAAGGCTGATGTCTGCAAAAAAAAACCCCCTCTGGGTGGGTAACTCAGCCCCTGGTGCTTCTCCCAGGGGTGGCTGGCAGCCTGTGGGCAGCGAGAGCGATGAGCGCCGCAGCATTTGGGGGTAAAACTGCCCTGGTTTGGCTGGCTCTGCTCTGGGCTGCTTCTGGGGATTTTCGTGCTTCCTAGCAGTCCAAATAAAAAAGGCTGATGATGAAAGCAGAGTTTAAAGCAGCAGGCAAATGAGTATGTCTGTGGCAGGCAGCTATTAGCAAGTACAACGATGGGATTTGGGGCACTGGCTGCGCTGCTCCCGACACACGTAGGCGAGTGGGTTTAGGTGTGATTCAGCCAGAGGTTTAAGGGTATGTTGGGAAGTTAGGCACACAAATAGCTCCTTCAGTGGGAAGGGGAGAGACCCAAGCACTCAACTTCAAAGGCATCTTGCACCTCTTACTGAGTGAAGGTCTCAATTTCATCTCGCCAGCAAACCTTTCTCTTCCAAGAAAGCAATGGCTGGAAACGAACTGCCAGTAACTAATCCCACAAAAAGGGCAGGATGGAGGCTGCTGCCTGCCTGCCTTTCCCTGTGGGCCAGTTCCTAGGGGAGAAGCAGGATCAGACTTGTCCTGCAAGGTGGTCCTCAGGCCACCTATAGGCTTTTCCCAGGCCCGTCCTCATGCAGGCATGAGTGGCTTTGAAGTTGCAGTGACTTGCCTCAGATGATGCTTTGGAAGTGCTTTGGAGTTCATCCCATGGTACTCCCAGGACCACAGTTGAGCTTCTCTCCCCAAACTCCCTTTGGCTGATTTGATGCCAGGTGTCTCAGAGGTGGATAAAGCCTAAGCATCCTTTTAGTATTCTCAGGTCCAGCTCCAGCAGACTCCATGAAACCCTTTTTCCTCTGCCCATCCAAAGCTGGGCAGAGCAGTGGGTCCCTGGTCCCAGTGTTCCAAAGGGACTGGTCTGGCAGCTGGGCTGCTGCTGTCCCACCTGGCTTGCATGGCCACCACGGAGCTGAGCAGACTTTCACATGCAAAAAGCCTTGCAGGCTTGGCCCCTGATTTAGCCCAGACATTTGTGAGCTCACCAGGCATTGTCTGGCTCGCAGAGTGGAAAGATTACAGCCAGCAAGATACTTTATCTCTCTCTGTAGATTTATTTTTTTGCCTGTTTCCCTTGCTTTGGGAGAAATTACTGCGCAGTGAGATCACTGGATTTTCCTCCAGCTTGTAATGCAGCACAAGAATATTTTTAACACTTGCTTTTTTCCTTCTGTTTTTTTGGAGAACGCTTTGCTGATGTCAGTGTCTCCCTCTGTGAACCCACCATGTCCTTGCCTTTGCTCCCTCTCTATGGGTGTGTATGTATGGATGTGTATTTTTAGTCCTGCATTCTCCCAGATGCAAATCCACCCCTCACTCCATCATTTTCTGGCTGTGCCAGCAGTGAATGGCTCGTTTGATTCCTCTCTCCCAGCGAGGCGACATGAGGCTTTTTTTTTTTTAATTTTCTTTCCTCTCAAATGAATGTGGCTTTTCAGGGAGGGCAGAATTTGTTTTTCCCCTTCACACTTACCACGTCCTCCCCGGGCTGTGACAAAGCTGTCACCTCACATCTCGGGGCTGCTGCCTCTAAATCCCTGTGACAGCCAGTCCTGTGACCCTGCTCCTCCCAGACGGCTCGCCTTCGACAGCTGCTGCCAACAATGATAATTATTGTGGTTATAGATAAGCTTCTAGCTTGCACTGGCCCCTTTCCCATCACATTGTCTGAGAAGCTGTTTTCTTCTGGCGCCCCGCGCTTGCTCTCTGCTGAGGCAGGGGCAGGCTCTTGTTCTTGGCACTGGCTTGTGATGATTCCTGAGAAAAGTTTGGGTTTTTTTTTTTTATTGTCCAACCTCTTTAGTTTTAAATGCATTTTTGTTGTTGACTTCGCTTTTAATGAGTAAGGGTTTTAAAAAGTCACCCTCATCTTCTCCCACCCTGATCATGGTACTTTAGGTGTTTGCTATGGATGAGGAGTAGCTGCCTGCCCACCCCCTTCTCCCAGGAGCATTTTTTGCCTCCCAGGGATCCCCAAATGCCCAGATCTGGGCAATGTCTGCTTTTCATCAGGGTGGAGACTCATGTTGGTGGTCTGAGCATTCCTGTTTCTGCTTGGGTGTAAAAGTTCTCCTGCAGTTTCCTCTCCCACCTCAGATCATGTCCCATCCTGGCCACTGCCATGGCGAGGGTGATCCCAGGATGTGGCTGCTTGTTACTGCAAGCAGCAGAGGGGATATTTTCCAAGGATTCTGGATTTGTTCTTGGCCACTGCTCAGTGCAATCTTTGAGCTTCCTCCCCTGGCAGAGGTAGATTTTAATTCACTCCTTAATTAACAGACCCTCTCTAGGGTGCTCCCTTGAGGAGGAGGTGAGAGAGGATTGAGTGCAGGATGAGCAGCATGGGCTCCTAAGGAAGGAAGATTTACTGGTCTGTAAGCTGCACCTGTCCCAATAAAGCTAATCCTTCACTTCCAGTCTTGAGCAAAATATTCCAAGCCAAACCAAGCCCTTGCTACCCTGGCCTTAGGGACCAGCACCCTTCTTTTATCAGTTTTAGCTTCCAAAAGCCAGCTCCACAGTCTCAGTCTCTTGGGGTGAAGAACACCCTCCTTGTTTAATTACTCAGAGTGATTAGCTTAGCTCCTGATCTTCTTTTTGATCTGCTGATCAGGTTGACTTCCAAGGTCTCACATCCTGCTATAGGGTGTGTTTCTGGTTTCAGCTCATTCCTTTGAGCCACATCCAGTGTTTCAGAATCCCTTGGCAGCACTGATCACTGATACTGGGGTTCCTCAAAGAGATCTTTTCAACTCTGTGGTTTTCCCCTGCGTGCAACAGGGAATTGCATTTTTTAAACTAGATCTGTTGCAATGGCTTTGACCGTGACTGCACGCTGGGTGAGAGAGAGGATGTAGGTAAATGGAGTTGCAGGAGTTTCTGGGTTTCCCCTTTATTTAATTTAGATTATTTTATAGACCGCAACGCAAAGAATAAGAAGAATACGTGTGGTTTTGCAATCAAAGTCCTTGCAGGGAGTGGTTCCTTGCAGTCAAATTAAATTGTAATTAATGGCTGCTCTAGCCCAGGAGGAGCTGAGGGCATCTTTCCATCTCTCTGTTGCCTCAGCTCATTGTGGGCTGCTGGCAGAAAGATCCCTGCCAGGGAAGCCCAGCCTGGTGGTGCTCGCTGTGACACAGTGGTCTGTGGTTTTGGAAATGTCCAATTTGAGGCTGCAGCTTCAATTCCTGTTAGGTGAAGCAGAGGAAGAAAAAGGTGGAGGAGAGGCTGGTTTCCAGCTTCTTACACTTCCAAGAGTGTTGAACCCCCATCCCTCCAAAGAAAACCAAACTGATGGGTTTCGTGGGATGCTGAACTTCCACTTGTCCAGTTTTTCAATTTATTTCTAATTTTTTCCTAGAGGAAGACTCCAACTGAAGGTAGTCAGGAAAAGTGGGAGAGACAATGTTTAAATCCAAGAATAGCAGTGGAAATTGGCCAGATTTTCCTTGAGGGTTGTGGCAGTGGGTTCAGGGGCAGTGCAGAGCTGCAGTCCTGAGCCTGGGCTGGGCTCTGTTGCCAGTGGGAATGTAACCTCAGTGGCTCTGTGGCCTTTGGGGGTGCTGGAACTGCAGGAGAAGCATTGCTATGGGCAGGAGTTACATCTGAAAGTTGGATATTTAATGTACTGCTTACAATCCATACTATAAAACAGGGAATCAGGGAATGGCAGCTGTGGTGTGGGGAGAGGGAATTGGTTTGACCCTGTTTGCAGCAGGGCCAGGGCTGCTCAGTGCTGTGCTAGGCCTTGGCAGAGCACAGTCCTACCACATTTCTCACACATCCTCTTTCATAAGGTGCTGGATAGAGCTGTTTGTGAGGCTGGGCTGGGAATAACTCTGCTTTTCCTCCACCTCCCAGGCTGAAACTCTCGAATGAGGAGATCAAACGAGCCATTCTGACGATGGACGAGCAGGAGGACCTCCCAAAAGACATGCTGGAACAGGTGGGCAACGTGTCTCGTGCTCCTTGGTGGTTGCCTCATGCTGAGACAACACTGCAAAGTGCTTGGGACCAAAGTGCAGCTTTGAATGTGCTGGGGCTCCAAATTATTTACCAGCCACATGCTGAAAAACCACCCAGGTGTTCTAGAGAAGCAGGAAAGCAGCTTGGTTGTGGCATCAGTGCTGGGAGCAGCACGGCCCCATGTGCCATTCCTGTCCCCAGGTCTGCCCTGGGACCCCAAGGTGGGGCCATTTCCCCTTTCTGTGGCTGCAGCTTGAGGTTTGTGCTCAGTGGTGGTTTATTTTTGAAAGGTTAGTCAGTGTTTGTGCAGTCCTCCAAAGGGGAATCCCATTTTCACCCCCTCTGAATCCCTTTGGAAGCATATTATTGACCTGTCCTTAAAGCTGAGCTGGTAATTGCACTTTGAGCAGAGATGTGGGAGGATTCATTGCACACAATTTCCATCTGCTAGTAAGTAGAGTTGCAGCAAATGGGAGTCCCTGACTGACATCTCCTCTGGCAGAGCTGCTGTTGAAACCTCCTTGGAGCAGACTTAATTCATGTGTTGTAAAAGCTGAGTGATGGCAGGGCAGAGGCAGGAGACACTGATGTGATGGAGTAATGTGGGGAAGGTCACAGGCACAGCAGCAGCACTGATTTCACAGGTGCCTTGGGGTCACTGTACATGCTGAAAAGGTGTTAGACTCAAGGAAATAAATCACTTTTTAACTCCTGAAAAAACGTGCATGGGCCTGATGTCCACTGCTGTGCTTTCTCCTGCTCAGCTGCTGAAGTTTGTTCCTGAGAAGGGTGACATTGACCTGCTGGAGGAGCACAAGCACGAGCTGGACCGCATGGCCAAGGCTGACCGCTTCCTCTTCGAAATGAGCAGGTGCCTCAGGGGACACATTCTGGCCAGTGCCTGCACAGGCTGATGGGGAGGTGGCTGTTTCATGGAGCCTGCTTGGGAAATAAGCTTTTCTTACTGTTTTTCACATCAAGAAATGAGTGGGCCAAGCAGACAGGAGAGCAAGCAAGGTGCTCCAAATCACAAGGATCATTTGTGATGCTCTGGTGCTAAAATCAGGGTTGTGCTCCCAGACAAGCAGCAGCTGGACAGAGCAGGGGAGAGGCATGGGGAGATGGATTTTGTGGTGCTTCTGGGTTGATGGTTGGACTAGATGATCTTGAGGGTCTCTTGGAGCCTTGATGATTCTGAGATTCTGTAATCTAACCTGGTCAAGTGGGAGGTGTCCCTACAGAACTGAGGGGTTGCAACTAAATGATCTTTCAGCCCCTTCCAGCCCCAACCATTCTGTTATTCATTGTAATTGGCCCAGGTGGGAAGTGCTGTTAAAATGATAACACAGTGCTCCTTTCCCTTTCAGCCTTATGAATATTCAAGCTTGATGTATGTACATTTTGTGTAAAATGAATCCCACTCCTCACCTGAGGATTGATTCATCTCCAGGGCTCCTGAGACTGTATGAGACTGAAAGGAAATGTCATTTCTTCCTGCTCCTGGTAGCAATCATTTGAAACTTAGGAGTCTTCAGGGATGAATAACCTTATCTATTGCATGCACATTCTCTAGAGGTGCCGGGTTAAAATCTTGAAGCTTCTTATTTAAATTGAACTGAGCATTAGAATTTCGTAGCTGAACTTCAAGCCAGTCACTTGTTGGCAAGGTCAGCAAGTTTTTACAATTGGAGACTGCATTGGGAGATGAAAAATAGAAATGCTCCCAAGAAATGCAGTGATGAGCACTGTGGTGATGTGCTGTGTAGTGGCTGAGTGTCGAAGGCAGGCAGGAGGGAGCTGGGAAGTTCAGACCTGAGCCCTCAGGGCTCACTGACACTCAGAGTTAGATTTTTCTATCACAGGTCACCTTTCTTCTTCACAGACTCTCACCCAAGTGTTGCTCCCATGCCTTCATCCTTTGGAAGGCACAACGTGCTAGTGTAAATGTTTTTGATTTCCAGCACAGCTTTTTAATTTTTGCCTTGTGCTCTGTAACCAAGTGTGATGTCTTTGTCACCTCTGATTAGTACAACAGCGAGTGTGAGAATGTCTCCTGTGGGTCCTTGGTGCAAGTGACTCAAATCAGACTGCCATGTGCATACAAGTGAGATCTTGGTTAGCATAAACACAAGTGACATGAGCAGAGCCATCACTTTCCAGCCCAGTCCATCATTCTGATGATCAGAAGGCCCAGTTTCATTAGTTCTGGTCATAGGTGAGCCTCTCTCCAGCTGCAGCTCATCACAAGGCCTTGGGGAGCCCAGACCTCATCAGCACCTTTGCTTAGGAGTGGTTGTGAAAGAACTGTTTGTTCATACCAATAGGGTGTAAAACTCCACTTGTTGAACCTGCTGAGTTAAGGGGATAGGCTTAAGCATGTGCTTAAGAACCCACGGGGATCCACCCCAGGACAGCTGTAGCTTCAGTTGTCTTTTTTTCCCATCCCATCCCAGTTTCAGGGAGAAAAGGGGTCATTATTTTTTAATCACCCTGGCTCAAGCGTGCTTTGTAAGCACAGCTGTGAGCAGTGGAGAGCTCTGCCTGGAGCAGGGAAAGCTCAGCCTGCACCTCCTCTCTGTTTTCCAGGATAAACCATTATCAGCAAAGGCTGCAGTCCCTCTACTTCAAGAAGAAGTTTGCAGAGAGAGTTGCAGAGGTCAAACCCAAGGTGGAAGGCAAGTGACCAAACCTGCTAAGGGACTCTGTGCCAGCACAGGAATAACTCCCAGAAAAAGCATCCTCTGTGCCAGGATGAGCCTGGTCCACAGGACCGGGCAGGGGGGAAGGGGACGGGGGAGGGGACGGGGACGGGGCCGGGGCAGGGACGGGCCGGGCGG
>JAOTQP010000251.1:57182649-57207737 GCA_026413545.1 Cichladusa arquata | reverse complement strand
GGGACGGGAAGGGACGGGAAGGGGTTGGTGGTCACTCTTTGGGGGTACTGAAGGGGTTGCTGGAGGGCTGTTGTGGCAGGGGGTAATGTCCCACCCCTCTCTGCTTTCAGCCATCCGTGCTGGCTCCAAGGCAGTGCTGCAGAGCAGCAGCCTCCAGCAGCTCCTGGAGGTGGTCCTGGCCTTTGGGAACTACATGAACAAGGGCCAGAGGGGCAATGCCTTCGGGTTTAAGATCTCCAGCCTCAACAAGATTGCAGACACCAAGTCCAGCATTGACAAGTGAGCAGTTCCTGCCCTTCCCCTTGGTAGCATCCATGGGCCCCAGGGGTGTTGGGGGAATGCAGGGGTCATTAGCATTACCTCTGGGACATGGGTAGGTGGGAGCAGTCCCCTCCTCCTGCTGCTCCATTTGGCACATCCAGTGATGTGAGTGTGCATTTTTTTGAGCAGGACAGCTTTCAAGGGAGGCCAAGCTGCAGATCAGCACAGCGATTGATGGGGCCTTTCCTTCCTGGGCTGGCTAAAGTGCAGCCAAGGCTGATTGGGAGGTCATCTTCAAAATTATTTTTAAACTCCTTGAAGATGCCAAGAGCCAGAGAAATGGTTTCCAGGGGCTTTTCTCCACAGGAGCTCCCTCTGCCACTCTCCCATGCTGATGCCTGGTTTGCTCTGCCCTGCTGAGCTCTGTTCACAGAGCAAGAGGAGCTGGGTCAGGTCTCAAACCTGCCTCATCCATCAGTAAAGACAGTGGAAGACAAGAGCAGTGACACTCAAGTCAGCTCTCCTGGGTTCCTCCTGTGGAGAGCCTTTGCTTGTAGGGACCAGGCTGCTCTGCCCTGTAGCTGTGCATGGGACAGACCCACCCCATGTCCCCAGAAAGGCATCAAGCAGCATCCTTGCAGAAATCCTCACGTAGTTCATTACTAGGGCTGGGGTTTAACCAGGTTTGTCTGAACAGTGAGCTCCCCAAAGTGCTGCCACGCTGACCTCTCTGCTCCTCTCTCTAGGAACATCACCCTGCTGCACTATCTTATCACTGTTGTGGAGAAGAAATACCCCAAGGTGCTGCACCTGCACGAGGAGCTGCGGGACATCCCGCAGGCAGCCAAAGTCAAGTAAGCAGGGCTTGAGGTGGCACTTGGGCAGCACTGGCAGCACCTCTCCCCTCAGTTCAGCCTGCTTCTCCATGTCACCTCACCCCAGCTCACCCTCCTGCCAGGTCCTGGCTGCTGGGCTCTATCCCCTGCCGCGGCCACGCTGGCCCAGAGCAGCCCAGCACTCAGAAGCAAACATCACCTGGCAGCTTTAAATCACAGCCCTTGCAGCAAAGGCTCTAAACTTGTGAGCTTGGGGGAGGAGAGCTGCTTGGAGCAGCCGCTTCCTGTTGTTATCTCACCACAAAAGCATTTAATTAATTTCTAATGGTGCATTAAGTAATCTGGGAGGAAGCGGTTGCGCTGTGGCTGCAGATAAAGGGCAGCTGTTTATCTTCATGTGCCAGGGAGGCTCTGCCTGCAGCACAGGCAGGACCAGGCAGCTCTGTCAGGGACTCACCTGCATCCAGGTCCTGCCTGCCCCTTGTTCTACCAACATGGAGTTTCTGGGGTTTGCAGCCAGATTTCTAACCCTGCCCCGTGACCTGTGGGGAACAGGCTGCCCCATTTCAGCAAAGCCCTTAAAGACAGCCTGAACCTTTCACTTCAGGAGGAATCTGCTGTTGCCCTGCAAAGCCCTCAAGTATGTGCTGAAGTACCTCTGAAATCAATGAGGGTCTGTTTTGGTTTTAAACTCCAGCAGGAGCTTACAGGCTTTGATGCTTCAGGGATGTGAGCAGCAAGGATCACACGTTTCTGCAGTCATCTGTGTCAGCTGTGGACATGAAAAGGGGCTGAAACTGCACCTCTTTAGACAGTGCAGTTAGAACAGGTTACCCAGAGAAGCTGTGGATGTCCCCTCCCTGGAAGTGTTCCAGGCCAGGTTGGATGGGGCTTGGAGCAGCCTGGGATAGTGGAAGGTGTCCTGTGGCAGCAGGGTTGGAACTGGATGGGCTTTGAGGCTCTTCCAACCCAAACCATTCCATGTGCTGTGGAATACACATGGAGTTTACAGTGGCTCGAGGTAAGAGACCTTCAAAGGTCTCTTGCAGCAGTGGTGGGTTCCCAGGGAAGATGTGTACTGGGCAGAACAAGGCTCCTCATGTATAAAATGTAAAATAATCATCAGCCATTGGGGTTGAGCACAGTGACAGGACAAATCTTGGCGTGCAGGGAAGAGTGTTCTTCTGCCAGAGAGTGGCTGGGCACTGGAACAGGCTCCCCCAGGACAGCAGTCACAGCACCAAACCTGACAGAGCTCCAGAAGCATTTGGACAATGCTCTCAGGCACAGGGTGGATTCTTGGGGCTGTCCTGTGCAGGGCCAGGAGTTGCACTTGGAGATCCTTGTCAGTGCCTTCCAGCCCAGGATATTCCATGGTTCTGTGGGTGTGTGGTGCTCAGTTTGTAGCTCAGCTGAGGGCATGGCTGAGCAGGACATGCTCCATGCCCCTACAGACTCTGGCTTTCCCATGCTCCTGATGTGCAGCTGTTGCACAGACACACGTGTGGGGAAGAAAACGCCTGCACAGAGGGTTTCTTTACCCCCCTAAACTTTATCATTTCGCTCTAAACTGGACACCATATGTAGCATTTGGGTTTGGTCCAATCTAGAGCGAAACCAAGAATTGGAAAACCCTGAATTCCCCCCAGTCCTGCAGCTGTGAAGCAGAAATTGCCTCCTCTGTCAATCCCACCACTGGTAATGAACTGCTGGAGCACAGGGCTCCCAAAAGAGCATTTTCCCAGACTAAACCTGCCAGGAATGCTTGCCCCATGACCCAGCATCAGCATTTCCAGGGACCCCAGCCCTCTCACAGACACCCCTGGAAAGGCATCAAGCCTGTGGTCACCGAGGCTTTGTGAGAAAGCTTCCCCTCAGACGTGGTGGTAGAAACCCATAAGCACTTGAATTTGAAGCTCATCAGGGGCTTGAGCCTTGTGTAAACAAAGCCAGCGCCAGACGTGGTGATTTATTTTTATTTCTCTATATTTGGGCTGTCTCCCTTTGTGGAAGCCTGGCTGCTCCTTGGAAGGATGCTTTGCCTGGTGTTCACCCATCCGTGGTACCCTGAAAAACTGTCCTCTGTGCACTGGGACAATGATCCCATCTGCTGCTGGACCTGGAGAGAAATCTGTGCCCAGCAAGGCCCTCTCCTGAGCCATCCTTTCATTTGGAGAGGGCTGGAGGCTGCTGATCTTGCTAAACCTGCACAGTCCCCTTGATTAAAAATACAGAAAAGCGCTTTGCTTTGAACAAGCAGCTGCAGTCACTTTGAGACAGTCCCAGCTTAGGGGCTGTCAGCCTGATTTGCTGCTTGACACAACACTGATCTGCAAAAAGGAGGCAGTGTGGGCAGGGCTGGGGTCTTTTCAGTGGGAAAACCATGGTGAAGTTCGTTGGAGAGCTGTAGATTTTGCTGGGAAAAGCTGAAAATTAACATCCTGCTATTTCCAACAGCATGACCGAGCTGGAGAAAGAAATAAACACTCTGAGAAGTGGCCTGAGAGCAGTGGAAACTGTAAGTATTATTTAAATCAAGTACAGTCCAGCCTGGCTCCCAGCAGCACTGCATCCCTCCTTGGGGAGGTAGCCCAGGGAGCTCCCAGTGAAGCTGCTTTTATCTCACATCCTGGAGATGTGTTTGCCTTTCCTTCCTGCCCTGCACGTGTGCCTGTCCTCTCAGGGCTGTTCTGGCACTGAAGTTACCATGTGTGTTCAGGCACACTCCTGGTTTATGTCCAATACATCAAGGGAGGCAGGGTGAGCCTAGTGGTGATGCCCAAGGAGAACCTGTGATGTGCAGAGGAATCTTCCCTTGGCTGGAAAACCAGAGGGTTGGGGAGCACTGCAGCACAGCTGGAGTGGTGATGAAATGGTGGAGGTATCCCAAAGGATTCACTGTCTTGCTGAATTATCCTGCTTCCATAAGCTTTCCTGCAGGATTTGGCTTAAAAACTTCAGGCAGTGTAATCAGGGTGTAGTGCATGGCAGGGGAGCAGCAGTGGTGGTGCTGGCAGAACCCCTGGCCCTGATTCAGGCACATTCCCAATGTTTTGTCCCTCATCAGACAGGGCCTGACCAGATTTACCGTGTTTTTTTTCCCCCCAAAGGAGTTGGACTTCCAGAAGTCTCAGGTTCAGCAAGCAGGTGACAAGTTTGTGTCTGTGGTCAGCCAGTTCATCACATTGGCCAGCTTCAGCTTCTCAGATGTTGAAGATCTCCTGACAGAAGCAAAAGAGCTGGTAAGGCTCTTTGCTTTTTAAACATGTGTCCAGATTCAAGTTGTGTTCCTGTTTTCTCTTAGGAAAGAAACATTTATAAATTTTATATCACATGAGGAGAGCATTTTCAACCTTCCCTCCCCCAACAGAATCTCTTGTAACATGGCATAGAATTGTAATATCTTGATTAAAATCAGCAAGATTAACCTCAATTATATTGACTTATATAGTGGCACTTCTCAGATTCCTCCCTGCATCTTGAAGTGTTAAGTCTCTTAAATAAACAAAGAAATAAAAATGCACTAAATGTCTTTTGAAGAGCCTGGGGCACCCCTGCAAATGAAACTAAATCATACAGGCAGGCTTTAAAAATGTTCCTCTTGGTCTACCCTGCAATATCAAAGCAACTAATAAATCTGTTGGTGCTTTGATTTTGTTTTTCTTTTCTTTTAAGCGTGCTTATCTCCAGAATGGGCCTTCACAATTTTAACAAACTTGCTCTGCACAAAGAGCCTCCTTCAGACTGGAAGTGAGAACAAAGAGTGTCAGTCCCAAGGACAACTCGGGGGCTGCCTGGGGACCAGGACACTTTTTGGCAGATTGTGGATGTCCTGTCCTGACCTCTGCTATGGCCTCATTCAACTCCCTCACATTAATGGTGTGCAGACAGCACAAGAGCCTGGAAAACTCCCTATTTCCCTGCCCAGGGCTGTGCCTGAGCCTGGGCAGAAATCTCTTTCAGAAGTTTCACCAACACATTTGGTTTCAATAGCAGAGCATGTGGCAATGATAAATAATACCCCAAAAATACTTCAAAGAAAAACTTAAAAGTGCAAGTTTCCCTTCCCCTGCCGTGTTTACTATTAGTTTTATGTCTTCAGTCCCACAATATTTTGCTTCCTTGTTTTTACTGCTGCTTAGTTAATAAAGTGGAGCTGGGGCAGGGGAGGCTCAGCAGAGCCAGAGGCAAGATGGGGAGAGGGGGCTTGATAGTGATCCAGGTCTTGCAGGGCAACAGGTAACACATCAAGTGATTTATTTCAGGTTTAAATCAAGGCTTGATGGGGCAAAGCCCTGCTGTGTGCTGTGGCTGCTGGAAGTGTTTCACTCTGCTCCATCAGGTTGAAAGTTTCACCAGTGGATTTATCCAAGAGTGATGCACCCCTGTCTTCTCTCTTCCAGTTTTCCAAGGCTGTGAAGCACTTTGGAGAAGACACAGACAAAATGCAGCCTGACGAATTCTTTGGCATCTTTGACCAGTTCCTTCAAGCTGTGACCGAGGCCAAGCAGGAGAACGAGAACATGAGGAAGAGGAAGGAGGAGGAGGAGCGCCGGGCACGCATGGAGGCACAGGTGAGCACACACCAGCTAGGCTGGCAGCACCCCCAGGACACCTGGGAGTGGCAACCGTGTCCTGATGTCCCCATGGTGGCACAGGGAGCACTGAAAACCGGGAAGGGTCTTCTGTGGTGTTAGACCCAATGGCTTTTTGCTTTTGATTACTTGATTAATGACCTTGGGTTGGTGAGGTCTTGAGGCTGAAATGGGGAGCAGAGCTGGTGCTGGTCAGCTGCTGTGACCCATGAGCAGCAGCCATGGGGCTGTGACCCTCAGCCCATGGCTTGTATCACAGAATTTCAGAGTCATAGAATGGTTTGGCTTGGAAGTGACCTAGTTCTGGTTCCAGCCCCCTCACTGTGGGCTTGGACACCTTCCACTAGACAAGGCTGCTCCCAGCCCTGTCCAGCAGGGATGTGGTCTTTCAAAAACCCTGCCCAGCTCTCACATGCTAAGCACTGGGGCGGGAAACCACCTTTGTTCCCTGAGTTTGGGGATCACCGCACGTGTTGGGCCCCCCCACAAGCAGCTGTGTGAGGCTGAGATAGCTCCTTCCCCCTGCAGCTGAAGGAGCAGCGGGAGTGGGAGCGCAAGGCCAGGAAGGCGAAGGAGACGGGCGAGGAGAGCGGCGAGTTCGATGACCTGGTGTCGGCGCTGCGCTCGGGAGAAGTGTTCGACAAGGACCTGACCAAGCTGAAGCGCAACCGCAAGCGCATCACCAACCAGCTGGCGGAGAGCGGCCGCGAGAGGCCCGTCACCAAGCTCAACTTCTAGATACAAACTGGCAGCAAAGCCCAGCGAGAGACAAGCGGGTCAGTTGCTGAAGTGGCTGTGGTTTTTGGGTTGTTTTTTTCAGTTTCCAGTGACGCTGCCTCGCGATTGGAAGCGGAACAGTGGCACGCTGCTCGTCCCCGCGGGCGAGCGCGCGCGTGTGTGTATATACCGTGTATATAGTCGGGTCTGGGGGTGTGGAGGGAGGTGCTCCATGTTGGTGAGTGCCAGCACTGCCTCCTCCTCACTCCAAAAAGTAGTTCTCCCCATGCACAAGCACAATGCCGCGTCCGTGGAGCAAGAGAGGAGCCAACCCCAAGGCGCCGGTTGTCCCCACGGTCCCAGAGCCAACTGCTGCTCTCCTGCTCGGAACCCCCCGGGCCATTTGCAGGGGACGCCTTGCACACAAGCCGAGCGGTTTAAAGAAGAAAAGGAAAAAAACAAAAAAAAGCAAAGTTGACTGAACTTTAATCCGTTGTCTGTTTGTTTGTTTTCTCTCATTGTGATTATTCTGAGGAACTCGTGCCGGGTCCCGAGCTCGGCGCCGCGGGCGCTCCCGGCGATGCTCTTCCCGTCATCCTTGGGAAACGCTCGTTTTCCTCCTGCTGCCACCTTGCTAAAGGACAAACTTTACCCCAAAGTGCTTCTTGCTGTAACGCCACACTGATGTATTTATATTTTGCAACGTTTTCTGGCCCAAGATGGTGGGAAAGGTTCGGTTCTCGGAGGAGACGAAGAGCATAAACTTTTGCGTTGTAATTTTTGTTCTTGCTTTGTGTTCAATGGGACAAACTGTATCCTCTGTCAAGGTGGGTCAGGACCAAAGGTCCCTGAAATACAAAGGGGTTGGGGTAAAACCCACCAGCTTTCACCTGCCTTCTTTTCCTTTTTCTTTCTCGGACACACAGAAGCAGCGATGCCAAGAAACACTCGTCTCTTAGCCAGGTCCTTTTTTGACTGGTTTGCTGTTTATTGTCATTGCAAATTTGTAAGCAGAGCTACCTGTCAAATGTCAGTCCAAAAAATAAAAAAGACAAAAAAAAAAAAACAATAATAAAAGTAATTCAGAGCTCTCAGGGAGTAATAATTTAAGGGTTTAGAAAATTAAGAATTGGAGAATAAAAAATAACCACCATTAACATATTAACATTTCTATTCTTAAATTATGCTGAGTATATAGAGGACTGTTACTTTTTACTTTTATTTATTTGTGGTATGTTTTTTAAGAAAGCAAAACAAAACCTTTTTATACCACCAATACTTTTGTGATCTTTTTTTTTTTCGTTTGTTTGTTCTTTTTCCTGTGGAGAGATGAGTTTGTCCCTGTTGCACTAGATATTAACACTATTTGAAATAAGGTTGGTTGTTCTTTTTTTTTTGTCAGATAATCGGTGTTACTGGTGGGGTATGGGATGTCAGTTAACTATATGTACTGTATAGCAAAAGTGCTGTTTAAACTAATTTGTATTAAAAAAAAAAAAGGTTCTAAGCACCTGGAGGCCACGGGGTCTGTGTGCTGAGTGAAAGCTGTGAAATCTCTCTCAAAGCAGAGTTGTCAAGAGCTGTGGTTTTACCATTTGTTCTTTTCTTCATTGCAACGTTTAACGCACTGTAGATTTAAAAAAAAAAAGAAAAAAAAAAAAGAAAAAAAAAAGACTTTCTGAGTAGCATTTAAAGCAGTAATAAATAAAGCAGGTAAGTGCAAAAATAAAGTCCAGCACCTCATATCCAAGCAGCTGCAAAACCTGAAAATTATGTTCAAAGGTGGAGTTAAGCACTTTGCTTTAAGAAGGAGGGGGAAATAAAGACAAAAGGTAATGATAATACTATTCCTTAACTAAAGTGCCTCTATTTATATTTTTTATTTATGGCTGAAAAAAATGGGGCTGATACAATTGAGGGAATGGACTATGGGGGGAATTGAAAATATATAAAATAAGAAGGAAAAAAAAAGGTTTTAAAAAAAAAGAAAAGTTTGGCTTCTGATGGTTTAAGGAATGGTTGGTCACACGTGTTTAGTTGGACAGGTGGTGGGGGTCAGAAAGGGTGATCTCCCGGGGTCCCTGGCTGCCAGCACCCACTCCTGCCTCTGCAACCCCAGTGCCACATCAGGACCTTTCCTGACAGATTTCCTCTTGCCCTTCCAAACCTCTTGGGTTGGTTTTTTTTTTTTTTTTAATTGTTTTACAACAGCCTGATTATAAGGCTGACTTTGCCATTTCTTTGTTTTCTTTAAAAAAAAAATAGAAAAAAGAAAAAATATTATATCTCTATAAATAAGTACAAAGGCTGTGTGCAGGTAATTCCATGTGCCATTGTCGAAAACTACTTTTAGATTGGTGCTGGTGTAAGTAGCCACTCTTTTCTCTTGGGTGTGTATTTTAAAGATGATTTTTTTTTTTAATAATGCCAAAAACAAAACAACAAAAAAAATTTCCGTAATAATTTGTAAACGAAAGTTTATGTCTTGGACCTTATTAGCTTCGTAGTGACTAAGGTAGTCTGTTAGGTGCAAGGATGTTAGTAGTTGTAGCTAGTGGGAAATGCTGTGTATTGTTATGAGACTGTACATTTTCTAAGATGGCAATATGCAATAAAGCAAAACGATTTCGGTGAGTGTACATGGCAGAGGCGTGAGTTATTTTTTAGGGGAAAAGAATGGGCTAATTAGGAATTGAGGCAGTTGTTGAAAAAGAGGCTCTCTGAGGGTTGCTTTTTTTCAGGTGTGTTTGCAGGCATTTCTGGGGTCAGGTGATAACCCCTTCACCCTTTCCCTGAGTGATGGGTTTTAGGAGGTTGTTTTTCCACCCTGCTGGGTTTAAGGCAGGTGGGTTTTTTTCACCCTCCAGGATTACAGCACCCACATTGTCACCACATGTGGGTTCTGAAATGCCTCCCAGTTGGTGAACCTGTTCATTTCTCCTTGTTTTGTTGTTGCTGATTCCTGTTCCCACCTTGGTGGGAATTTGTCCAAAAGCCCACTGGGGCTTTTCCAGGATCTTGCATTGAGGCAGCAGCCAGTTTTGCAATATGGGATTGGATCCTGTCCTTTTTTCCAGGAGAAGTGCTGGCTGAGGCTGGCCACTGTGCCTCTAGCAAGCCTAGATAGTGATGTTTCCTTGGCAGTAGCCCAAACCCCTCCTGGCTTCTTCCTGCTCACCTTTTCCTTTCCCACACACCTTTCCGTCAAGGCTTTTTTTCCAGTACTCTTTGAGTGATTTTTGCAGTACCCAAAGACACCCCCAGGCCCCACTGCCTGTGCCAGTGGGAGCATTTGCATTGTGCTCTGACCCCATGGGCTTCTCATTTTGGACTGGGGCTGGCAGGGAGCACAGATTCCATCACCACCCTGGCAGCTGTGGGCTGGTGATGCCATGGGAAAGCAGCCCAGGGCTGTGTGGTGACAGGACCCAAGGAAAACAGGAATGGCTTCAGCTCCTCTTCCCATCGTAAATCCCCATGTCCCCAGCATAGGGCTGGTCTGGGTTTGTCCATAAATAGATGTGAGCAAGCTGGCCAAACCCCACAAACCAATGAGGACCTGAAATTCTGGTTTATGGCAGATTGCAGGTTTCTTGGACCATGCCATTGTGTGATGGTCCCCAGGATGGGGGCAGGGTGGCTGTGGGAGATGTGAGGCCAGGACAGCTTTTTATTCAACCAAGATACTTGATGGGAATAAATATCCTAGTAACTTTCAAGCTTCCTCGACTTCAAACCCTTCCATGTGGCTGGTTTAGCAGCATCTATTGTTTAAGAATACAAATTTCAGATACAATGTTTGTCATCCTAGAGGAGAGGGGACCAGGGTGGGCACTGTGCTGGACTGGCACACCTGTGCTGGGTGAGCCCATGTCCACTGATGTCCTGGCTGTCTGGGCTTTCACCTGAAAAAGGCTCCTGTGCCCCAGATCCTGGCAGTTCCCTGCAGTTCCAGCCATGAGCTGTGCTGGATGATCCCAACCTGCCCAGACCTGCTGGTGCCAGGGAAGCTGCTGGGCACGGCTCTCCTGGAGGAACTGTCCCATGGGGCCACCCGGGTTGGTGGCACCAAACCTGCTGAGCCAGCCCTGGGTGCTCTGCTCCAGCCCAGCAGCTTTCCCTGTTGCCACAGGCTGGGGTGACTGGGAGCAGTGTTGGTGTCACCTCCTGCACTCAGGCTGTTCCCCTTGGAAAAGATGAGTCAAGGGCTTGTGGCAATGGCCTGATGCAGCATTGCAGCATTGCATGCAAAGCTCAGCTCAGCAAGTAGGGCAGGCATGGCTAGACTGGGAGACACACGTGGCTCCCATCCCTCTGGCAAGAGCTGCTGGACTTCTGGAGTATTTATTTAATCCCAAAGAAAGGGGACAATGGGCCCAATGGACCTGTCAGACTTTGATATCCCTGCTTGGGAAAGGGTAAGCAAAGCAGGGATGTTGTCAGTTCTGCTCCCACCTGTGCTGTGGGACTTGTGCCCACTGCCACTGTCCCTGTGTCACACCTCAGGCAGATGCTCTGGGGTAAAACTGCACTTTGCCATCATCACTGTCACACAGCCTGATCAAATCTGCTGGACTGCCACAGGAACAGGCACAAGCAACTGGGAGAGCTGGAGGGGGGCTCAGTCTGGAGAAAAGGAGGTTCAGGTGGGACCTCCTCACTCTCTACAGCACCCTGACAGGATGGTGGAGCCAGGTGGGAGTTGATCTCCCATGTAACAAACAGCAGGACAAGAGAAAACAGCCTCAAGTTACACCAGGGCAGGTTTAGATTGGATATTAGAGAAAAGTTCTTTGTCCAAATAGTTACCAAACATTGGAACAGGCTGCTCAGGGCAGTGGTGGAGTCACCATCCCTGGAGGTATCTAAAAGCCACGTAGATACTGCACTTGGGACATGGTTAATGGTGAGACTGGCAGTGCTGGGGGAATGGTTGGATTCAATGATCTTAGAGATCTTTTCTAATCCAAATGATTCTGTGATTCCAAACAATTCTGTGATTATCTGATCCTCAACAATTCTATGATTCCCAGCTCCCATAAAAGCTGGTTATTTCACCAGCCTGTGCTTTGGGTGAACACACTCTTCGAGTTTTGCTTCTGGGGGAGACAGGAGAGTCCAAGAGGACAAAAAGGATGCAGGAGGGTAAGGATGAGTCCCATCTCCACTCCATCTCCTGCAGCAAATCCTGCAGACATCTCTCCTGTGAGCTCTCTCCCTGGCATTGTTCAGGGTCCTCCAACAGATGCATGTAAAAAGGAAAGTTCTCTGAATCAGGAGTGCTTTGACTTGAAACCTCTGAGCATTTTATTTCATTTTTAGCCTTAAACCAGGCTTGATGAGACTGTGCAGGCAAGCCAGGGAGAAATCCCAGGCCCCACTGGAGCCTCAGCAAAGGCTGAGGGAAGTGCCATCTGCTGGCACTTCCCAATTTCAGCATTTTAGAGCTGTCAAATACAAAATCAATTCTGCATCTTGTTTTCCTCTGCGATCTCTACTGTGGTCTGAAAAGTTCTCATGCAAAATTTTCTATGTAAGCTTCCCCCAGCATGGTTGAGGAGGGCTAATTTTAATTTTCTCCATTGTAATTCAAGTCAAATAGCCAAAGGTTACAGCCTGTGCCTTCTCTGTGACTTTTGGCAATGCCCAACCTTCAGGTCAGTGCGTAGTGTGTGACATGCAGGCACCAAAAATGCACATATGTGTAAGATAAACTAACTCTGAACAGTTTAATGGGTCATGTGAACTTGCTTCCATGGCTTTTGACATTACTACAGAATGCCTCTCTGCACTACAGTGTCCCCAGGGCTTGCCCCAGTGCCAGGGTTTTGCTGGGAGCCTGTTTCTACCCAGTTTTCCTGACACTTTGTATGTACTCTGTTGTCACACCACAAAGAACTTGAAATTAAGTTGGAGTTTCTCAGTTCTTAGAGCAATTCTGTGAAGGTAAGTCATTGAAACTGCCATTTTCCCATTACTTTCTTTACTGGCCCATATTCAGTATTTGCCCATGTGCTCTCAGCTCGGAGGTGGCTCTGCAGGAGGGGCAGGACACTTTGGTTTTCGGCAACAGCAAGCAGAGCTGCTCTAAACCAGGGTTATCCTGGGCACCACCACAGCAAGTCTGGAGGACACAGCTTTGGTACTGCTGCCTAACCCTGTCCCTGCCAGGACACTGCTGTGAGCTGGGCTGGGACAGTGCCCCTGGCTTTACCTGGCTTGGGTGCTGAGGGGCACCAGCAGCTTTTCCATCTGCTTGAATTTGTGCTGTGTACTTTGACAGGGCTTTACTTTGCCAGGCTCTGTGCAGAACATCCCCTGGGCTCAAGGAAAAGTAAGGAAGTCCCAGCTTTGTGCTTTGCCCAGCTCCTGATCATTGCCTAAAACCCTTTGTGCTATGAAATCAGTGAAAAGCACTCAGGCAAGAACTAGTTTTTATGGCAAATCTTTCCAATTTAATAGCAGGAGGCAATCACCATTTGAGTAACATTTTCTATAAAGACTCCACAGTTCAGATGCTGTATTCAGAACTTGACATGACCTCAGGGATGCTATATTACCAAATGTTCTGTAAAATGCACCAGACTGAGCACAGAAGCCACAGGCACTGATCAGGCATAAGTGCTGCAGCACATTAGATTCCACTGGAGAAAAATAAGTGACCTGGTTACTCAGAGCATTTTTTATCCCTGATGCTGAGATTAGTTCAGAGTATGTTGCTAAATCAGGTAAGCAAATTACATTTATGGGGATGTGAGGGAATTGCTGGGAGGGTGAGATGAATTTCAGAGAAATTTATTTTGCTGGTTTTGTCCACATCTACCCTGAGTGGGGGGGTGTGTTAATTTATAGGGCCCATCCAGAGTGGTTTTGAAGCACCAGCACGCTCCCAGATACTCTCTGATGGAGTGGGGTGGGCTGGGCTAGCCTGGTGTTTTCCATAATCTCACATAGGAGCCAGCCTGGTATCTACGTGCAGCCCCAACACCTTCAACTCTTCAGTGCACGCAATAAAAGGTCCCTGAGGAAAGGCACAATCCTCTAGTCTAAACAAAGCTTTTAAAAAAACTTTGCTACCTTTATGATTACCTTTTGATGTTCCCTTAGCTTCTGAACTGACTATGCAAGAGATAAGATTAAAAATAAAGGTGAGAATAATGGATGTATAGAATAAAGGATCCCAAGTACTCAGAAATTGCTCCCCAGTTGGTTTTGTGAGCTTCTGGCAGTGCTTGTCTTTGTGAAACCAGCTGAACTTTGAGGAGCTCAGTGTCAGCAGCTCAAGAAATAACACAAATAACAAGCAGTTCCTCTCAGGGTGAATTTACTTTCTCTACTGAATCACAGCTAGATCCTGCTCATCTCTTATGATCACCCCAGGAGCCTGTGGGCACATTGGTGTGCTCTGCCACCCAGTACAAACAGCCCCAGCAAAGAGCCCCCCTTGTTAAATTTCCTTCTGTCACAGCCTGCTGGGGTCTTCTTGGCTGAGATCATCCACAACTTCCCAGACAGATTAGTGTTGTGCCCTGGGGTTTCTGCTACTTTCACTTTGATTTCCCCTGTGACTCATCCATTTCATGCCACTGACAGGGATTCACAGTCTATCTCTCTCTCCACATCACTTTTCTTCCTGCTTCTTGCAGAGGTGATTTCTTAGGAAAAAAAGATACCTATAAATGCTGAGCCGTTGCCCAAGCATTGGGCTATGGTGAGTATAGATGCTTCAGGACTCAGGTAGTGGCCTGCCAGCAGCATGGCATTGAAAACTCATCACTCCTTTGCACACTGGGAACAGGAAGAGGGCTGGCCATGCTGTAGGAGGAGGACTGGCCTTGTCCTCCCAAATTCAGCCCCAGTGAAGCCACTGAGACTCACCCCACTGGTCAGAGCAAACCCAAGGCTTGCAGCAGCAAAGCAGCACTATGCAGTTGGGCATGAGGCCCCCAAGACTGGATCTTATTGTGGGTTATTCCCCCTGGAGGACTTGGGACCTCTTCTTTCTAGCTCTTACTTTGTGTCTCTGTAATGCTTTGCAAGCAGACCTAGATCTGCACCCATTTATTATTAATAATCGGAATCATCATGTGAAATACAAAAGCATCCGGAGTGCAGAGGCAGCTGTGCTGCTGAACAAAGCACCCTGCCAGACTAGGGCTGATCCCACCAGCCCTCCAGGCTGCAGGTTTGCAGCTCTGCCTGCATGCACAAAATGCCACTTTTCTGATGTGCTTTCCAAATTATTCATTTCAGCCCATACAACCAACTTCCCAAAGAACAGCATTTGTTGAATCTGTCTTTCAAACTGGGTTTTGATGAGGTGCTCTTTGGGCATCAGTCACAACCCCTACCTTGAGTGCTCATATTTGGGAAGCAGCATTTCTGAGGGAGTGGTTGATCTCATTAACAGGAAGAGGCTTTTCTCAGGATCACTATCAGCACAGCTGTGCTGGCTGCTTAGGTCTCTGCTGGCATCTGCTGGACACAGGAAACACCACCAGTGCTGAAAGAGAGGCAGCAATGGGGTATTTAGTACTCCTGAGCTCTCCCAGTTCTGGTGATTGATGGCAGCTATTACAGCCCATCTGGCTGTCACTTATAAATACTGCTAATTGGACTGCTAATTGTTCACACTTCATAAGGTATGCACACAGCATTTGCTTTGAACGGTGGTTTCATCCACAGATTAGGAAAGGAGTGGAAAATAACTACTTGAATGAATCTGATGATTAAATCAGCAGGAAAACTACCACTGCATGCAGTTGGAGCAGTATGTTCTAAAATGCTTGTCATTCATCAAGACTTAATGTTTTCCTTCTGAGATATAATGCATTAGTTCAGTCAGTGGTATGTTATCATTGCCAAATAGTAAGGTACTCTTAAACTGAGAGTTTAAGAATGCTGGAAAGTCAACAAGAGACTAAAGAGCCCAAGGACTCATTTTTAATTTGCCTTTGACTGAAGCTGTCTCCGGTATCCAGGGCTGGACTGGCCTTCAAATCATTTAACTCCTCTTTCCCCTATGCTGAATATCTTGCACAGAATAATCCATGTGATTTTTGGTGTGCTAAAATATGTCCAAATATCCTTGAGCAAACAAGATTTGTGCAATTTGCTTTGTCCAGGCTCATCTCAAGGGAGGAAAAATGAAAGAGGCTGGAGGGTTGGAGCCTCAGAGCCAGTTCTGTAGTGTCTAAAACATCAGTGTCTTCCTGCCTTCTGAGCTTTTCAGCCCAAAGAAAGGGGATCTCTAAGTGGGGTGACACCAGCATGGGCATGTGGCAGATGTGGGGGAGATGTCCCATAGTGGCTTGGCCAGGAGCCACCTGCTGCAATGTTTTCTCACCTAAGAACAAGCAGCTGAAACCACAGGCAGACTTTTCAGAGCTAGAGTAAAACAGCAACTTAATCCACTGGTTTCTTTCTCCCTGATGAACACATGGAGCCATTGTGAGGTGCAGACCTCCTCACCCACTCTGTGGTGCTGGGTGAGAGGCAGCAATCTTCAGCAGAGCTGGGACACAGCAGCATTTCAAGCACTGCATTGGCAGGCAGCCTTCGTGTGGTTTGTCCTGTTTGTGGTTAAGACCATTCAGTTGTATTTTTGAAAACATACTTTTAAAAATGTGGCGGCAGAGACAGAGACCTCTGTACCTCACGTGTGATGTGATATGAGGAGTGGCTGAGGGAGTGTTTAGACTGGAAAAAAATGAGGTTTGGAAGGGACCTCTCTACAACTACCTGAAGGAGGTTGCAGCCAGGTGGGGTTGGTCTCTTCTCCCAGGTAACAAATAACAGGGCCAGATGAAAATGCCTCAAGTTGCACCAAAAGAAGTTACAATTGGATATTAGGGAAAATTTCTTCACAGGAAATGTTGCCAAACACTGGAACAGGCTGACAGGGAAGTGGTAAAGTCAGGGTCCCTGGAGGCACTGAAAAGTCATCTAGATGTAGCACTTATGACATGGGTTAGTGGTGGATTTGGGAGTGCTGGAATTCGATGACCCAAGAGGCCTTTTTCAACTGAAATGATTCTATGATTCTGTGATTATGAGGAGCACAGGCCAGACACAGCTTTAAAACACAAGCTGACTTTCTACTGGAGCTGCAGCAGTTCCATGTCAAAAAGGATCAGGTCAAGAATCTCCCCTTGCTGCAGCCCAAGTTAGCATTTCACAGAAATGTGCCAATTTGTGATGCCTCCAAGACCACAGCCAGCTGCCCTCATTCAACTTCTCACATGCAACACTAACATGCACCAGCCTGAGCTTGTTAAAAATACACTGAAACCTGTGTTACAGCAGCTTCACTGCCACTTTCCTAGAAAGCTGTGCTACTTCCACTCCCAGTGCAGCTCCCTCAGCCCCGACATCCCCAATCCTTCCCTTGCCACACCTGGCTGCCACAGAGATGCTTCCCTGGCCTGTGGTACACTGGCCAAGACAATAAATCAGTATAAAAGGAAACCAGTATGAAAAAGAGGGAATCAGGGGTTGTTCAGCGCCTGAGTGACTGGGCTGGTGGGGACAGAAGAACAGGGAAAGTGGCCAGAGCCAGGCACTCAGGGGAGCAGGACCACCCTTTTCAGGGGCTTTCAGCCCCTGCATGATGCTCTGCATCATCAATTATCCCCCCACAATCTCCTTGGTACCACCTGCAGCTACCCAGCTTAGATTTAAATCCAATCTCATCACTCACAACCACCTCTTTTCATTTACACTTAGCCACACATTGCTGGGGAAGAGCAGGTATGCCAAAAACTCCTTCTTTCAATTCAATTTCAAAAATTGTTGCCCTTCCAACAAGCCACCCGTGTTCACTTGCTGTCAATCAGCTCCTGTGAAGAGCTGGGGCTTTCTGCACAGCTTCTTTCTGAAACAGCAAGAAAACACTGCTTAACCTGCAAAATCCAGTAGCTGCAGGGCAAATTAACAGTGCTGAGTAGTCAAGGGCCAGATCTTTTCCTCATGGGCTTCAGGAGCATCAGAGAAGAAAGCAACAGTACTGCTTTACAGCATGGAAACCAGCTGCATTAAAATTTCACCAACAATTAGGTCTCTCTACTGTCATTCATCTGGCAAATTTTTACAGGAGCTCCCTTCCCAAGGCTGGCCTGAGAATGATGCCAGGCTGAGACACTTTCATTTCCTGCATAAAAGACAATTTATTTCTTGTCTCACAAAATAAATGTACTGTGTTCACTTGCATCACAAACAGCTGAAAAATCTGGTAGAAATGAAACACTGGAGTTTTAGGCTGTACGAGGAAAAATACTGTCTCACACTTAACTCTGACAAAGACAAACAAAGGCCAAGTCTTAATTTTCGATTCAAAATACTAATTTAAGGCTTTGGGCCCTTGAAGAAAAAATTACACTGACAAATTCATCATCTGAATTTACACTGTGCAGTCGCACTTCCATGGTGTTATTTTCCTTTTTTTTTTCAATAGCAAACAGCTGGTTTTGAAACATTGTATTCCAATGGATTTCTGCCATCAACACAATTATCTGTACTGTGCATATACACATTTTCACGTGCTGCAGAGCACACAGGAAACACGTGCTATTGCTTTACCTCTCCTTTCAGACACTTTTCTCACACAGCTCCTCTAATTATGGTAAAACCCTTGGAGATGTGAGACACTTGGATGAGCTCAAAAAGAAAACATACATCTTGTGCACACCACAGTTTACACCCACACACGTTTCAGTCTGTCTGAGGAACTCATGTTTCTCATATTCACTGTATTTTAAGTTGACTGTACCTGCAAAAAAAAAAGGCTGCTGAAATTCCAACACCTGAGGTATTACCTTCCTTTCCTTCCCTCCCAGTATCACATATCACAATTACTTTTTTGTTATGCCTCAGAGTTTAAATTTAAAAAAAATAAATAAATATATAAATAGATCACTTCTTCAGCCTGTCCTACAGTCTGTGACTTTATGACTATTGGCACTTCCACACAGAACGGGGTAAAAGCAACATTGTCCTGCCATGAAGAGGTTTTCACAGTGTGGTGTTTTCAGAGTGGCTGCCAGCTGCCAGTGCTCAGCTTTCAATCGCTTTTTGGGCACTTAGCAAGCAGCTCACACAGTCATTCAGTCAGTTTGGGATGCTTTGGTGTGTGGAGCTTCACAGTGGCACATTCTGCAGCTCTGGAGCCAACACTGTCCTGTTCCTGCAGCTGAGCTCTTGCTTGGCCGGGCCCGGTGGCTGCCACTGCAAAGGGGGATTTCCTTCCCTGTGCAGCTCCTGCTGCTCGGAGATCGGGTCACCAAACCAGAGCTCACACAGTGAGGAAACACGGCCCATCAGTTTCCTGGTACTCCGGCTGCAAGGGGCTCCAAGCACCAGGACTTTCTGCAGGCAGGGCCCCATCCCTTCAGAGGCTGGTGTCGATGGCGCCCGCTTTGGCCTTCAGGGCGGCCTCGGACGTGGTGTCGGGCTGCCCGTCGCGGCAGAAGAGCACAGCGGGAGTCTTGCAGGCCCACACGGCGAGCTCAGCGCCGCTGGCCGGGCTGGAGGAGGACAGGCCGCTGCCCGGGGCGGCGCTCTGCCGGTTGATGTAGCGCTCCCGCACTCGCTCGGCCCGGCCGCGGGGCTCGGGCTGCCGGCCCGGCACCGACAGGTAGGCCACCATGTTGTTCCTAGTCCTGTAGCCGCCCTCCCGGCTGCGCCGCAGCAGCACCGAGATGTTGGGGTTACGGGCGGCGTAGATGAGCGGGTTGATGGCGCCGTTGGCCCAGGCCATCCCGCTGGCCACGGCGTCCATGGTGGGCGAGAAGGGCAAGCGGCCGGCGGCGGCCGCCAGCCCCAGGATGCAGTAGGGCCCCCAGCAGCAGATGATGGAGACGATCATGATGAGCACCGTGGTGGCCGTGCGCATCTCCCCGTAGGCCCGCAGCAGGTGCCCGTAGGTGGTCAGCGGCCGCACGCGGCTCTCGGCCAGCCGCACCGCCCGGCAGATGTTGAAGTGGCAGAAGCACATGACGGCGAAGGGCAGCAAGTAGCACAGCACGATCAGGGCGGCGCCGTAGGGCGGCCCGAGCCGCGAGGAGCCCCAGGGCAGCACGTAGACGCAGCGGTAGGCGCCGGGCCGGGGCTCGCCGTGCCCCTCGCCCGCCAGCCCGTACCAGGGCCCGGCCAGCGCCAGCGCCGCCAGCCAGACCGCGGCCAGCAGCTGCGCGGCGCGGCGCCGGCCCATCTTGTGCCGCGGCTGCCGCACGATGGCACAGTAGCGGTCGAAGGACAGCAGAGCCATGGTGAGCGTGGCGGCGATGCCCAGCCCGGCGTGCAGGGCGGCGCTGGCCAGGCACAGGCGCTGCCCGAAGAGCCAAGCGCCGGGCGGGCGGCTGAGCAGGCTGAGGAAGGCCAGCGGCAGGCACAGCAGGGCGCCCAGCAGCTCCGACAGCGACAGCGACAGCACGAAGGCGTTGGTGACCGTGCGGAGCTGCCGGTGCCGGGCGATCACCAGCACCACCGCCCCGTTGCCCAGCGCCGAGAGGGCGAAGATGAGCAGCAGCGCGGCCGCTTGCGAGGCCAGCGCCGCCGCCGACCAGCCCGTCCCCGTCCCCGCCGCCACCGCCCCGCCGCTCTCGTTGCCGCCGCCGCCGCGGGAGAGGTTGCCCAGCACGGCCGCCGCCGGCTCCATGCGCAGCCTCACGGCGCGGCCCCGCCGCGGCTGCTCAGGCCCCGCCGCTCCCTGCTCCCCCGGCTCCCCCGGCCGCTGACGTCGCTCGGCCGCCGTTGCCCGGGGAACCGGCCCGGCCCGGCCCGGCGGGACCCGCGGGCGGCGGAGCGGAGCCGCTGCGGACGGGCAGTGGGGCTGGGGGATCGCACCCCACACACCGGCATCATCCTCGTGCTGGAGTCGGCGGTGGGTCCGCACGGATGTGCTTCCCCATCAGCTCCTCTCCCCGCACAGCCCATCACGAAGGAACAGCCACCCCAGACCACCGCCCCGGCTCACCAGGCTCCGGCTTCATCTGCAGCTGCAGGATTGAGGGATCAGGCCAGGCACCCCCACATGGGCAGCAGGACCCTTTCCCCCCACTCTCATCCATGCTATAGCTGCCTGCCCCTACCTGAAAATTTTCTGAGGGATTTGGGCTAGAGAATAGGTAATGGAGGATGCATCCCAATTAGTGCCTGAAGAACCTCCAAACATCCTGTGCTGGGCTTCGTGACGTGCTGCCCCAGCACCTTCTCAGGAACCAGGCTGAGGGGCTGATCAGAAGCGAGATGCCCAGAAGATGAAAACACATGAAGAGTGTGCTCCTGCAAGCACAGAGGATGTGTGTGTCACTTCTTGTTCTCCTGGACCCGAGCCTTTACAGGGGGTTACAGGAAAGCTGGGAGCAAGAGCCCCAGACACCATCCTAAAAAAACCTCCATTGGCAGCACAGCAGTTGCGTGAATCGGGGGATTTTGTTTCCTCCTGCTACAAAGTTTTTTTCACGCTGACAGAAGAAATTCCTCCCAGGCTTTTCTGTGCCAGCCTTATCTAAGTTCACCAGTCTGACTTTCTCCCTTCTGCTGCAAGAGATTCTGTGAGATGATCATTCTCATTTTTATGCCTCATTTTAGTAAGTTCCTCCCATGAGTGTCTTCATTTAACAAGCACCATTTTGTCCAGAGACATAGTGGAAGCGACAGGCCACCAGAGGTCTGAATCTCTGCTCCTGCCTCTGCAAATGCTTGGGTTTTCCCTGGAGGCACTCCAGCAAAGCAAGCATTGACTGCACTCTGCTGCACAAGCTGCCCCTGGATTGGGACAAAAATCAGTAAATAATTAGCAGTCAAAGGTCGTAATGGCTCAGACCTTCAAACACAGCTGCTCCTGTTGAAAGTTAACCACAGGGTATTTGCAGCCAGTGGTCCAAGATAAGCAAGAGAGGAAGGCTTAGGGAAGCAGCACAGCATGGACACTCAGCAGGAACATAGGAAATTCTGATGAAATGCCTGCATCCAGCCCCAGGATGCAGGAGAGCCCTGCTGGGGTGAAATGAGTGAGGAAGGGATTCTCTGGACAGGCTAAGCAGGGAAGGTGGGACATGAGACAGAGCAGCACAGCTGGCTGAGCAGGAGACAAGAAGAGCTTGCACTTCAAACCCAGAGTCATGACACTCAGCAGAATCCTGCAAATGAGCTATGGGAGTGAAAACAAGGAAAATGGCAGAGTTTTCAGCTGGCATTTAATAGAAATCTAACTTTGAAAATCGAAATTTGCAGACATAGAGAAGGCACATAAATTTGAAGGCAGCTCTCCAACAGCAGCTCTGTTTTCTGTGAATTATTGGGAAGAAAAAGAAGAAAAATACTACAGCTTCTCAGAGCAGCTTGTATATGTTAATCACAGTGCTCCCAATACGCTAATCACAAGAGGGCAACAGGCCTGTTATCCTGAAACGTGACAAATGCTGTCACACCACCCAAGGCTGCTCCTGCTGCAACACGTGGAAAAGCAAAACAGAAATTCACGGGCAGGAGAAGCACAGCACCATCAGTGAGACTTTGCCACCACCCGTGGCTCGGGTCACTTGAAGAAGAAGCCGTGTTTCAGTGGGTCCTCCTCTTCCACAGTGAAGGTGGCTGTACCAGTGTAAAAGGCTTCTCCTGAGACTTCCACAATGACGGCATTGTAGTTCCCAAACTTGGTTTCCTGCAGAGGGATTAGGATGAGGATAGAGGCAACAGGAACCTCTCTACTCTCCCAACCCCACAGAACTCCAGCGCTACCTGGCATTTATGCAGACCCCCTCCCCGAGCTCTCTCACACATCCCAAAGCATGCAGCAGCCACGCAACACAAGGTCCTAAAAATCCTTGAAGTGCCCACAGGCTCCTCCCTCCTTCTTACATCTTCCCCAGGCACAGAAAGGCTTTTCTGCTTCCCCACTTAGCACAGCAGCCCTTGAGACAGGGGGAAAGTCCAGCACAAGCCACTTGCCTTCACTGCCTGCCCAGTGAAGAAGGAGCCCGTGGTGCTGCTCCGGAAGGTTCTGGTCTGGCCCAGCTGGATGAGTCCCTTATGGAACTGCAGGGCAATGCGAGCTGTCACCCCCGAACCTGTGGGACTTCGGTCAACCTACAGCAGAGAGATGAATCTAGAGCAGCTTGAGATTTTGGGGTTTAACACAAAATGAGATGGCTCCCCCCAGTTCTCTCTGTCACCTTTACACTGCACTCCGGGGGAAACCCCTCCAACCCAGGGTTTTGTAGACTATACAGATACATCACAACTGAGAAGGAAAAAAGAAGCAGGTTAGGGGTACTTCTGGATTGTGATTGGCTCTGGCACAATTAGGGATGAATGATGTAATAAATACTGAGGCTATTTAGGAGTACTTGGCATCTTCCCAGCATAATCTCAAAAGGACTGAGAGGGGCTGAGGCCACCTGCCCCATTCTCACACCTCAAGGCCAGATTGGTTCTCCTTACACTGAGGGGACTCATGTCCAGCCTGGTTTTTAAAATCTCCAAAACCACAGTGTTGGCAAGGTTCTGAGGTGATCTGTCCCAGTGCTCCACATTCCTCGCTGCTGGCAAGTCCAACCAAAATTTCCCCTGCCATTTATATGATACCTTATGCACCGCAGACAAGAACAGAATTTTAACACTCTATTTCTCTCCTGGTGTTCATCCCCAGCAGATGTTCCCTGGATTAGGACTTTAGGGACATGTACTACGCTGGGATCCTGTCTCAGCCCCTGAACTCCTGGAAAATTCCAATCAACAGGTTTTGGGTATCAACCTTTTTTAAAATGCCACCATCTAAGGTGTGCAGAAGTATTTCTGCTATTAGGGGCAAAACCAGAATGTGTGCATTGACACTGCTATCCAGGGTCACAATAGCAGCACAAGCAATCACTGTCCAAACCAAGAATCAGAACAGTCTCTCTTCTTTGCAGTGGATCTAAGGGACAAAGCTACAATTGTGGTGCCTCTTGTGCCTGAGAAGTGCCCGTTTCTGTACCTGTTCATCTGCAAACACACAGATGTTGGTGGTGGGCTCCTCGCTAAAGGCATCTTTCCCATCTGTCAGGATGGTGCCATAGAGGAAAGCCAGGTCTTCACTTTCAGGGTGATGAAGCTTGAACTGGAAACAGCACAGAGAGGGTCACAAATGCTCACAACAGCAGAATGTGTGCAATGCAGCTTCTGTGAGAGACCAGAGGAAGGGGACAAGGACACATTGCTGCATTTCCATCTCTGCTTCGCAGGTAACAGAGAGAAGCAGGAAGGCTCTGTCTCCTGTCCTTGTAAGGACTCTGAAATTCAACATGGGGCCGGGGGGATGGGACTCTCCCACCACCCTGAGCATCTCAGTCTGGTGCAGTCACCCCAAAGGGAACATGCTGGGATGCCACAGTGCTCATCCATACCTGTTTCTTCACTGCTTCTGTCACTGCACTCGCTGCACTGACAAGGTCTCTGGTCTTTGAAGAGCACACGTCAAGGCCCAGCTGCTCGGCGCTGAGGAAGGCATAAAAAGTGCCACCATAGCCGACATCAACCACCACCTTCCCATAGCCAGGAACTTCAATGGCCAAGTCTGAGCAAAGAAAAGGAGGAAGGTGAGGAGGCAAAACTGTGCTGAGCCATGGGCTTGCACAGAGTGAAGGAACCCAGCTGTATGCGAGGGCAGTGGATGGGGATAACTTGAGTACTCCTATGGCACCTTACAGCATCCCTGATAACCTCTGAAGAACAGAGAACTAGGGACATAACTACCAACTCCCCTCAGCCGGGCCACCACCAAACCCCCTCACAACCCACTGTTCCCCACCGGTGGCGGCAGCGAAGGCGGGCACGCTGTGGAAGCGCACGGGGTTGCCGCTGCGGCGGCCGTCCCAGGGCACGAAGGCGGTGACGGGCCCGCAGGGGCAGCGCAGGCGGACGGCGGTCTCGGGCCGGGTGGGCGCCGGCACCAGCCCGTAGTCCAGGGCGAAGCGGCCGAGGCCCATGACGGCGTGGCCGCACATGGCGCTGTAGCCGGCGCAGTGCAGGAACAGGGCGGCCAGGTGCGCGCCCTCCGCGGCCGCCGCGCCGCGCACCACCACGGCGCCGTACATGGCGGCGTGCCCGCGCGGCTCGTGCATCAGCGCCCGCCGCACGTGGTCCTGCTCGGCCGCCACCTCCCGCCGCAGCGACAGCAGCGACAGCCCCGCCGCCGCCGCCCGCTCCGCCGCCTCCAGCCGCGGCACGATGCGCAGCGGCTCGCCGCCCGTGTGCATCTCCACCGTCTGCAGCAGCACGCCCGAGGGCGAGTGCGGCGGCAGCGCCCGTCCCGCTCCGCCACCGTCACCGCCACTGTCACCGCGGCCCTGCTCCGCCATCGCGCCCGCACCGCCCCACAGGAGACCACGCCCACAAACCAGAGACCACGCCCCGCCCGGCTCGCCCGGTCTGAGACCACGCCCGCGCCACGCCCACAGACACCAACAACCACGCCCATAGCTGTAACCACGCCACGCCCCCGTTGGCCCCGCCCCTCGCGTGTTCCCGCGCCCGCATTCCCGCGCGGAGCCGCCCCGCGGCGGAAGCGGAAGCGGCAGCGGCGCGGCGGAAGGAGCGGGGCGGCGGTTGCTGGGTTACCGCGATGTTCCGCGCCGGTAGCGCGGGCCGGGCCGGGGCAGCGGGACGGGGCAGCGGGACGGGGCTGGGAATGGGGGGA
>JAOTQP010000251.1:57172346-57182549 GCA_026413545.1 Cichladusa arquata | reverse complement strand
GTTGTTCCGCGCGGGTTGCGGGGGCGGGGCGGGGGCTGGGGGAGGGGGCTGGGGGAGGGGGCTGGGATTGGGGGGTGCGGGGTGTGGGTGGGGTTGAGGGTGTTGTCAGCGGCTGGAGCGGGCCGGGACTGGCGTTCGGTGCCTCTCCCGGTAACGCGGCCCGCGCTCTCCCCGCAGCTGTGGAGATCCAGCCCGCCTGCCTCGGGCTGTACTGCGGCAGGACCGTGCTGTCGGTGAACGGCTCCGTGGAGACGTACGGGGACTGCGGGGTGAGTGCGGGGCTCGGCGCGATGCGGGTACAGCTCCCTGAGTAAACGGGAGCTGCACCGCCACACGCTCCCCGAAGGAGCTGCTGGGGGCCCGGTGCTGAACCCGAGCTGAGGAGGCGCTGGAAAAGCTGGAGCAGAACGCCATGGTGTGGAGAGCCGCGCTGAAATAAGTCACTGAGCATGCCAGTTTTGTTGGAGTGCTAAGGGAGAGCGAGATCCAGGAAGGGTGGGATGAACGGGAACAGTGGTTGTGAGCAGCCTGGTGTGGGAGCTGAGATGAAAGGGAGCGGTGTGACAGCAGGAGAGGAAAATGGAGGCTTGCATGAAGGCTTTTAATCATGCTTCACCCTTGTTTATATTAAAAAAAAAAAAGAGCAAGGGAGAGCAAGTGCAAGTTGAGAAATTACTGGAGTTATTGTTTTGTCTTTTTAAAAATCTGCTCTGTTTCTTCATCTGTTGATGACAATCTTCAAGCTGTTTTTCCATTAGCTGCAGTGATTTGCTGTTGGTAGTGGGATTCTAAATGCAGCCTCTGCTTTCTGTAGGTGTGTCCTAGAGGCCAAAGGACCGATGACAACAAAATCTGCCGGGAATGTACGGGATCTCCAGACCGCTATGACTGGCTGTACCTCGGCTTCATGGCCATGCTGCCCCTGGTTTTACACTGGTTCTTTATTGAGTGGTATTCTGGAAAGAAGAGGTTTGTGTACCCTTTCTCTAGGTGACTTGTTTAAAATTGGAAATCTTTTATCCCCAAGTGGCTAGTCTGAGATAGTGAACTGAGCTGTCCAGCAGTTCTTAGAATCCTAGACTGGTTTTTTTGAGGTGGAACCTTAAAGATCATTCAGTTTCAATTCTCTCTCATGGGTGAGGACACTTTCCAGTAGAACAGGCTGCTCAGAGCCTCATCCACCCTAGTTGTTGATTGAGCTGATGTGGTAGCATTAGGTTTTGAGCAGAAGCAGCAGGTTGTATCATCCCCTCTCTCCTGGGTCAGTGTCAGCAGGGCTGCACAAGTGTGATGAGAGGATGGGTTTGAGTTTTCTCTTCAGGAATATGTATTCTTGGTTCGGGTCTTGATAGCAGAGCTGCTGTGGCCTGTACATGAGATAAGTTCTGTAAAAAAGAGGTTTAAATCCACAGCTGCATGTGGCCATTAGGTGTTAGACTGGAGTTTTTTAAGAAGTGATGGCTCTGGAGTGTACTGAACTGTCCCTGTCCATGGTAAGGAGTTGGAACTGGATAGTCTTTAAAGTCCCTGCTAACCTGAATCATTCTGTGATTCTATGAGCACCAAAAAGATAGGGGACTGGGAATGTGACAGTGACAGTGGCGGTGGCAGTGACAGTGGCAGTGACAGTGACAGTGGCAATGGCAGTGGCAGCGGCAATGGCAGTGACAGTGGCAGGGCAGTGACAGTGACAGTGACAGCGGCAATGGCAGTGGCAGTGACAGTGGCAATGGCAGTGACAGTGACAGTGGCAGTGACAGTGGCAGTGGCAGTGACAGTGACAGTGACAGCGGCAATGGCAGTGGCAGTGACAGCGGCAGTGGCCGTGACAGTGGCAGTGACAGTGACAGCGGCAATGGCAGTGGCGGTTACAGTGGCAGTGACAGTGGCAGTGACAGTGATAGTGACAGCGGCAATGGCAGTGGCGGTTACAGTGACAGTGGCAGTGGCAGTGGCGGTTACAGTGGCAGTGGCAGTGACAGTGACGGTGGCAGTGGCAGTGACAGTGGCAGTGGCAGTGGCAGGGCAGTGACAGTGACAGCGGCAATGGCAGTGGCAGTGACAGTGGCGGTTACAGTGGCAGTGACAGTTACAGCGGCAATGGCAGTGATGGTTACAGTGGCAGTGACGGTGGCAGTGACAGTGGCAGTGGCAGTGACGGTGCCTGTTGTCCCGCAGCTCCAGCGCGGTGCTGCAGCACCTGACGGCGCTGCTGGAGTGCAGCGCGGCGGCCGTGGTGACGCTGCTGCTCAGCGACCCCGTGGGCTCCCTGCACATCCGCTCCTGCAGGGTGAAGAAGCTCTCAGACTGGTACACCATGCTCTACAACCCCAGCCCCGACTACATCACCACAGTGCACTGCACCCACGAGGCCGTGTACCCCCTGTGAGTGTGAAGGGTTCGTGCTCCTGCCTGCCCCTGCCCTTTGTACAGCTGGCTGGCTGGCCCTGCCTCCTCACAGCTGCCAAAAGTGTTCAGCTGGAGCTGGGATCGGTGACAATCAATCCCCGGAGTTTTTTGTGCATTGGGCTGTTTTACACAGATTTAGCAACACTTAATGACTTCCTGAGTAATCAAAGAAAGTGGCATAGCCCAGGCTGTCACACAATCAGTTTAGTTGGAAAAGACCTCTGGGATCATTGAGTCCAACCTATGGCCCAACACCATGGCACTGAGTGCCAATTCCAGTCTTTCCTTAAACATCTCTAGGGATGGTGATTCCATCACCTCCCTGGTCAGCCCATTCCAGTGTCTGATCACCCTTTCTGTGAAGAAATTCCTCCTAATGTCCAACCTGAACCTCCCCATTGTGCAGCTTGAGACTATGTCCTCTCATCCTGTCACTATGTAGCTTAAAACTTTTTTTCTTTTTGTTTTCCTTTCCTTGGAAAGGAAACATCTGGGCTGTTTCTCCTAAGGAAAAGTGAGCCCATCATTCTGTGTTTGCACCTTTCGCCTATAAAGTGTAGAGTTCTCTGACTAACCCTAAATTCCTTGGTTATGACCCAAATCCTCCACGAGAAAACTGCACATTTTAAGGAACTTGTCTTTTTTTTTTCTCCAGGTACACCATTGTGTTTATCTATTATGCTTTCTGTCTGGTGCTGATGATGCTGCTTCGGCCTCTCCTGGTTAAGAAGATTGCCTGTGGTTTGGGAAGATCTGACCGATTTAAAAGCATTTATGCAGCACTCTACTTCTTCCCCATCCTCACCGTGCTGCAGGCTGTGGGAGGAGGCCTCCTCTGTGAGTTCTCTTCTAAAAACACTCCTGAGCACACCTATAAATGCACACTAAGAAAGGACTTCAGGGAGAGAAGGAAGGGACACTTTTTGCTTTGGGAATAAGGATATTGTTTAGGATTATTTTGAGGGGTTTCACCTGAAAAGATTGCTTGTTAGGAGCTCTGTCCTCACCAGACACCTGACCAACACTGCTTTGCCTCAGCCAGTGCTGCTAGAGACTGTCCCTTTCCCAAAAAAGGAATGGACGGGGTGTGAGAGGAAAGTACTTCAGAGGGAGCTACATCCACTTTTTGCTAAGGCAGAGTTTGTCTGATTTCAGAGATGGATTTCAGTGTAAATTCAGGGAGATTTGGCTATTTTTGGTTTTGCTTCCAGCATTCTTGTCACATTTGGAGAGGTGCCACAAAATCCCCACTCAGCCTGACTACTTTTCTCATTATGTGCCTTTTTCAATTCCTGGTGTAAGTGTTGAGTTACTCCACTGAGAGATAGCAGAAAACCTCAGAGGGAACAGCTGAAGGGTTGTGCTTGGCTGACCCTCACTGCTGTGCTTGTGTGGTGCCATGCTGAGGCAGCTGGAGTAGCTCAGTTTGCATCACACCTGTGGAAAAACTCTCTGTTGAAGGATAAGCTGTGCCATGTTTTGCCTGCTAACATGTTGCATGTTTGCCTTTAGATTATGCCTTCCCATACATCATCCTGGTGCTCTCTTTGGTTACACTGGCTGTGTACATGTCTGCTTCTGAAGTGGAGGTGGGTAAACACATTTCCAGAGTAAAAAAATTGAATGAGCAGAGACCACCTCGTCTCTTTTCTCAGTGGTATATTTTACATTTAAGCCTCTTCCTTTATCCCTTCTTCTTTTGGCTGGAGGAATCTCATGTGAGAATTCCCTCTGATGGTGCTCTGAAAAACTGGATGTGTGTGGGCTCAAACCCAGGAGGCTTCACATGGTTCTTGTGCTCTACCTGTCACACCTCTCAAATTTCAGGTGCTGGGTAACAGGCTGAATGGTAACAGGATATTGTGTTTATTTTGCAAGTTTTTCAAGGATCTGCTCGTGAGGAAGAAAAGGCTCGTTGTCCTCTTCAGCCACTGGTTACTTCATGCCTATGGAATCATCTCCATTTCCAAACTGGATAAGCTTGAGCAGGACCTGCCTTTGCTTGCCTTGGTACCTGCCCCTGCCCTCTTCTACTTGATGACAGCAAAGTACACAGAGCCCTCACGCATCCTCTCCGAAGGTGGGAATGGACATTAAAAGCAGCCTGTGCCAACAACTCTGTCCCACTGATCTGGATGAAGCAACTTCAGTGCTTGTCATGCTTTGGAAACTTCTGTTTTCAAAAAGATGTTGTTTATGTGCCAGTCTTCTGGTGAAACACCTCTGGGTGAGACTGTATAATATTAAAAAGCTGCACTTTGTATTCTTCCTGAGTATCTGGTATAGATCAAAAGCAATGTCTTTTTATCTATTTATCACTGTGAATCTGTATAAAAAGCTTGTGACCCATCCTAGTACAATGGTTTGTTTGTGTATTGTTCATTTCCTAACACAATATTTGAATAAAACAATAGAGCCTGGTTTTCAATAGACTTTAATAAAAAAAAAGTAGAGCTTGAATATGCCAGAAAACTTGATTTTTTCATCACATGCTCTAAGCTTCTATCCCCCACCGGTGGAAACAGACTGTCTTCTTCCTTCCATCAAAAGATAAAACATGTGCATGATTCCTCATGATGTTTGAGTCTGCTAGAGAAGAAGTGCACTGTAAAAGAAGAAATGCACTGTAAAATTCTTTATAAGGTAGAGTTTATGCTCTTGTGTGCTTCATATATGGAGACCTTCTTGGAGAACATTAAATAGATCAGATTAAAGATTTTCTTTTCTTGGGAGCTGAGTTAGTATTGGTCACCAAAACTTGATGCTGTAGAGGGTCTAGAGGAAGATGCAGAGCAGTACTTAAGGGCCAAAACCAGAACCAAGAGTAAGAAGATCCTCTCAAATTAAACCCTTTCCACTGTATGGATCATTGGCTGTAACAGTGTATATTTCTATGTGTCTGTGACAATGCTTTTTTCACTCTCCCACCTGCCAACACTGCTAAGGACAGAGTCTGCCAGCAGCTCAGGCTTTGAAAGGTGTCACCTCAGCCAGGCTGCCTCAAGCTGTCACTCTCCTCCATAAAAAGTTTGTTTTTGTTACATCTGATACGCCCTTCCTCACAGCTTTATGTGATTTTTTTATTTTAATGCAAAATGCCACTTGACGGATTCACTACAGCTAAAAACTGTGCAAGCAAACTCACTCCTGCATGCAGAAGTGAGGTTTTATTTAAGGATTATAGAAGTAATTGATCTTCTTCAATCAAATACTATTTGTACTGCTGTGTATAACGTCTAATTTGCAGACGCAGTGATCTAGAGAAGATAAAATATAAGGACTGAAAGATATTCTTAAAAAGAATAAAAAGAAAAAAAGTCACTTTTTAAAAATTTTGTAGTTATTAACATGTTACCATGAAGCACTGTCAGGTCATTCAGGCTTTTGCCTATTGCTGGCTGGAATTCACTGCAAAAATATCTTCTTTTATTATTGCTCTGTGAAAAAAATAATTACAACTGAATATTACCACATCTTTCTAAATATTTTCCTAAGAGTTTCACTGTTTCCAGAGAGATCAGGAAGAATAAAATGAGTTTTAGCTTATGGAAATACAAAGGTTAATGTATTCATCTGACATTAAAAAGACAGTTTTTCTTTCAACAACATCATCCATTTCACCTCTCTGAACAAATTTTAGGAATTTCCAAAATCAACGCAAGCCACTCGTGTCTATGGCACCAAATAAAATGAGTGAGAACAGCCAGTGCAGCACAGGTCATGCTCAAGCAGGGAAATTCTTCCTCCTTTGCTCCCATAAAATTGTGTTGTCTCAATAATGTTGGATCAGCTCTACCCAGCTAAATTTCATCCTGGGGGAAGCCTTTGTTTCCAGACAGATCTGATCAGATAGAGCTGATAGACAAGAGTCTGAAAGGTGCACAATAATTTCAAAGCAGAAATTCCACATTTCACAGGCTTTGCCACAGCTCACCTGCATCCCAGACCCCTTCATGTGCCAGGGAAGTGTTTTCCTAAAATCCCTGAGTGCACCAGACACACAATATTGATTATGCCTCATGTCTTAGACACTCCTCTTTGTTTCCTTCCAAATTTATTCTCTCTTTTCTGCAAAGCAGAGAAAGGGTTTTTAGACAGTGTAATGACTGACCATTAGACTTACGTTGTTATGAATAAAAGCAGGATCTATCACTAACTGATTGGCTTACCCTGCCTCCCTTTTTTTTTTTTTTTAAATTTAAAATTTTGTATACTTCTCTTTTGTTTCTCTCTGGGTTTCTCCCAAGGTTAGCCTGCTTATAGTTTAATTCTTCTTCTTTTTACAGCAGAAGAAAGAATACTGAAAGTAATCTCAAGAGGTCATCTTAGTCCATCTCTGCTGTGCAGCAGAATCAATTAGACCTAAGTACCCCTGACAGATGTTTGATTTGTCCTTAAAAACCCTGGTGGCAGAAATACTCTGTGTCTGCAAAACTCAGACAACTGGTTCCAGTTTGATTCTAGGGGCTTCCTCAGTGCTTTCTAAGGGTCTTCTTCTTATATTAAATCCATTCTGTTCCCAGTTGCTTGTCTGAAAATGTGGACAAGAAGAAAAGCTTACTGTCTTGCTAGGAATTTTTATTTATTTGATAGTTCCTACCGTGCCTTCTCTTGGATTTACCTGCTGTAAATGGAAAACTTGCACATTTCTTCAACTTTTCATAATTTACTGAATTCCTCTTCAATCTCAAAATAATCTGCATCCTCCTTTAACCTCCAGCTCTGTCCTATACCAAGCTACAGGTGAGAACACACACCTCAAACTTTGCCAGGCCACCTTTTCACACACACTGGTCTGACTGTTGCCTTCTTCATTGCTGCAAAATCTCTGTTCACTTATGTTCAACTTTTCAGCTTTAATTCTGTTTATCATTGCTTAAATATCTCCCTCGTGATGGAGTTGAACAAACAACTGTTTTGACCTAAATGCAAAAACACGGATTTCTAAAAATTATTATGAAGCATTTTCTCCCTTAAATAATTTTCTGGCTTGCTAAAGTAATTCTTAATTCTAGTTCTGCCCTGCAGAGGGTGCTCCCACTCTTATCATGTTTGCCACCAGGAGATGTGATAAGCATTTGCTCTATCCTATCACCTTTTCTCTATCAGAAAAAAGAGATTAATTCCAGTGTGAGGCCAGACCTCCTGCAAACTAACAGGAATCATTATTCTATTCAGTCAGTAAAGCATGGATAACAATTATCTAAGGTGATTTTCTCAACTGTTTTTGCTCAGCCTGAAAAAGAGTCAGTTGAAGGGACATAAAGTAAAGGTGTGTAAAAATCACACCCACCTTTGCTGGAGGAGATGAGTTACTGTTTCTCATAACACAAGAACTGCAGGATGCCAATAAACTTTTGAGACAGCAGATTTAAAACAAGAGAATTCTTGCCCTTATTAAACAAATTATATAACTTATTAGGGAGGATAAATGTATATGTGAGCTAAAAGAATCAACCAGTGATAGGAGAATATTGCACTGAAGATCCAGCATATCATAAAATTCCATGAAAATCTATTAAAATGCAGATATCATCCTCATCCAGAGAAGTTCCTGACACTCCATTTGTCATGGAGATTATACAGAAGGGTCATTCTATATTTGACTGTTCTTGCATTACTTCTCCAAGGAGGACTATTGATCACTGCAGAAGACAGGATCCTGGTAGGACCAGCACTGAGCCTTACCCAGCATGGCTATTTTGGGAAATGAAGCTGATTTGAACTTCACTCACCTATTCCTGATGAGCACTTAAATATAATCACGAGTAGCTCTGGCCAAAAAAAAGTCTAATTTGATGTATGTGCATCTCTCAGCATAGCAGAATCTCATCGTTGTTAAGGCCAAAGAAACACAAGTCACAAGTGAAATGACTTTTCAGTGGAAAAATACATCCCTTCTGTTTTGCTGCAGTAGGGAAAAGCACAGAAAAGGGGGACAGGAACAATCTAGGCAGGCTGGGAGACTTGGAGAACAGAGAGACAAGATGATACCCAGGAAATAAAGCCAGACAAAGGAATGAAACTGGGCCCAGGATGTGAAGCAACACAGGACTCTGAACTCACTTCTGTGCAGGATTTCAATGTCAAGTGCTGCACTGCCTGGTTTTGTTCCCTCTGAGACTCTGAAGTTGGGTAAATCTGTCGTACCCACTCCTGTGATCAAAGACAAAAAATATCAGATAAACTCAAAGTATAGATGTTTGGATATTCTCACAAGCTTTAATTTTATTTTTTTTTTTTTTAAATAAAGGACTTAACAGAAAAATCAGTATAAAAAATGAAAAAAATAAGAAATATGGAGAACAGAGGAAATGGCTCCCTTGGCAGAAACACGTATGTGAGGAAGGCAGGGAAAGGTGAGCTGAGTCTCATTTCTCTGAACTTCTTTGATATTTTGCATCACAGTGATGCTCCAAACAGAGAAGAATGAGCTTGATCTGACATGGTTCCTACAAAGGAATTTATTCCCCTCACACACATCACCTCCATAACACAGCATGCAGACAGGCATTTTGCAAATTAAAATAGTGAAGGGCAAGCGCAAGAAATACTGAAAGCCCCAAAAGAAAAATGGAGGAGAAAAGGAAGCAACTTCAGTTGTTTCATCAAAATAGGATGAAATAAAGCAAAGTAGGAAAAGTTAAAAAAGAAGGGAGTGTTACCAGTGTGTCACTGAGTGAAAATAAACAGTTACAATTGCTTTTTATACCTAGTTCTGTTCAGGGCACAAAAGCAAGGGCAATCCTCTGATAACAGTCACATCAGCACTGTATTAGATAAGGGGGAAGCTCTTTTACAATGGATCATATTAAGGAAATGACAGAGTAGGAAAGTATCAAGGTATATTTGGCCACTCTTTTGAATGCTCTGCTTAACTCAGCTGCCAGGAAGAGCAAGAGAACAAACCCAGCACAGTGGTTCACTCTGCAGTGACAGCCTCAGCCCTGATTTCTGGGGAGGCTTGAGGAGTTACACGACCATGGCTCTCCTTTGTGATGTGGGAGCACAACCTCTCCTCCAGCAGAATGAGAACAACCCTCAAGGCCAGCTGTAAATCCACCTTTCTAAGGTCAGCCATGCAAGGAGGATATTTCCTGCACTCCTGGCATCTGATTTATCCTGCCTCAGATCAGGCTGCTGACCAAGAATCAAGCAATTTCCCTAGGGACAGAGCATCTGCTACGGACCAAAGGAGCTCTTGGAATCTTTGAAAGCTGCACAGTTCATATTCAGCATTTCAGTGCCCTACTTTCTTTGGGAAGGAAGCTCCTCACTGTTCTAAGGAACAGTGACAGTCGGTAGCCTTGGGGGATGTCTTGACCACCGTCACTCACTCCAATAGATTTACTACAATAATTCAGGGAAAACTTTGATCTAAAATGGGGAAGTCTTGGCAACAAAGGATGGGATGGCAGGCATGCAATATCCGTGCAGGCAGGCAGGAATCCTGAGTCTGGGCTAATGGAGGCAAGTGCAGGAAAATTAAAGAAACACAGGAAATAGGAATGTGGGTGATTGGGGTCATGACTGTGAATGCTGTAGAAGAGCAGGTGGAGTGGCCATTGGATGAGGAGAGTGGGCAGAATTGGCATGGCCAGACCCAGCATGGCAGAGTTGCAATGGCCCAGCCTCTTGTTTGATGTGTACACTCTGGAGGAGAGGTATGGACTGTCCTGGGTTGCAATATAGGATGTGGCCAGAAATGTGTATTCCATCACCATCTGTTAAACCAGGTGGGGCAGTGACCCTGATCTCCTGGCACATATTATCTGCTAATGGGCCATCTTTAAA
>JAOTQP010000251.1:57157281-57171670 GCA_026413545.1 Cichladusa arquata | reverse complement strand
ATTTAATGGGACTGCTGCCAACACCCTGACTGACTGACGGGTGTCAGCTTGGATTCTGACTCTGGCAGTGTTTTGGGTTTGTTCTTTGTAATACTATATTTCTATTTTAATGTTCCTAGTAAAGAACTGTTATTCCTAATTCCCACACCTTTGCCTGAGAGCCCCTTAATTTCAAAGTTATAATAATTTAGAGGGAGGGAGTTTACATTCTCCATTTCAAAGACAAGCTCCTGCCTTTCTTGGCAGACATCTGTCCTTCAAACCAGGACATGGACACTGCCAGCAGAGCTCCCGTGGACAGATGTGTGTAGAGCCCCCACTAGATTTAGATTTTCCCTCCACATAGTGAAAGTCAATAATAGCATACAAAAAGCACAGAGCAAATCAGCCAGGATGACTCTGAAAACTGCACCCTCAGCTTTCCAGACCAGGAATCTGACCTCATCCTTGCTGACAAATCTCCCCACAATCCTCCCACATCCATCTGTCTGCCCCATGCTCTTACTGCACTTTTAGTCCCTCCCAAATCAGCATCCTTACCTCACCACACTCTCTTCCCTTCCACCCCAGCACACAAAACCTCTCCTTCAAGCTCATCAGAACCCTCAATGCCTCTCAAGTCTTTCAACATTAGCCCATGGCCTCAGTAGTAAATACTCTGAGACAGGATAAATATAACTCTCTTACCTTTTCAGGTTCCTTATTTAAGTCTTTCTTTTCCTGGGCAATTTTTGATTATAAAAGTAGTAACTTAGACTCAAGCTGAATCCTAATAAACAAAACAATGTAGACATATTTAGGAGGTTGTTAACAAAAAAACCCCAAAAATTAAAAAAAAAAATAATGCATTCTAATTTTCAGGTCTCTCATATGAATATGAGGTATGTCTACATGCTTTTGAGCTCTATTCCATTCCATCTTTATTCATTAATTCCCTCTGATATATCTGATGAGAATGAAATTGGCAAAGAAGGCAAGAACATACAGAACCAGTAGGATTTCTACTACGAGGTCTTAAATTACAAGCCAAGGCAGGCTTGTGGGGAGAGGCAATATTTTCCATAGAAAAAGAGAAAACAGATGCTTTCAGGTAGCTAAATCCAACCTGCTGGTCTATAGGATAAAAGTCTGAGCACAGATTTATACTTCTCTCTTGGGTGAACATTGTGCATTTGTGTGTTTTATAGGATGCACTCAGAACAGGGGATAGTTGTTTCCTTTTTTAATTTCCTATACAAAACAGGAGTTGTGCAAGAACCACGAGCCTACCCAAGGATGTGTTTGAGGAAAGAAATCTGATACAGAGGAGGAGAGGATAAACCAAAGGGAAAAAAGAGGAATAGGAAACCCCAGCACCCTAGCAAGTCTTATATCAAACAAATACAGAACTAGAAATCCATCTTGACCAGGCTTGGGGAGCATGTGGCAAAAAATGTGAAGGAAAAAATACATTGGTGAGATATTTTCTTTAGCTCAACTCAGCTGAGCAGCTGTAAAAATGCAGCACAAAGAAAAAAACAAACAAGAAAAAAGAAACAAACAAAAGCAACAGAGAGACAATGCTTCTGTGAAATTCCTGCAGCTCTCTGGTCATCATCAGATCATAACTCCCTGGATCCTCAAAACAACTTGGTCAACTTCCCCAGCAAAAATATTTCTACTGAAGTTAATACTCAGAAGAGTAAAGATAAGACATTTATAACTACCTACAAGATCAAGGGCCAGGGCTGGATGCTGGCTGCAGTTCATTTTTTACAGTAATTACATTGTTAATTAATGGCAACATTCATTTCATGAGGACATTAATGAAATAGTTCTGCCAGCAAGAAAAATAGTAGAGTTCTGAGCAATGGTTTTACACAAGTTTCCAGGAACTCTTATTTTCTTCTCTGTAGGGATTCTTAGCTCAGATTGTACAGGGAAGGGGCTTCAAAAGCAGGGTTGGGTTCACCAGGAAGAGTCTCAGCTTTTCCCCCCTTTACTTTTGTCCTACAAGCTTTCAAAAGGCAGATCAGGAGAGAAGCAACTAATATAGATAACAAAAATATTGAAAAAAATATTATTATAGTGCTAAATTGAGGACCTGCACATTGAGCTCCACGGATAACTCCACGGAATATTTGGATTATTTTGCCTGTTCACACCTTTTGCAATGCTTTGCAATTCAGGTGACATTCAGAGGAAGAAACCTCTCTGCCACAGATTCTCTTTTCTGAGAATGTCAAAATGTCTGTCTCTTTAAATTCCTTTTTTCTGAGTTGCTTGGGGTTGTTTTTTTTTCAGATTTACTATGAGAATTAAATATAGCCTATAAAAATAAAACAGGGTATGTCAGAAGAAATGAAATTTCCAAAACAGCAGATAATGAATCCCTTTACTGCCACTGGTGGGGTTTTTTGAAAAGTTTTCATAATATCTGCATGAGGATCTACTATTTTCTAGCCCCTCTGAGATTTCACAGTTAGAAATTTCAACAGTCTGCAAAGAAAGAATACAAAAGGAGCAGTGGTTAAGGCTGTATTTTTTTGTATTTAATTGTATTTAAAAAAAAAATAACCAATGCAGCTTTGTAATGAAAACAAACTTTAAAATGTTTACCTGGGAAATCTACTATTGGAGGGACCCTCATTGCAGGATTAACTCAGGTTTAAATTCTGGAGGAGTACAGACTCTTTCATGATGTCTGAACAGTCTTCTTTTCTAAATTTCTTCCTATTTCACATCCTAGTTTGCATCCACTAAATATCTGTTGATTTTAATTTCTCCTTTTCAGCTGGTCCTCCAAGCAGCTCCAGCAGAGGCATGGGAGGGACTGGGATCCAAATCAGCATCTCACTGACTCTTTTTAACATTCCTTATAAAAATATCCTGATAAACTGACCAAAAGAATAGCAAACTGTTCCAGGAATCTGGTAAAAACAGATTTTTTTGTGTTTTGGAAAGTGACTTTACAACCAAGTAATTAACAGTTAATAAGGTCAGACATCAGAAAAGCTCATTTTCTTCTTCAAAGGTGGGGACAGCATTTGTCTATAAATGCCCCTCACTTTGGCCAATTATGAAACTGAATTTTGACCTTTGCAGTAATGAACCCAAAGAATTTTATGTATAATGTACCATTGAATTCAGACTTATCAAATGCTCTAAGTCCAAAAATGTTATACTTGGGTTTTCAACCTTTTTCTTGGAATATTTTCTTGGAAGATGAGCATTAAGATTTTTTTTTCTTTTAATTTATTTCTTCCATATTAAAAATAATGCAATTAACTGAGCAATGTGCTGTGCAATATTTAACACTTTAAATTAAAACATCTGAATCCTTCCAAAATTAATTGAGCACAAAACTTAGACTGGAAGAAAATAATTTTCTGCAAAAACCACAGCTATGTACCAGACCACAAAATTCTGTAAGATAAAGAAACTATGACTAATTAATATATCATGCAAATTAGGACCTGATCAAATGTCATGTGATTTTATTCCAGTGTAGGAACCTGATTATACCAGATTTAGTAAAAAACCTAAATAATTTTTAATCTGGTAATCTGTCCTTATGTTATAATTCAGAAAGTATATAAAATATACACAACAGAAAGTAGGACAGAATATAAAATCCAGTAAAACCTTATCTCACAGCTTGCTGGGAAATGCAGGTACCTTTATTTTAAGCAGTTTGCCTGGAGGGAGTGAATTCCAAGTATGTGTTTGTTTGTCTCACAGTCTGTAAGAAGCATCAGTACAGATGTGACATTCTGAGAGGTTCTGATACAGAAAAAAATTCACATTCTCTGTGTGTGAGTGCATATATTTATATATACCACACAAACACAAGTCAAAACTGCCCATGTGCACCCAAGGGAGTCACTTTTCTGCCTGTGCCACTGTGGGAACAAGCCAGCTCCATATGAGAAGGCAAAATTCAACATCTGGAATAATTTCTAAGGTAATTTCATTTCTGGCTCTATATAATTATCTGCAGAACTGGGAGTGGGTTTAAAGCCTTTACCTTTTTATCACACTCACAGAAGCACAGAATGGTTTGGGTTGGAAGGGGTTTTCAAGATGATCTCATTCCAGGTTTCCCTGCCCATGGCAGGGGGGTTGGGACAAAATGAAGTCCCTTCCAACCCAAAACATTCTGTGATTCCAAAATTCTGTGTTTGTTGAAATGAATTCCTGCTTATCCATACATGAACAAAACTAATATACATACAATAATGCATGGCATGACCAGTAGCTGTGGTAAGGCCACCTAAAACTTTGTGTTCCAATGAAACAGATTCCAGTTATTTGTATCTGAACTTCTAGGAAGTTTATGCTTTTTCTGATGCAGTTGTTTCCCACTAGTTTCATTTAAAATGGAAGGGCTGCTTGCAAGCACTGGAAGAACAAAGAAAACAGGGAGAGGCTTCCCCAAAGAAAGGGAATTGTGATTTAATTTTAAACAGCTCAAGCAGAGTGGCAGAAGGTGGCAGTGGCATGAAATCTGGCAGGGAAAAAACAAATATCTCCCAAATCTCTGTTGGAGCAGCCCTTGAAGAAGATGGATCTCTAGCACAGTAACTGATTCAGAATTATTCTTCTGTCCTATTTTTTTTTTTTTGGTTGAAAACTGTGATTTTTAATGAGGCAACAGCCTCAAGCTGTGCCAGGGAATGCTTAGATTGGCTATTAGGAAAAATGTTGTCACTGAAAGGGTGACCAGGCACAGGCTGCCCAGGGAAGTGCTGCAGTCACCATCCCTGGAGGGATTTAAAAGATGTGTAGAAGTGGCATTTAGGGCTGTGTTTTAATGAAGGGCTTTAGCAGTGCTGAACTAATGGCTGGACTCAATGATCTTAGAGGGCTTTTCCATCCTTAATGATTCTGTTCTATGATTTTTGTCTGCAGTAGTTCTTTAACATTAATTGTTAAAACTCCAGTTTTCCCTCAGTGAGCTCACCAGGGCTGTAGAAGGCAGGCAGCAGCAAGCAGGCTCTGCTGTTCCAGAAAAAAAGATCTTAAAAACCTCTTGCTGCTGCAGCAGAGAGTAGCTTAGGAACCCTCAGCAGTGATCTGCAGGGGTGAGGGCCAAGCACTGCTCACCATGTTTTGAAAATATTTCTGTTCTCCTCAATAATCCCACCAGTGCAATTTTCCACACGTGCCACGGTGCAGCATCCTCTCTTTCCAAAGGGTTTCTTTGCCTCTCACACAGGAATCCAATTCCATAAGCACAGCAAGCTGCAGCTGATGTGTCTGAGCAGTAACAAGGGCTAAAAAATAAATGCAAAACACGCAGAAGCCTCTCAGGTGTAAAAAGCTATTTAGATATATAAGATAATGCATTAAGGGATTGATTTATAATCTTCAGTTCTCTACCATTGATGCTGCCAGCTGGTAAAGGATAGCTGTGATTCTGACATCCCAGAAATCACATATTTATTCCAGTAGTTTAGTCTTACCACATTTTCCCTGAGTCATCTGCATTTATCAACAAGAAGCCTGCTGTGTTCTCACAGTACAACTGCTCTTTTTTGTGCTGTTTATCTAAGAAACTCACTAGACATACAGTGAACTGATAAAAATTACTCCTTTCCTCCCCAAAAAATCTTCTGCACTGTGAGCTCTGGCAGCCAAGGATAAGGAGTAGGACCACCTGGTTGAAATTCAGTATTTTTCTCCCAGAAGAGCCACTGCTGTGTGAAAGGGAAGAGCATGGAGGCTCTGGGGATGAAGCTCCTCTGTGCAGGGGTGTTGTACTGCAGCATCTCTTCAGCTTTAGAGATAAGAGACACACCAGGGTGCATCCACTCCATCAAAAAAAAATCACTTAGGGAGTGCAGGATGGGAGCAAAAAGTACAAAGAACCTTCTGGCTGCAAAGCAGACACAGGCTGTGGGCAGAGAGAGGTGAGGCAAGGAACTGGCTATAAAAGGAAGTAAACAACAAACATCAAACAAAGCTGTGGGGGAGAAAAAAAGAAAAAGAGAATAAAATAAAAGGTCTGGTTGCCGTTTTTTGATGACTTTAAAGATGATCTAACTAACTCAGTAGTAGTCAAAAAAAGAAGTCCTGCTCTCCCTGGTCGTTCTGCCACGTTCCCATCCCTCCTGCTTTGCCACCCCAGCAGTCATGCAGTCATGGTTAGCTGGATAAAGAACTGCAACTCCCTTGCTTCTCCCACGAAAAGAAAACCCTGATTTTCATCTCTAGCAGCTCCCTGAACAATTTGTTTTGTGACCACAGCAAAGACAAGGGTGGTAGCAGAATATGCCTTGGTCATCCTACAAGTCAAGCCATACCTGAGGGAAAAAAAGAGAAATAGAGCTCAAACTTTATTTCATGTGGGTATGTAAATTGGAGCTGAGGCTTTACCCTCCTCTCAGAGCCAATGGACAGAAAGAGAAACTTCCAGCTCGTGATGAGCTCCAGCTCCAGCCTGGAGAAGAGGAGCCTCAGAGGGAAAATTCTCACTCTGCACCTCCCAGACAGGAGGGAGCAGCCAGGTGGGGTCAGGCTCTGCTGCCAGTGGACTGGACAAGAGGAAATGGCCTCAAATTGTGCCAGAGGAGGCTTAGGCTGGGTATTAGGGAAAAATCTATTCACTGAAAGGGTTGTCAAGCACTGGCACTGCCCAGGACAGTGCTGGAGTCACCACCCTTGGAGGGATTTAAGAGATGTGTGAGTGTGACACCTGGGGACATGGGTCAGTGGTGACCTTGGCAGTGCTGGGGGAATGGTTGGACTTGATGATCTTAGAGGTGTTTTCCAACCTAAATGATTCTGTGATTCTCCTGAGTTGCTTTAAACATCTATTCCGGCATGCAGGATGTCTGAAAATGCCTCTTTCTCTTGGCTGCCTAAAAGGGACAGGTGACAAGTGAACCCCACCCAGAAACAGTGTCACATCTGGTTAAATATCATTATCCCTGCCTCACACAGAGGGGAGCTGCAGCACAGAGCTGGGATCAGAAGGAAATGCTGCAGTTCTCCAGTCCTTCCTCTACTGCTTGTACAGGGTTTTCAGTAAAGATGCTTCTCATTTAGACTCTTATGTGAGATTAACCCTCACAGTATCACACATCAGCAAACACTCATCTTCTTCCATTGAGAACTTATTAATTATTAATTAATTTTTAAAAGTAATATTTATTTTATAGAACACTTCAAATTGTTTAAATGCATAAAAAATTCAATTCTCTTGCTGGAGTTTTTTTGGGGGATGTTTTTTTCAGGGCTGGTTAAGTCAGGACTACCTGTCATTTCTGCAATAATCTCTGCTGGAAAATTCTGCATTCTGAAGCAAAGATTGCTGCCATTTATAGTCTCTTCTAGACATTCAAGCATATCCCTTCAAATTGCTTTCTGACAAATAAAAAAAATTCACAAGTGACAATGAAGTGATACAACTGATAAAAAAGCACTTTTTCCTTACAACTTTTTTTTTAAATTTTTGATACTGGATATTTTCCACACAGAAGCTGTGGCTGCCTCATCCCTGGAAGTGTTCAAGGCCAGGTTGGATGGGGCTTGGAGCATCCTGGGATAGTGGAAGGTGTCCCTGCCCATGGCAGGAAGTGGAACAGGATGGACTTTAAGGCATCACAACTTATGCATAAATCCAATTCAATTTTCCTCCTTCAGTTTTTCTGGAAGCTACCTGCTGAGACACTATGGAAAGAAATTATATTGTTGAACTCTGCAGTCTGCAGAGCCACCTCTGCATACATGCATATAAATTACTCTCCTTTCCTTGGCAAGGTGAAATATTTGGAGGTGTAAAATAAACGTGTAAAAGGTTTTAATTTTCCTGTGAGTTACATCCTCAATTAGCTGAAGTGGTGAAAAAGAAAACAGCTTTATGATTTCAGCACCTTGCATAAAACACTCATCTGATAGACTAATGCAGAGCTGGCCTGAAACAAGATGATTTAGAGACCCACTGAAGGAGAAAGGGGAGTTTTGGAAATTTTACACCTGCATAGATAAATACATTATGGAGATGCTTTTAAAACACCTTCTGCTGGATCCATTATGGCTTTATTGGCTTCCAAGGTTTTACCTGTGAGCAGCCATCCCCAGCTCATAATTGCTCACAGGTCTTTTATTATCAGGCAGTCACCATTCAAGAGGTGTTTGGGCAGCACTCTCAGGCCCATGGTGGAATTTTTGGTGATGCCCTGTGCAGGGTCAGGAGTTGGACTTGATGATCCTTGTGGTTCCCTTTCAACTCAAGGCATTCTATGATTCTATGAATCTATGCAAGACTTCGAGTAAAGACAAATTATTTTTAAAAAATCACTTTGCACTCAGTCAGAGGGCAAACCAGCCTCCTGCTGGGAGGGGAGCAGAGTTTTAAATGTTAAGGTCTTCATGATGTAAAAAGCTCCACACAAGCAGATCTTTGCCTCCATGTGATTTTCATGGTGCTCCTGCCCAGTCAGGATTCAGAGCTGGCACAAAACCAAACAATGAAATCACAACAGATTTGAGAGAACTTCAGCCCTGAGTTGCAATTTACTTCACTGACCATAAGACCCTTGGTCTTCTTACTTTGACAGAAGTGTAGGCACACATCTTTAAAAGGGTTAACTGCACCACTGAATTAGTGGCATGCCTTCATTTTCTTCTGTCTTCACTCAGAGTCAGGGTTCAAAACATGAAGGAGATGAATTTTCTCATGTTCAGGCTTGGTTGTTTATTAAGTCTTATCTAAAGTACAGAGAGTTGAGCAACACTTCCAGCCACTAGCTAAAAGTGAGCAAAATGGAGGTGAATCAGTTAGTTACAAGGTTTTCTAAAAAATCCAATAGGGAATTAACACCTATATTATTTATAATTTTGACCCAATAACCAAACTCCTGTGACCTGCAGTGCAGCACTAACAGTCCAACCAGAAGCTACTGCCTGAAATTATGAAGAAGAAGGAAGAAAACAGAGACACCACCCAAAATCCTCCATCTTGTCCCACACCTATTACTACATTCCAAAACCTTCAAATTAAAAACCCTTCACCATGTGAAATTACACACTTCCATTTTAACTCCGTGCATTTAACAGTGATTCCAACTCCATCACTCAAATTTGGAAGCTTCTCCAAGGCCCAAAGTCAAAAGCAGTGCTCTCCTGGGGGTCAGTGCCAGAAAGCACAGAAAGCTCAAAACTCTCAGGTTTCTGGGTTCCAACAAGATCAAGTTTCCCCAGCCCCTATAATGTACAAATGACACCTTTTGTTCTCCCATTAAAGCCCCTCCAGGTGAGCCAAGGCTTGGATCAGCTGTTCCACCTCCCCTGTCAGATTGTTTTTTTTCTGTGACAGCCAAACCTCTGCAGGCAGCAAAGTGCAGGAAAGCTCCTCCCCATCACCCCAAAATGCCTCTCTCTTTCTCTCTTAATTCACACCAGAGAACCCTTCTAATAGTACAACTGTGAAAGATTAATTCCATGGTTACCAACTAATTTATTCCCATAGGTTTGAGACTAAATATTAAATTTTCCTTACCAATTTCTTAATAGCAGCAATTGTACCTTCAAGACACTGCACAATTTCCCTGCTGAATGCAGAGCCTTCATTTTCCAAGTGTTTTCCTAAATGAAAAACACAATGAAATTAGAATGTATGGTTTCTAAGTGTCAAATACTGCTCTATTGTTCTGCAAGAGGAGGTTGCTTTTTTTTTCATTATTTGATAAAGCTGTTTTCCCTTGTTCTAAAGTAGGTCAGCATCTTTCACACTCCTCCTCCTCCTGGTGCACAGAAGAGGCAGATGCACAAGCAGTATTTGAATTCCACAGGACCTGGTAAAATTTTCAGTGAAAAAATGCTTCCAACTTCAATTCTGCTGAGTTAACCTTTTAAAACAGTCATCCAGAGAAGTTTACAGAGGTTATGAAACTGAATTAAGAGCTGTGGATCAAAATAATTTCCTCTTAAGCAGGGTGTAGCTAATCTTTAGAAATTTTGCAGGCAGTCATGCCTTCATTACATCTTTTTCCAACCAAAAATACTAATCCAGATTCGTCAAAGCCTGAAGTGAGATTTACATTAGCCCAGAAACTACCCTTTGTGTTGTAAATTTTAATTTAGCTTGAGCTGGAATAATAACTGCAGGGATTTGAATTCATCCAAAATATTATTGTACCTGTTACAGTGGCGTGAAATTTTTTTAATACCCTAATTTTGTAACAGAACCCAAATCCTCCTAGGAGTGGGAGTAAGACAATTTGTAATCCGTGAATTTGTAGTGAAGATGAGGCACTTGGCCAGCTGAGAGCTGTGGTTTTAATTTGATCAACTAACTTGTTGGAAAAGGAGCAGCTGCCCCATGGCCATGGGGTCTTCATCCACAGCTGGTGGGAACAGAGGCCAGGAGAAGCTCCTGCCTCAGCCTTACCTGCCCATCTTCATCCCTCATGGTGACCAGCTGCTGGCATGGCATTTCCTGTGAAATTCCAGCAGGAGAAATGTTGGAAAACAAGTCCATGCATGCAGCAAGCAGCAGAGTTGCTGTTCTGGAAGGGAAGGATTTGCCCCAGCTTCACCAATTTGCAGCAATTCCAGGCAATTCTTTCTAACAGCAGTCTGAAATCATGAATTTTTTTGCCACCTTCAGATCAATAGAGCTGTGAGCTATCTTCCCCAGGAACATCAGAAAATTTAAGGTGTATTGTGAATAAATGAAGATACGTGATGAAATCTAACTAAAGTGCTGCCTTCTGTCAGTGGGAAGCCACTGTCCCTGGTGCTGTCCCTCCAGGCTCTGGTACACAACCCCTCTGCAGCCTCTTCCAGGGGAAAAAAATGAAAAAATTAAAAAAAAAATTCAAAAATTGAGATAAAGCATTTAGATATTTTCAACTTCCTTCCACGCCTATTTCTAAACCAAAAAATAAACTCACGTTAGTGAAGTAAAGCTTTCTCAAATAAAGGGGTTTTATTAAGGAAAAAGATTCCTCTGGAAAGTCTTGCCAATTTTTCCTATGTGCTCCTCCAAAATCCAGCCTGCTTTTATCCTCCCAGCCTCTTTACTGCTGAGGTTTTTCTCCTAATCAAACCTTTAAGTTTAAAAATGGCTTAAAAATTAGGGTGATATGTAAAAAAAATGTCAGCTGACCCTTTTCCATCCCTCCTGGACTCATTGCCACAGGCACAAAATTCTGGCTTCAGAACAGCACCAGCTCATCTTCCCTGCACAGCAGAGCACTGCTTGCACACCACATTCCCAAAAACCATGGAATATTTAGATTGGAAAAGACCTTCAAGATCACCAAGCCCAGCAGTTCCCCCAGCACTGCCAAGGCCACCACTAAACCACGTCCCTGAGTGCCACATCCAGGTGTCTTTCACATCCCAGCAGGGATTTTGGCTCCATCACTTCCCTGTTCCTTGGCATCACTGCCATGGACACAGCAGAGTTGCTGGTTTGTCCCACTTGACATCCCTCCTCACCCCCCGTCTCCTTTGGGCATGGGGTGACAGTGGCCAGGAGGGCAGAGTGCTGAGACCATGGACAGTCACTGCTAAAGTGTTCCCAGACCATCTCACATCTCAGGAATCAGCTCATGTCACCCCGAGCCATTTGTCTGGTCTGTGGGTGCCTTTTCCTGACCTCCTGGTTAAAAGCTCTTTGAGGGACATTACAAATGTGCAGCATTTGAAACCAAGCTGCCCTGAAACTCATCCCAAAGGCAACAGGGCAGCTCAGGCCCCCATCCCATACAGTTCTTATTCTGACAGCTGAATATTCAAAATATTCCAGAAGTTCATATTTTGTGCTGTACATGTTATAAGAACAAGCTGTGCCAAATCCTCACTGTTTATAATAAACCAGTTTTGTTGGACAGGAATCACTTTCCACTGCAGTTGAACAGATTTGACAACAATGGAAAGTTCTGGACATTCTGAAACTGGATAATTTGGAGTGATAACCAGGGGCAGTGTGGAATCCATCCCTGGGGAGTGCTCAGCCATGTCTGCCCCTACATCTCAAAGAAGGGCACTTTAGAGACTGATAAAACTTGTTTGAAATGTGTCTCCTGGTACTCAGTTTATTTGGTGCTTTTTTCTCTGGGCAACTTTATTACTCATAGTGCAATTTCCTTGCTTGCACTTGAAGTGATCCTTCTCCTGCATGATGATTAATCTTGCCTTCTGAAACAAATTTATTCTGTTTTTAGCCATTACTTCATCTCTTTCAGGAAGGCCTTCGCACCGAGGTGCTGATTGCTGAATTGTTCCAGTTTTGCATCCCTGTAATCCATCCAGGTACCCTGACAGCAGGCTGTATTTCTTACAGCAGTCATCATGATAAATGGCATTCAATAGGTCACATTTATCTTCCAAGGAAGCCCAACAGCTCCATAACCAGGTCCTTGTCTGATGTGGCACAGGGGAAAAAAATTAACATTCAACACAGTTCAAGAGCTTCTAACCTCTCAAGAACTGAAAAGAATGAATTTGTGCTCTGAGCATGTTTTAAATTTCCTTCTGCCTTCAGATCCCAGGCCACATGACCACTTCAGAGGCCGAGGGGACAAGGAGCATCTGTCTCTCACCACCTGCCACTGAACCACCCTGCAAGGTGCAGTCACCTCCTCAATGCACCACCAGACTTGTCAGTGAAGGAGGATTTTCCCAACACTGCCCTGCAACATCAACACTGCTGACATGAGGTTTGTGTGACAGGCAGAGACTGCAGCTCTCTCTCTTTTTTTTTTTTTTTTTTTTTTTTTTTTTTTTTTAGCAGGGTTTCCAGAAATAAGATGTAGTAGAAAGGGTCAAAGAGGAAAAAACCTAGACATCTTCACGTACATGCTTGCCAAAAAGTCTTGGGAGTCCCACAGAGGAACCAGATGGCCCCATATGTGAGAGTAAAACCAAAAAGACAAGGAGGAAATGCATTAATAACCATGGCAGCCACCTCATCATAAAACACATGGCCTTCACATGGCCCTTCCCCATCAAACACTTGCTGTGGCTCTCCCCTTTGGATTTTATGTCTCTTACATTACCCCAGAAAACTGGAAAAGACAACCTATGGCCAGTGCAGCCACTGGGATAACTGTGTTTTCTTAGGCAGATCTTTAAATTAAAAAAAACAATTAAAAACAGTAAGTTAAAATAAGACCCATTTTCTCTATTAATCCTTGGCTCCAAATATCCCCACATGAGAAAACGTGCAGAATACAACGAGCTGGTCATTTCACAAAACACAGTGCATACAATATTTCCAGCAGTTAAAAGAAATAATTTCTGGCCTTGGAGACTATCCTGGCATCCCAAACTTTCAAAACACGGAAGTATAAAAACTATTAGTAACAAATATTACCTTACACTCTTTATTTTCTCTTCCAAGCCTGGACATTGCAGTTGAGCTGCATTTTGGGGCTTTCTCATGGACGTGTTTAAATGCAACCATCTGTGTTACAGTTATCACAGAGGAGTCTAAGTACAAATATCCTCAACTCAAAACTGAAGATAGTGATTGTATGAGGGAATATCAGGTATCACTGCTGATCATTTCTGTGAGAAACAGGCTTGGAGAAACAGCAGGATAGCCTCACCTCTTTTCAATTACCTAAAAAAGTCTAATAAAAAGTGCTGCAACTTTCCTCTGGAGACAATCAGCTTGATAGGAGATGGCTCCTTTCCCTCCATCATATTTACAGCTGCTGCCACCCTGCCAGGCTGCTCCTGGAGACCTTCCCCATTCCAAGTCAGCCTCGATTTATGGCTCAGCAAGGGACCATCAGCAAAGCTGGGGCCATCCTTCACCTCCAGCACTCTGAGAAATTGCCTTGGAAATTGAGCTGTGCCAAGAACAGCCAGGTGTTAAATGATCTGTGTGTCGGGCACCTGCACTGGACCTGACCCCAAGAGAGGTGAGACTCTTCCCATTCCTCCTCCTGATGTTTGAAAGGGATGGGCGAAATCAGTGCACCCTGCCTTGTGGGGTGGAACAATGCTCTTCTGTGGTTTGCATGTGCAAAGTGTCCTCAAAATAGATGGATCCATGTCTGCATTGTCCTGCAGGTAAAATACCATTATCTGGATGAACACAGTTATCCCTGGAATAGCAGAAGACCTATTTTACCTGGCTTTATGGGGGAGGGGGGAATTCACCTGTTCATTGCATGACAGCCAAATGAATAATTAACAATTAAACTTTGCTAGGAAGAAAAGTAGGCCCTCTTTTTCTGAATATCTTTTCAAGTCTTAAACAGGACTCAGGACTGTCTAGGTTTGAAGGGCAGGTGTCTGCTAAGAAAGGCAGGAGCCTCTCTTTGAAATGGAAAATGTAAACCCCCTCCCTTCAAGTTATTAGAATTTTGAAATTAAGGGGCTCTCAGGCAAAGATATGGGAATAGGAATAACAGTTCTTTACTAGGAAAAATTAAAATAGAAATAC
>JAOTQP010000251.1:57122110-57156541 GCA_026413545.1 Cichladusa arquata | reverse complement strand
TGTTTCACAAGATTTTTTTTTTTTTTTTTTTTTTCTGGGGTATATTATGGTCCCACAGTTGTGGTGGCACAGTTTTGTACAAATACATCAGTAGAATTACAGATTTTAATGGAAAAATAATAGTAATGTTCCTTTTTCTTTATGAACTGTATGACCTATCTTTTTTTCTTTTCCCCTGTAAAAACAGCCTCAAAATCAGAACTTCTGATATGAAATAGTAACTTATTTTTTCCCAGCAGATATTTCAAGCCAGGGCTTCACTTCAAACAGCTCTGCAGACTGCACAGAAATTTCAGTCCTTTAACACTTAAAAGAAGATGTTTGGTGACTCCTACACAGAAGGTCCTCTACAGGGTTTTCTCCTCTCCCAGAGAAATGCCTTTTCCATTGCCATCATGCTGCCTCTGCATGTCCAATAAAACCTTATCTGCAGGTCTTGCTTTCAAACTCCTGTCAAAGATGAGGGTGTTAAATAAGGTACAGACACATAAAGTGCAAAAGCAAAGGATAAGTCATGAACTGGGATGGTTTTACTGCTGCTGCAGGACACTTAAGCTAAGAAATACTCTGATTTCTAGCCCCAGACTTCTAAGGATTTATTGCTGCCCTGTATCTGAAATAAATCCAGCAGCTACTGCAATGATCATCAAATGGGGACAGAGAAATCCCTGCCCAGCCTGAAGGTGAGAGCAGCTGGGAAATGCAGCACCAGCCTACAAGAGCGCAGGGTGCTGGGCCTGAGCTAGCAGAGGTGGTTTTGTGTAGGAGGATCTGCTCCCTCCTTCCTTCACTAACTTCCAGTCTGAGCAAATGTGTGTTCATTCTGAATGGAAATTTCCACCCCTCATACATCACCTGCATCCTGACAAGTTTATTAAAAACTAAGAAGGGAATTCGAGTAGATTTTTTTTCCACTTCTATTTACTTATACCAAACAGAAAACCCCCGTGGGTTTGTTTGCACTCATTTCTATTAACCCATCCATCACAACCCAAATCTAATCTAATGGTTACCCTTTCCCCCACCTGCAAAATTGTGTCACAGCAAGCCAGATTCACAGAGGAAGACAAGGACCAGTCTGCCTTTATAGCATCTTTCAGGAAACAAGAGGAGTCATGAAGCACCATCTGCATTTGGAAGAATTGACAATCCTCTACAATTTTGTCACAAGCCTAATGATGGCCTCACAGGAGCCTGGAAGAGTTCCTGCCTCTCTGAGGACCTCAGCTGAGCCTAGAACATCCTTCTTGGGATCACAGACATGGCCAGTTGATAATAAATGATAAGAGCAATCTTTTCTTCCCAAGGAGAATGGGCCAAATTTTGAGTTCATGTGATCTCTGACTTCAGCAGATCTGATTGCTCATATCCACATCCATGTAATTTTCTCTTCCTGATAAATAAACACAGGCACACTCCATGGCTAAATGCACTGGTGCAGTAACTGCTGGGGTGGGGAAATGTGTGTGATTCTCTTCAATCCTCTCTTGTAAACTCACTTTTTTTGTTAAATTCACTTTTCACAATGGAGAGCCACATGGGGAATTGCCACCTGTGCATGTTATCAACAAGACACTGCATTTTACATAACCTATTTCCCACCTTGAATGACTCAGAGATTCACAGTGCTTGTTCCTAACTCCTATTTGGGAGCCAGTGTTAATTTCCCTGAGCAATAATAAATTTGAAGGTACAGAACAAAACCATGGAATGCAATTTTTTCCCCCCACATCATCATTTAGCACCTTAATTAAGCACCAGCTTGGACAGATTTAAGTCTTCCTGTGTTTATGCACAATGTACGTGTAAAGAGCAATTCTATTCCCCCTTCCCAGCCTCTGGTTTGCTATAAGTAACAAAGCTGAACTCTTCTGGACTCCAGTCCAGAATGGCCCCACATTCCCTGGTATAACCCTAACAGCATTTCTCTGCCCCACTGAGCATTTTCACACAGTGTTTAACCAGAATTTTTCATCAGTCCTTGTTTCTAACCAGCAGCCCTCTAGCCACCAAGGTAATTTTCTGTTATCAATCCAGGACAGAACTCTGAAATGCAAAATACAATCAGATTTTTACTGTTCATGGGTGTCAAGATTACCCCTCTCCTTCCTTGTGACATCCCCTTCTGATGGGGACTTCACCACTTCGTATCTTCTGCAAAGCTCAGTAGCTGTTTTATTTTCATTTTGTGTTACCAATTCTCATCTGCTCCTGGAGATCTCCGTAAAAATCTTGCATTAATCAAGGTTTTTCCTGCTTCACTCATAATTTCTCTTTCCAGACATCAGCACCATACCCATGGCACCTTGATTGTAGGTACTTTAAGGGCTTCTCTGGCTGATTTTTTATTTGGAAACTGTAGTTATGAACCTCAATTCATTCACAGCAGAGACATTTCTCTGCAGAGGGCCAACTTACTCAAATCTCTTGTGACTGGGGAGCTGTGGGAGTACCTCTGGCTAAATGGCAGTAGGAAAAATGTTTTCTTTTAATTTGCACTATTAGTGTAGTTTGTGAGTAATAGACGTGTGACTGCTGTGGGGAAAGTGGGCGGGAGAAAACGCTTGAGATGAAGAGAGATGCTTGATTAAATGATGATGTCAGAATTAAAATTTAAGCTGATTTCCTGAAAGTCTGGTGTTCAAAAGAGACAGGAGTACTATCAGAATTTTACACTCCTTCAGGCTTTTTTTTAAGCTGGCACATGAAAACTCAGAGTATAGTTTCTGAGAGCTTTTCTCTCTGCAGTTCATCGTACTTCTATATTTCATCTGGAAAAAATTGTAAATTGTATGGCTTTTGAGGGGAGAGAGGTGTGAAGAAGGTTTCCAGGACTTCAATATTTCCAGCTAGAAGGAATACAAGAGGTGCTTCCCCAGGTAGGTTCTTCTAAGAGCCACCTCTTCCTAACTAAACACCTCAACTTTGCTGAACGCTGAGAAGTCAAGTTGACGTTCTGCTCATCTGTTCAGTAATTATGTTTAACCTGTGCTAAAAGTGATACTTTTTCACTCCCTGTGACAATTGTGTGGATGCTGGTTTCTCCAAGCAAGCATCTGTGGAATTAGGAGAAATGAAATTAGACCTCATGTCTAACTTGGCAAATGAAGAATATTTTATGTAAAGACATCTGCTATTGAAGCCACTCCACTGCCTGGATGTCACATACATTTTGCTGTTTTTTCTATAAAATGCTATAAGAGTTTTTGATGATACTGTAGATCACAGAGCTGCTGAAGTGAGTCCAGAGGAGGTCACAAAGATGCTTTGAGCATCTCTGCTGTGAGGAAAGGCTGTTCAGCTTGGAGAAGGCTCCACACAGACCTTAGAGCCCCTTCCAGAACCTAAAAGGGCTGCAAGAGAGATGGAAAGGGATTTTGGGCAAGAACCTGGAGTGACAGCACAAGAGGGAATGGCTTCACACTGCCAGAGGGCAGGGTTAGGTGGGATATTGGGAAAGAATTCCTGGCTCTGAGGGTGGTGAGGACCTGGCACAGGCTGCCCAGAGAAGCTGTGGCTGCCCCTGGATCCCTGGCAGTGTCCAAGGCCAGGATGGATGTGGCTTGGAGCAACCTGGGATAGTGGAAGGTGTCCCTGCCCATTGCAGGGTGTTGAAATTGGATAAGCTTTAATGTTCCTTCCAACCCAAATAATTTCTGGATTCTATAATTCTGTGATTTTTTAGACTGGTCTGGGGTACTTTATGTCACTGCATCTAAATTAGAAGGCTGTGCAAACGTAAAAATGTAAATAAATTGTCTTTACAGCTCCTCCCTAATGGGAAATGTGTGCAGAGCGACCTTAGTGTAAATGACAATTAGCTTCACTGGACTGAATTATTTTTTCAGCTAAAACAAAAAGACTCATGAGAGGCATAAATTGCAACCTTGAGGCTGAACCTCTTTAATATTCAATGAACAAGGGAAACGAGTCTGACTTGGGGGCAGACAGGAGGGGAAAAGGAATGAAAGCATGTCAGCACAGGCATCCTTGGTCCTTTGGTTTTCTTAGACAGACTCCTTCTGCAGCTCTACCCATCCTCTCATGCTGACCAAGTGCCTGCAGCATCTCCCAGTGCTTTGGCTGGGGCAGAAGGAGTGAAAGGGAGAGGAGAATGGGGCAGTGCAGAGATGAGCATGTCCCAGTTGTAGAGGGATTGCAGAATGCTGAACAGAGCAGTAACTGCACAGGTAACTTCACTCTGCCTTCACACACCTGGTGGTGTCCCCAGATTATAAATCTGGCACGATCATAGATTCAGAACAATTTCTAGGGCAGCTGCAGAAGTGGCAGCCAGCTTGGATCAGATGGTGACCAGAGGAGAGCTTGGAGCTCACAGTGATCTGACCCTTCCCTTGTGAGCAGACACCAAAGACAAGGAAATGAGCAGTCCAGATAAATGAGAGAAGCAGGTCAAGCCCACTTACCTGCTTAGAATCCACTGTCATTTCCCTGTGCACCTGTGGAGAAGGGTCCCCCACTCTCAATATCTTTCCCATGTTATGTCAGAGAGCAGGGCTCTGCCACTCTCTCCTGTACAGGTGCTGAGCACCCAGGAAGCCTGGCAGAAATGAGCAGAGCCCACTCCTCCTCCTGCTTCAGGCACTGCAGCTTTTGACTCCTGTCAGTGGACACATCTCACCCTGACCCAAACACCATGTCCTGCAGTGCTGCATGCACCAGCCAGGCTCACTCATTCCTGAAATCCCAGGAAACCCCCACACACGCTCCCTGATGGAGCATCTTCTAACCCTGTGCCTAAGAAATGAATATATTAAGAGGAGTCAGGAAGAAATGCATCACACTTGGTCTTCTGAAAGCTGCACTGGGCAAACACACAGGCTTGTCATATATTTCCCTGGGCCCATATGGAGAAGGAAAGGCTGGTAAGCTCACAGCTACTGACTTGTAACCCACCAGGACAGGGATGGGAGCCAGCTGCCATCTGAAAGCAAACAGGGAGAGAGCAAAAGCTATGGGAGACCAGCCAGATTCTCTTTCAATGGATTAGCTGCCCACAGAATATTATAAAATTCTTATTTCCTCCCAGTTGCAAGGCTTTCCTGACACTCATGTGCTTTATGATCCTACTCTCACTAGATAAATACTGAAGAGCAGATGGAGAATAAAAGAGATCAGTAACAGAGGCAAATATAATAGAGGAGTAGAATGCTGCTGAAGCACCAAGAATCAGGGAATCAAAACCAGTGACCTTGGAGAATATTCACATTTCACATGAAATACCAATGCAGTAATCATTTCAAGGTGCAGGAACAGACATTTAAGCAACATAAAGCTCTGACAGAACTTTAAAGTAACCATTGAGCCTCTACTTAAGAGGCAGCAGTTTAGAAGCAGGGTTATAAAGTTTCTGCAAGGTACAAGTGAAACCATGGAGAAGATGTTTTAAAGTCATAGAGGATGAGAAAAGACTCATGTGGATGTTCTGACAAAGTTTTCTCACCTGCCAGCATGGCACTCCTGATTTCATATCCCCAAGTCAGAGTTAAATTACTTTCAGTTCAAATTAGCACAGTCATTTGGGCTGGCTTTCAAAGCTCAGCTCAGCAGGTGGAGTTGTTATCTTCCTTGAAAAGCAGCACCATGTTGAGCAGATCAAAAGTTGCATTTACATTTCCCAGCCGTGGAAAGGCCTGGTCTGTACCTGTCCCTGCATCTAAACCAGCCTGTGCCATTGACCCTGGAGACCTCTCAGCTTCCTCCCCAGAAAGGGAACATCAGCATCACAAACCACCCAGAGATGAGGAGGGAGGCACAGCCCAGGACAGGCGTTTGGCACACACCTGCCTCCAACCACCTGAGCAACCTCCCCTGGTGAGGTGGATCCCCAAACATTCATCACTGGCTTCTCTCATTAAAGCAGCCTTTGAAGCAGGTGGAAAAGCTGCCCCTCAATCACTGGGGATTTCATGTCCAGGTTCCTCACCCAAGGGACACTTTGAAGAGAAATGAATGGTTTAAAACCTTCCCCTGCATTTTACCCAGGCAGAGTGAGCTACCTCCCAGGTTTCACCTGCCTAGAAACACCCACAAATTTGCTGCTTTTACCAGTCAAGCTTTCCTACTGCTGCTTTTTACTTTGCAAGTGAAGAACAGAAACAAAAGGGCTTCACAGCCTGTGTATCTCAGAGCACAGCTCATGAATGTGTTATTCTGCTATCTTCAGCCCCCTACTGTAATCACACTAAAAAATTTTAACAAGTAGAGCTTGGTGTTGGTTATTTTCCCCCACACTTGTCTGAAACAAAATTAATGGATGTCCAGGGACACAAGGGTACCACAAACCTCCATTCCCCATATGCACAGGGACTCTCTTATTGCAAGGTGTGTAGCAGGACAAGGAATTAACAGAGATTGGCTTTCTCCAGGCTTCCATGTTCAAAGGTATCACAGAAAGTGCTGCTGTGTAAGGGGCTGGTGGCCATGAGCAGCACCAGCAATTCAAACCCTGCCAGAAACCCTCTGCTTCTCCCACACCCCAGCCTGGTCTTCCCAGTTGGTCCCACCCACCAGGTTAAGCCACCCCAGCTGCTCAGCAGCACTTGCAGGATGTTACTGCCAAATAAATGGAAAGCCAGAGCAGCTCTGAGGAAGCTGGGGAGTTTTCTTGACAAGGTGGGATGCAAGAAAAGGATGTGGGTTTGAGAGGTGTGTGTGCAGGGGTACAGTCAGCATGGCTGAGGACTGGGGTGGGGCCTTGAGAGAGGATGATGCTGGAGGAAACAAATATGGGAATCTTGGTCTCTATTGATTTAGGCTCTTGAGAATAGTTGTACTCTTCCAAAAGGTTTATTTTGCTTTATTTCTAAATATGCAGGAGATGTAGCTTTTAAATTATGCTTAGGGTTCAGCATTGCAAAAGGCCAGTCTTGGATATTACTGCACTGGAGGTGTGAGGGAAGAACACATTTATGGGACCAGGGGGATGAGACATTAAATGGGCTCATTTTCAAAATTAACATGTTGAACCCACACACTCATCTTGTAAGTAATAAGAATTCTGGTGGTCAGTCTTTATCCTCAAGGATGCTTTGTATGATCTGCACTCCCTTCCTCAGAGACACAGGGAATTCCAAGGCAGTTAAAGCTGGAGGTTCATGCTGAATTTTAACTCCTGGCTGCAAACTGCACATGCTAAAGCAGACAGACTTGGTTTGATCAAAACCAATACATATTCTTTTAACACATTGAGCTTCTCATTCAGGAAAAATGTTTCCATCTAGCTGCAGGTGACATTTAATACCCAAGTTAGTATTTTGAACATTTAGATAAAAAACTTAAATGAAAATAAGGGTATTTGAGACTTGTCACAAGAATTAACTAGGCCACAGCCACACCAATGTTTCTACTAACTCCTTATGTGCATTTGGGTTTTACACTTAGATACAAACAGAACTGCAGCCAGGCCTTGGACAGGTGTGACTGTGGTCATGCAGAACTGAGACAAAGGTGAATTAAGGAATGAGTCTAAGGAAAGACTGCAATTTTAAAAAGGTGAGATAAGTGTTTAAAAATCTAGTTCTTTGTATAAAAATAAATTCTTCATAAAACCTTTGTGATTGAAAAAGAGAACGCCAGCAATTTGGCTGAAGATATTTTGATGTTCATATTTGCATACAAAAAAAAAAAAATTCTACAGGTGTGTTCCACAAATGAGCAAATCAAACACTTAACCAAGTGTTTGTTTGAAGCAGTTTGGGTAATGTTCAAGAACTATTTCTCTCCTCTGCTGATTCTCAAGCACCAAATTCCAATTTTTAAAAACCTTCACCTTTGAACCAGAGTAAATGCTTGTTTCAGCTCCCAGTGTCTGGATTTGCTATTGATTCTGTTTAAAGCAGACTTCAGAGAACAGCTTTGGGTAAGAGAGCAATTGGTGATAAGGAAACTGAAAAGCCCTTTGTGCTGTGCTGACACCTCCACACTCTGCTCGTGGTTTGCACAGTGAGCAAACGGAGGAAGAGGCCCTTGCTCATGTACCTGATACTTGCTACACCACCAACAAAAATAAACTAACTGTGTGCAGAGACCTTCCTTTCATTCCAAGAAAGATCATCAACATGTAAAAATATTAGATTAGCTCCTCTTAGTTAGATACTAGTTGTTGGACTGCACCATGATGTTAAGGGCAAAGTGTGTGCAGATGTCCAGAGGAGACAGAAGGAGGGAAAATGCTCTTTTTTGTACAGTTCCCAAATGTCAAGGTAATCCCAGTGGTGAAAAGAAAGAGAACTTTTTACATTTAGTAACATTTATTTCTGCATTCGGTATCAAGTACATAAGTGCAAATATTCAGAGTCCATAATTAAGTCCATTAGGAACTACAGAGAATGTAATACAAATCGTAATAAATTGAACATGCTGGAACTTTCCAGTTACCATACATGTAAATCAGCCTGTCAATCCTTTACGACAAAAGTACTGGGTTTTTTGTTCTTTTTTTTTTTTTTTGAGTTATACAAAACTGATTACCATAAGTACCGATTACTGTTTATTTTATTTGTGCTGGAAAACACTAAAACATCAGTCTACAATTCTATATAGTTAATAAAGATGAATCCAACCAGCAACCCAGTGACGTAGAAGCAATTTTAACTATTGCATCAAGTGCGCTAAGCAGGAAAGCCCCTAGCCACATGTAACATTAAAAGTTATAGAAGCAATGCCAATAGAAGAAGGAAAAACACTAAAAAAAAAAAAAATTAAATAAAGAGGTCAATATTATTTAGGCTCTCACCATCATGCACTTTATAAGCAACACAAAAAACCACATCTAGTACACTTTTCTCTTTACTATACTTTAGTGCTTGACACAAGTGATTGCAAATATTCTAAGTGCAGAAGCAGCAGGGGAAAAGCACTGCTTCTCAGTTTTATGTTTCTAAGATTATGGTGTTGAGAAAAAAAAAAAGAATGATAAATTTGCAGTAAAGTGTAAGAACAGAGCTGTTTTCACTCCAGATTTCCCCATTATGCACTACTGTAGTCAACGAATTCTTGATGTCTGCTTTACTCTGCCTTTCTCTTGGCACCTGGGATTTTAGCTTGAATCCTAAAAAATAAAGAAGAAAAAGGATTATACAGTGAGGCAGTTATTCCATTGCAGTGGGTTCCCAGCTGGATTCTTATCCAGGGATAACCTATAGTCTATGTGAAGTGTGTTGTCTCAACTGGGGAATTAAAGTGCCATGAGAAACAGGAGTGATGCCCATCTAGGTGTTCTTACAGGTTTTTGGTGGTTCATGTAATCTTGGGATATGTTCAGTGATATTCTCCCCCGACATTATTTCTCCATGGTCTATTGTCTATAGAAAGCCAGGAATGGAGTCTAAAAATAGAATTTTCAGGACAACATTTCAAAATTTCACCCAGGTCTTCTGCCTGTTCCATGGGGATTGGAAACACTAAAGATCATGGTGCTCTCAGGTATTTGTGTGACAAGGTGGTGTCCTAATTCCCACTTTGGTCATTAATGCTATCAACTCCCTGAATGCCAAAAAAACAGGCTTAGAGTGGTCAGTGGGGAAGAGAATTAACTCATTCCTTCCTGTTTGTCCTGGCCAGGTACCAGTGTGGACACCAGTCCACGACTGGGCTGCTCTGTCCACAATTCCCCCAGATTGTGGGAGAGGACAGTCTGCACTCAGCTGGGAGGGTCTGAATTTCTCCAGGGATCTGCTCTCCCTCAACCTCTCCCATTCCAGGGTCTGGGGAGGACACCATTGACAGGACACAGTGTCCCCAGGACCACCCAGCTCCCAGCCACCCCCCAGGGCACCACAGCCTCACACACTGAACTCACTTTGCCACAACCGTGTTTATGTGGGTCCGCACCAGCCCCAAGTATTGATCAATCTGTGCCTGCAGAGAGCAAGAGGAGACCAAGTCAATGAGACAACAGCCAGGCAGAGCCCCCCAGCCACCCCAAATGCACTCTGCAGAGAGACCTACCTGGTACTTGTCATATACAACAGGGAGAGTAAACATAGACACCACAGCTGAGGAGGAAAAGAGAGCAGTGTTATGTTCCTGCAGATCAGATTCCTCCAGAGGAGAGACCTACTTTGGTGACAAACACATTATCGTGCCACTTGGTCAGCTGATCCATCAGGGAGCCTTGTATTAGAAATGCACTTTGCTCAAACCTCCCAAATATGGAATTCCCCATTGCTCTGGGACTGGCAGCTGCAAAACCACAAACTGCAAAGTAGCTCTAGCAGGAGGGACAGCACAATAGTACAATGAACATTTACTGGGAAGGGAAATAAATGTTGGTGGTTTAACTGAGGGGAAGGCATGCCAGGGATAGGCTGTTTTGTCTACATTGAAATCCAGAGGGAGTTCAAGTTAAAAGTAGATTTTTAAAAGAAATGTTGGTTTTTACCCATTATCAGAAGAGTCAGGCCATTGAAGAGAGCTCCCACGTAAGTCAGCAGCCACATTAGTACTGCGAACTAAATTAAAGATGGATCATTACATCACCTCTACTGCCAGCATAAGAAGAAAGTAGTTTGCTTAACTAGCTAATGTAACAGCACATTAGTCTTTTTTAATGTGGAAGGGAGTTGTTAAGGCACATTAGGAACTAGGCAGTTTTTCTAGGTGTAAAAACCCCATTCTCTGTTCTGCTTCTCACCCTCTTAGCTCAGCTTTTGTGTCTATTTAGGGCTTAAATTGCATCCATGTAGGACTCTGCATTGAGAATAGCATGGGCAGATATCTACACCTAATTTTTATGATGGCAGGGGTCATCCCAAACAGGTTAAACAGAGCCATGAAGTGATAATCTCAAGTGAAAACACTTGAGGCTGAGAGATGGGTATATTTTCCTTAAATTCTTTACACATTTAGGAGCCTAACCTATGTCTGTTCTCTTAATGATTTTCCCTTTGCTCTAAAGGACACCTGCTTGAGTGTAAGGCTAAAAATCAATAGTTATTTCAGCAGGGAGTGAAAGAAGATCTTCTTCCATAGCAGGAAATGCCACCAGAGGAAATCCAGATTTAAAAAGGGGAACATTATTTTATAGCAAAGCAGTAGAAAGCATAATGCTGGGACACTTCTAGAACTGAGGAGGAGCTAAGCTGGTTCTGCAAATTTATACATTCTGTATTACCTATCAATACATTCAAATGCCAAACCTCTAAAGTGCTGGAAACAGTTTTTAATTCAAAAAGCAGAGCAACTTTCATATTTGGAGCTACACAAAACTAGGTTTCATTACAACTCTGTCAACATGGGAAGAAGCTCTTTGAAATGCAGATTGATCCTCCAGAGAGGGGTTAAAAATATTTAAAGCAATCTTACTTTTAAAGAATCCACGAGGTCCTGAACGAGAAAGAGTCTCCTCAGCTCTTTGACTGTGCTGTTGACGTATAGCTGGAGACAATCTGTGTATTTCTGGATCTGGTCCTGTGAAAGATTCATCTCCATCTCCAAGTAGGCTCTGCCAGAAACACAGGTCCCGTTACAAACCTGGGAAGTTTCCCCTGCTGTTCGTGCTCATACCCAGCCAGCCCATCATTCCCTCCTTCCCAGACCTCCTTTCCTTGTGCTGGAGCATGTTCCCCTCCCTGCAGGCACAGGGCCACCACACACCCTCTTCACCCTGCATGACCCATCTCTCTGGGTGATGCTGAACTGGGCTGTTCACCTCCAGCCTCGCCCTCTTCCCACACAGAGCCTGGTCTGGATGGGATTTCTCTCTTTTCCTCACCCAAGGAGGGATACAAATCTGACCTGGGAGCATTCCCCACAATTTCCTGTGCTGTTCTCTGAGCTGCGTGCCCCCATCCTGAGTCACTGCTCAGAACTGACCCAAGAGAAGCAGAAGGAGCAGCACCCCAAAAAGATTCTTTTGTAGGATGTATGTGCTTGCAAATGACACCAGTTCCACGACCTGGTTTACCACCTGGTTGGCTCAGCAGAGGAGAAAGGATCACTGCTCTTGTGGAGCAAAAAACCCCCTGTGGAGAGTGGGGAGTGCATTGGCACTGGCACCATCACTTAGATATCGGGGTGCTGGAGAAAAGACACAGATATTTTCCTTCTATGCCCAATAGATTGTGCTCAGAAACAATGCTCTCTTCTCTTCCAGGTATGCTGTATTATCACCAGCTCTAAAGAAACTCCTTTTCTCTGCTTGCTTAAAACTTCCTGTATCTTTTTTGAGAAAAACCCCATGTCTTAGAAGATTACAATTTTTGTGGTGTGTTTTTCATTCTCTCTGCAGGATCTAAGCCAATAGTACCTTGCAATATTTGAGACACTGTGAAAACACTATTATTTCTTTTTTATGAGCAAGAAGAGAATTTCATCTGACACCAAAGCAGTGCTTGGGCATCACTATGAAGCCACTCACTTGAAGGGGTGGCCCTCGTCCGTCTTCTGCACAGCCTGTAGGACTGATTTGTAGATTCTGAAGCTGATGGTGGCCGAGAGGCCAGCCAGGGCCAGGTAAGCCACCACGCTGACAACGCTGAACTGGGTCAGGGAGAAGAGCAGCAGCAGCAGGCTGCCAAACACGATCCCTGTCTGCTTGATGTCACGCCAGTACAACAGGTCGATAGCTGGGGGGAGAAAACCAAATTGTTAAAGGCAGGAACTGGAAAGGCATTGGTGGTTATGGAAGGGGCTTGCAGCTGGTCTGTGAGCCAGAGAGAGTTAACTGATAAGGTTTACTTCTGAAAGGAATTCTACCAAGGCCGTTGGTATGGAGACGGAGAAGAGAAGAAGGAGAAGATAAGCAAGAAGAAATCTCCAGCTGGGAAAAGTATTTTTAGAAAAGTTTTGTGAAAAGCAGTGGTGGAGACTGCTTTGCACCAATCAATACTATGTTGATCTATTGCAACCAATGAATAGTGTGTAAACTTTGCAGAGTGTATAAAACACAGCTAGTTGTTGTAATAAATGGATTTTAGCCTTCTGAGATGTAGCGTGTCCTTTCGTGTGTCACACCCACTGCTGTGGCACTGGGTGACCCTCGGGGGAGCAGGGAGCAGTGATGTCTCTGCTCACAGCAGCACCAACACGAGCTCCTCAACACCAGCAGGAGCAGCCAAGGCACTTGAGCAACGTGCTGAGGAAACTACAGCCCATAACCTACTTGAAACCCTTGTTTTCCTCGTGCCTGGCTCAGATAAAATGGATGAATATCTCCAACTGCAGCACTGGGTGGGTCTCCTGCAGCAGCAAGGCAACTGCAAGCTGGGGTTTGTGTTGTTGCTTGGGCTGTATGGAAGATTTCAACCTACCTGGCATTTACTCAGTCTGAAAACACTATTTATTTATTTATTTATTTATTTCACAAGTTCAAATGCCAAATGCTCGATCAAAGCGTTTTCCAGTTTTGGTTGTTGAGAAATGAATGAGGAAGTTTGGGGCTGGCCACAACAAACCACTTTCCCATTCAAAGTTTTGACAATTTGATTTTGTTGTTTCTTAAGTTTTGAGAAAGGAAAAGACTCCTGGTTTTACCACTGCTTAATAGTTCCAGAATAGGAAACATTTTTTCAGATAAGGCCTTCAAATACAGAATAACTCTTGCTACTCAATCCAACCATCTCAGAAATACTAAAAAAATAAAAAAGCTTTCTGCTTGTTATATAACTTCCCTTGTCCATGGGAGGTGCTGGTTAGAACAAAACAAGTGCATCAGACCATTTTCAACTAGTGCATTTTTACATTTGTAAAGCAGTTAACTCTTGCACTGTTTTCCTCCCACTTGGTATATTTTATTTCAACCTCTTCAGCAAAAAAATTTTAGCATCAGAGACAGCCAGTAAAATAGCAAAATTTTATGAAAGGATTGTGGAATATCCAGTCCACAGAGGTGAATTTAATCTGTTTACACCCACAACCTATTTTTCAGAGGACATGGGATGAAGATCCAGCCAGAGAATGTGCTCATGACAACCTAAACAAAACATCTTTAATTTTACACACTGCACAAGTCCTCAAGAACAGCTTGAACACACAACCAGCCAAACAGATTTGAGAGATGCCACTTGTCAAATCATTCTGAACAAAGAGTAAATTCAGGAAAACTGCAATCTGTCAAGAAAAAAAAAAAAAAGTTACCGATACTAAAAGAGACAAAATTAATCCAGCCTCTTAGTCCTTATCATCTAATCTCCAAAAATTGTGAGTCATGACAGCGTGTTTGCCTTGAGTCAATGAGTTATATTACTCATTACTATTACACAGTGCTTCACAGTGATGGGCTTGAATGCAAAAATTGCTCTTGTATTACTGAGCTCTCCTCTTTTCATGCATCATTCACATCCAATTATATTCTCCATCAATGTACACTATATAATAATAACATTTTACTATTTTAAAGCATTCAGCCCTGGACCTGTGATCATGAGCACACATGGCTGCATCCTGTGGGCTGCATGGAAGCCATGGGACCTTGGTGCCTGTTTTGGGATCCTGGCTGCTGACTCCCCAAAACAGGGACCAGTCTTTTACAGATAGAATCCCTGGGGCAGGGAGTATGGAACGCTCCAAAATGCAGTTCCAGCATCATCAGAGCACCTGGATGAGGAGGTTTAGCAGCAGACACAGCTGGATTGCAGGACACAGCTGGAGCTCCACAGTAATGAGGTGCTGGAGCATGCAACTCCATCCTCACAAACCATCCATACAAAATGGCATCCAGAACACAAGCGTGCAGGTTTGGCCATTTTTCATATTCTTTTTCAGTAAAGGGACTTCAAAATCCTGCAGCACAACAACTGGTGTTGTCACCAGTGAGCATTTGGACAGAGGTATTATATTTTCTGTGAGGGTGGTGAGGGCCTGGCACAGGGTGCCCACAGAAGCTGTGGCTGCCCCATCCCTGGAAGTGTTCCAGACCAGGCTGGATGAGGCTTGGAACAAGTGGAAGGTGTCCCTGCCATGGCAGGAGGGGTGGGATGAGATGGTTTTTAAGGTTCCTTCCAACTCAAGCCATTCTAAAATTCTGTGATTATTCACAACCTGATATCTTTTGTGCTCAAAAATTACTCTGTCAGAGGAGAATACTGGAAATTTATGAAAACCTGACTTTGAGATACTTAAGATTTCCATCACACAAAACCTCAACATTAAATTAAATAAGCACAGGTGAGCTGATGTACGTGGTACATCATCTGCTGATGGCAGAAAAAGGACACATGCCAGGAGAAAACACTCCCTGGGACATAGGCAGTAAAGAGGCAAACAAATGAGAACTGAGCCAAAAAATACAAACTGAACTCCAATAGAGCTCCCTGAGTTAATCCCAGTTAATTATAAGATCCAAAATGGCCAACTAAGCCTTTTTCTTCAATTGATCCTCCAACTCATACTCCTGCAGACTGGCAGTGGGCTGCATTCTCATGCAGAGAGATGCCAAACTGCATTTTCTCATTGCCTTCAAAAGGGAAGATGCTGAGTTACTCAAGACAGGCTTGACCAGGTATGTGCATATCCTGAAAGTCACCTGTTCCTGCCATGGAATGACTGGGATATTTCCTCAGCTGTATCAGGTAAGGAAAGGATCAGAGATGGACAGAGGCCAAGTGACACAGTTCTGGGAACAAGTGCATGTGCGAGGGAGGGGATGAAAAAGCATCTGGCCTCTTTCTGCAGCCAAAGGAGACCTGGGAGAGAGGGATCCTGTGTCTTTTAGACCTGAGGCAAATATTCCCATGTGCATGTGAAAAAAGTGCCAAACCCTAGCAGGAAAATCTCAGCACAGAAAAGGGAGATACGAGTTCAGTGATTTTTACATGGCTCTCCCAGTGCCCAGGTCCAGCCTGGGAGCACATTCCCCTCACCCACAGCCTGCCAGCTCTGTCAGGATTCTCAAGGACAGGAAGCACATCTGCCTTCTCCTCATCTCCCTCGAAGGGACAGGGAGCTGCAGCACTGCTGCCCTGTCCAGCTGTTTGGGCGGGATTTGATGCTCCTGTAACCATTCCTCCTCCTCTCCCTTAAGGAGAAAGGGCTGAGCCAAACCTCCTTGCAGAAGGTGATACAGGAGGGAGGTGAACCTCACAGCTCCTTGGGCAGGGAGGGGAGAGCTAGAAATCAGTGGAGACTTGGGAAGACTTTGGCTGACAGGCCTCAGGGATTTGAGCTATATCAGTTCCCCTGGAATTTAGATGCTGCTAAAAACACCTGAACTACCCCTGTCAGATCCATGTTTTCTCTTTCAGTTGCATCTTCTGTCACTTCAAAGGCTTTTTACATTATTGGAAGGGAATAGAATAGAATAGAATAGAATAGAATAGAATAGAATAGAATAGAATAGAATAGAATAGAATAGAATAGAATAGAATTATTTCAGTTGGGAGGCACCTACAACCATCAGCCTGACCAATTCAGGGCTGACCAATAGCTAAAACATGTTTTTGAGGGAATTTTCCAAATGCCTCTAAAATACTGACAGGTTTGGGGCATTTACCCTCTCTCTAGAAGCCAGTTCCAGTTTGACCACCCTCTTGGTAAGGAAATGCTTCCTTGCTGAGACAGTAGTCAAACACATTTTTCTCCTACATTTCCTTACCTAAGCAAATCTCCCTTAAAAATTGAGAGAGGTGCTCTGGGTACAGAATGCCCCAGCTGGGATCCTTTGCCTGGCTTCGTCAGAGTGCCATTTTGTCCTGTAACCATTTACACCAGAGCCAAAGTACCTGTGACACCTGTGTCTGGTGCTGTAAATAGAGACCAAGGGGCAAATGAATGAGAAATTTTCTTATTGACCATCAGGTGAACCCAGACTTGCATCAACCCTCCTCACACCCTTTCTTTTTTATTCTAAACAGGAATTAAAATTAAAGATGAGGTTGTCCATCACATTTATATGGTCAGGTCACTAAGCACAGCCAGTGCCTGAGCCTCTGCTGAGGGGCAGCTGCCTGTACCCCTTCCTTGGCACACTGAAGAGCCAGCCAGCCAGGCTCAGAGCAGCCTCCCCAGCACATGGGGATGCAGAGGGGATGAGGATGACAGGGCCAGCAGCTGAGCTGGAGCTGCAGCTCTCACACACACACACACTCTGGGCAGAGCCACTTGCCAGCACATGCTGGCCCCACGCTCAGCCAGGCTGGGACAGCTTCCAGCCCAGCTCTAGGGGGGGCACAGCATCCCCCAGACAGACTAAAGGACAGAGGATACCCCACCCCATAACCACACCATGAGTGCTTTGGGCAACCAGAAGGGAAAGGATAAAAGGTCCTAGTGTGGTGCAGGGTCTGGGAAGGGGTGTGTGTGTGTGCACTGCCCAGACCCCACCACAATGGCACAATTCTGGGCGATGCACGCTGAATATTCATGAGGCAGGAGGCTGGTGCCACGTGAGGCTGTCGATGTGTGATGTGCATGCAGTTGGACAGGGGCTCAGCCTGTTTGGCTGAGCAAGATCCACTTCCTAGAGCCAGAACGCCAACTTCAAACCCCCCCGTTTGCAAAAGGGGTTTGGGCATCCAAATCAGCCTTGGCTTCACTTGAGGGCTGGGCTCCTTCTGTTTTGAAGATCTCTGCTGTAAAATCCTGGCCATGTCCATTAACATGCAGAGGCTGTTCTGCTGTAGCTTTCCATGATCTCCCTTCAGCCTCCTGGAAGGAGGGAAGCAACATCACTCACTTCGCACTCTTAACAATACAACACACCAGAGGTCATTTGTGGAGGTATAAAAGGACTCTGGGTTTTGCCAGAACTGCCTCAGACTCAAAACTATTTGCATTTATTAAGGAAGACTTACCAGGCATCCTTAAGACAGCAGCACTGCAGGTCACTGCCACTGCCTTTGAAGAATTTTTCTGGAGAAGCGTGTCTGATGAGCTGTTTATCTGCAAGTATCGCCTGCTTGTGCTTTTCAACTCACAGCAGGATGTGCAAAATGTTACTCAAGTAGTTTCTAGTAGCAATATTTTCCAAGGGTGCCAAAACAGTGCTGTAAAGCCATACTTTATGGCAGAACCTCACCTGACTAAACTAACAGGATCCTGCACTCAGGGCCAAGTCACAGACCAGCAGAGGTGAACTCTATGGTACAAGAAACCACCTGTTAATATGAACAGCTGGTAAATACCCATGTTTGTGGGGCAAGCTAAAATTAACCTTACAAATATAAGGAACAGCAGCAGCAGGCAGTGCTTTTGGCAGCAAGCAATGGCTCACTAGTGCCTAAAAGCTCTTAGCATGGCTTGGAGCAGAAAATGTTCCTGCTCCTCAGTACTTGGTACCAAAAAAGCCAGAAGACAGATGTGGGGGGTGGAAAGGACAGTGCCAAGACTGATAAAAATGCTCCTGAGTCCATTCTTGTTAGGATCTGGAAACACAAGGGCTGGGCTTTGGGGGTTTTTGTGGTGCCCAGAAGCCTCGTGGTGTGGGGCAGCTGCAGGCTCAGCCTCCTGAGCAGAGATCCCAGAGGGAGAACAGAGGATCCAAACCAACTTGTAGCTAAAATGTCCTCCTGCATGGTTATGTTTCCCAAAAATACTTCTGTAGGGAAAATGGGGATCTTCCCATTCCATGTCTCCAAGAAAGCATTTTAGAATGAAAACTGATGATCAACCAAGCAGAGATTGGACAATGCAAATCTTCCACAGCTTCTCCTCTGAAAATCTGCCCTCTCCTTCTGACTTTGCAAGTTTTTCCTCTACTGCAATGACTGTGTGAAAAATGATCATGCAAAAGCAGCATTTCCATGGAATCTAGTACAAAAAGTGTGAGCAAACCCCTGGTACCCAGCCTTCAAATGAAGCCCATGGGCCTTGATGATTATATAAAAGGTTGTATGCTCTGAAGTACACAACACCACCTTTGGAAGTGATCAGGCTGCTCTTCCCACCATGGAGGTACCACCAGGCCTGCTTAGGAGGTAAAATCAATGAGTTGTAGTGAGAAAAACCTCTCTGAACACAGCATTTACTTCTGCACACAGTGCAACATTACAATTCATAAATATAAATGACTTCATAAGGCATTTATCAGACCTTCTGGGAGTGAAAAAACCAAGAAACACAATTTATGAAAAACAATCTTGTTTGTAAGGCTGTCACAGAATTATTTGACAACAAATAAGACAATGCTGTAGGTTTTGAGTAGAAATAAATACTGCTGACACTCAAAGCAAGCCAAATTTGCAGGTTTAACCACAGGCTGCAGCCTCTCCCTCTCCTCTCCAATGGAAGATCCAGTGTGGACACTGCTCCCTTCCCCACAGCAGATTTGATTCTAACATAATACAGATGGATACACAGTTTAATGAGCAGTCTGCTGCCTTCAGGAGACTGCTGTGATGAACAGCAGAGCCAGGAGAGAATATCTGTGCTGTTTCATCAGCCATATCTCCTGATCCTTCACCTCCAGCCTGGAGGAATCTCTCCATACCTCTACCTCTTGTTCACACTCTGACCATTAACTTCCTGTCCTCAGTTCAGCTTTATAACTTTATCATCCACCTGTTTCAAGGTTTAACTTGAAAGTTCAGACTTTCTTAGTCCCTAGAGTCTGATGAGAGGAGACCTGGAACAAGAATAAGGACCAGGAAAAAGGAAAGCCCTCCATGTTATCTCCTACAACATCTTCAAGATCAAGATATTAGCAAAAAATATTGATGGATTGCCTCATGTGAGGCACCAGAGTAGGCTTGGGTGGACAGGAGAGGACTGGCAATAAAAGAGGATTGTCAGTAAAAAATCAACCCTACAACCACACCACACACAGCCTATTGCAGCATTTTTGATCATTAATTATTCATTATTATGTGATCGGTGCTTCTATTAACAATTACACTGTTGTTATTTTCATGGTCATGTGAGAGCTGCTTTAAGATCAGGACTGAGCACAGCAGCAGGAGAAACACACAACTCCTGCTCATCAAACTGTATCACTGCTGCCTTGGCCAGTGGAGGAGGTTATGGATCTCACCTTAAGTGGGAGAAACCAGAGACCAAGCAGAGTCCCTGAATGCAGGCTCTGAGTGCAATAATGCTATGGAAATGTTAAGATTTTCCTGAGATGCTCCTGGACTCCCTCTTAGACTCTATCCAAACATTTGAAAATCTGCAGATTTTCAAAATGAGTGGTTCAGATCTATGTTATTTATAATTAAATATGATGTGGAGAAAGTACCCCCTTCTGATCACATAAAAGCCTCACCAGAACTCACTTCCCAGGGACCTAATGAGAACAAAAAGAGCCCTCCAACACAACCTTCAGCTATTGCCCCCCCATCACTCCCCTGATGGAGTTTAAATTAATCTCAGGGAATACCTCAATATACTCTTACTTTTGGGAATTTTCACCTTGTTCTGGCAATGAAAGAATATCATCCATCAGTTCTTAAAAGACATGGCTCTGAGCAACGTGGTCTGGTGGAAGTGTCCCTGGCCATGGAAGGGAGGATGGAACTGGCTGGTCTTTAAGGTCACTTCCATCCCAAACCATTCTGTGATTCTGTGCTGGCAGCACATTTTCTCACTGATCTTTTTTTGCCATCAACAGGAACGTGGTGGAAGAAGAACTGATACAATTTCTGCATCCGTGGCCAAAAAAAAAAAAAAAAAAAAGGCAAGCAAATCTGAAAGTGGTAAATAATCTTGACATATTTCCTTCAAACTTCACAGGAAATCATCTGTGAAATTAGGAAATAAACTCCCCATAAGTTGGTATAGTTTTATTAAACTATGAGCTAAATTTTTTACAGCAGGTATTGAGTTGGTACCAAGGTTTTAGCCCCACCAAGATCTAACATAAGAACCAAATACTGGGGCAGATCTTTATCAAGTAGATCCCAGCTGAGACATCAGCTCACAATATTTTCAATGAAGCACTGAAAGTACCAACTGGCTGAAGTTTTATTCTCATTATAAAGCTGCAATTAGTCAGACTTCACAACTGTCAATAAGATTACAGATTAACAGCATGCAACTGTATTGTTGCCATCGAAATTCTTTATCAGTCTTAAAGTGAGGAACATCACCATGAACAGTTGCTGCAGCTTCCCATCACACTTTGGAAACCTTTGGATACATCCATCAGGTAAGGAAGCTGGCTCTCTGAAAACAACTGCCAAGAAAATGATAATCAATAGCTGCAGTCCCAGCACTCTAATGTCAACTAGATGGATTTGATGAAGTCTGCAGTCCTTTTCCACATTAAGTTATAATGTGGGTAATATTTAGGATCATTTCTATGAACACTTCACAGGCCTATGTCTCTGGATCTTTTCATTTTTCTTTTTTAATAAGTCTTGCAGAAGGTTGAAGTTGCAGGGGCAAGCCTGATACTTGTGACCAGCCAAGAGCTGGCATGTAGAAGGAAGAGTGGAAAAGGGAATATTCGTGAGCACCATTGTGCTGACACCAACCAACTCCTCCAAGCTGGGGGGCAAACTTGGGCACTGATCTCCTGGTCTCCTCTCTGTGGTACCTGAGGGACCTGAGGGAAGGGCTGGAGATGTGTCAGGGGAGGTTTAGGTTGGATATCAGGAAAGGTTCTTCTCCCAGAGGGTGTCTGGGCACTGAACAGGCTCCCCAGGGCAGTGGTCACAGCACCAAACCTACAGAGCTCAAGGAGAGTTTGTCAATGCTCTCAGGCACAGGGTGGGATTGTTGGGGTGTCCTGTCCAGAAACTGGACTTTGACAAACCTGAGTCCCTCCCAGCTCAGGATACTCTATGGTTTTATGCCCTTCCTAACCCAGAGCACCTCTCTAGCAGGGTGTGAAGCTGCGTCCTGAGCTGAGCTCAGTCCCTGGGGAGGGCAGGGCTCCTGCTCCTTCCCTGGCCCAGCATCTCCCAGAGGGAAGCTGTGCCCTGTGTCACTCCCGTGCCACACCCGGCTGGCACAGCCTGCAGGCTGCTCCTCAAGGCCCACAGCCACCAGCACAGCCAGCAGGGACATTGCTCCTCACACTCATGCATTATGCATGGCTCCATCCCAGCCTGCCTCTAATGCATCACCTTCCAGGGCGGAGATGACTCGGGCGTGGAAGCCGCGGCGATTCCCGTTAATATTCTGAATGAAGCAGACGCCCAGCAGGGGTGAATTACTGTCCTGCGAAAGGGCTGGATCGTGACCCACCTTTGCTCTAATCCTGCTGTACCTGCAGGATGGGCAGGTGAAAACCAACATTTCCAAATGCGTGCAGCAGCAGCAGTTAATTCACTGCAAGGGGAATATCAGTACCTCGACCGAGTGGGGCAAAGTCAAAGCTTCACCAAGAGTCTTTGCTGCTTCTCACAATCCCCACCCGATTTTACACCAATTATAAATACTATATCAATTCAATGATACAGCTAGTTGCAGGCTTGGTTCTTGAGTAATCAAAACTTTTGTTAACCCCGTTGTTGAATCTCCATAATTTCCATAAAAATATGCTCTGTATTTACTGAGGTTTCTCTCTGCATCTGTTTCACTCACAGACACATTCCAGACTTTTCAGGGAGGAACCATAATTCCATTGGCAATCAAGCTGGCAAAATTATGCATCTCCAGATTTGCACAAAAACTGATATTCCAGGTTGAGACAGACACAACATGAATAATAGATATTAAAGGAATCAATGAATCGTCTTTAGTCTTCATTCCCCTGAATTTTAAATTTCCTCTATTTTATCAGGGACTGATCAAAGAATTTTGATGACAGAAATAATATTCTATGGCTATTTCATGTTTTGTGCAGGATCATTTTGGAATCATAAAGCACCACCCAAGGAAAAGAAAAAAATATGCAAATGCTGTGGAAGTGAAGCAAGTGATTTATTTTAACTGCGTTGATTTTTTCAGACCTGGGATTTTTTTTCAAATCAGCATGGGATGTATTGTGTCATTCAATTTTCATCAAATCTACCCCACTTTCAAAAAGTAAAGCACTGAAGGAGAGAAACCCCACTATTATTATTAATTAAAAAAATACCAGCATGCCCTTTGTTATTCCTCTTTTTTAATTTATGATTTTTTTTTCTGATGAGAAGGAAAATACTCAGTTTGCTTCTAAAAACAGGTGGTTCAGCAATCTGACTCAGCAAGTCAATGTTTTTATAACAATCAGCACAATACTGAGCAATTTTGAAGAAAAACCCAAACCCCACCCTATGAGGAAGTTCACCTGCAAAGCTCAGAGGAAAAGACCTTGAAGTTTGGTTGTGACTCTCTTGCAAAAGCTTAATGAATCCCAAAAAACACATGGAAAACCCTTCGTTTTTGGGGGTGAAAGCTGGAGCTGCTGGAGCCTGGCATTTAACAGGTGCATCTGTTTACTTTCCAGCTACTCATCCTCCTTAAAAAACCCTCAGTTCCTAAATACAATTAGATGCTGAACTGATTGCAAAAAAATCAAGATCCCTAGAGACAAGCGTCTGAAAGGTCTCTCCATCCCCCCCCCCAAAAAAAAAAACAATTTAGGAAGGTTTTCCAGCTTCTGTTGCATCGAGCAGCGTTTATGAAACTGTCTGCAAGCATCCTTGGACCCTTTAATGAGATGATGCTATGGAGTAATCGCTGTCCCAGGGACCCCGCTGTGAGCATCAGCACCATGAACACGCACCTTAAAATTACAAAAAACACATCCAAACAAAGCCTGCCCGAAAGGATCAGCCGCTAGCTTTTCTCCCTCTAATCTGCCCACCGAGCAGCGTCACAGAGACTGTCTTTTATCAAAACAAAGGCTGGATGCTGGCTGGGAAGTGTGAAGCCGACTAAAAATGGCTGAAAAGCTGTCCAAGGCACCCGGGAAGGTGGCCAGCCCCACCCAGCGCAGACACCGACCCGCTCAAAATCCGCTGAAATTCAGCCCGAAAAGGGAGATGCCATTGTTCCCTTCGCCTACGCGGCAGCGAGAAAACATCACCGCGGTATTTTACCCCCCAGAACGAGTGCTCGGCTGCATAATGAAAGGATTAATGTGGGTTTTTAAAAAAAAAAAAAAACAATCCCAGAGGAAAGTAGGAATCGGGGGCCGTCCCGATTGCCGGAGCTGCGTTTTCTTTGTGTGACACAAGGCTGAGCCCGGCTCTGGGTGTGTCCGTGGGCAGAGGCACCCAGCAGCCCAATGCCAGCACCCAGGGCACCGGCACAGCGGCACCCGGCTTCCCTAAAGCCGCAAGGAAGGGAATCATGCCTGCGATATCCCGGCGGAGAGAGGCGAGCAGCAGGAATGACGCCCTAAGGGCAAGGGCGGATGCTGTAAGGTGGGAAGGGAGGACCTGTATCCTGGATGCTTTCAGGCTGAGACACCTGGGGATGGGAGAAATGCATTCCGAGGACAGAAACAGGGGGCTTTAAACCTTTCTTCCTAAAATTACCCCCAAAGAACAAGCCTGGCGGGGGGAGGGAGAGAGGGGAAACAGCATGCAAAGGCCCACAGGTGAACAATGCAAAAAAAAAAAAAAAAAAAGGATGGATCCTGCCTGTGCCTCCTCTTCCATGCACTCCTAGCATGCAACACCAGAAGAGACGGAATACCCTGACATTTCCAGTTGCTCCAGAGGCAGTCCATCCTGGTGGAGTCGGCGGTGGCTTGCATGGCGGCGGGCGGGCGGCTGGCTGCGGCTGGCTGCGCTAGCACTCGGGCATCCCCGAGCGGCGGAGGCTCCGAGGGTACCGCCGCCCTCCCCGCCCGGCCCCGGACTGATGCTGCAAGCAGCACGGGCGGAGGGGGAGGGCATATTGTACGCGCTGCGGTCTCCACTGCAGCAAATCAGCACTGCGATGTGGTTGCCCTAGGGAGCAGGCTCCTTTGAAAAGGGGGATGCGGTCCCTTTGCAAATCAAAAGCTTGCGCTCGGGCGGCTTAGCCCGCTCCGAAAGACGGGGAAATGGTTAAGGCAACCTGATGGCAAAGAAATAAAAACAAATTGGGTGTGGGTAAAGCTGGGGGGGCGAGCAGTGTTTTCTGTGTGTCAGTATGGTTGTGGCTGTTCGTGTTCCAGAAATTTCTTGACAGTGATGGAATCTGGTGTTTTCTTTCCCCCCTCCCCTTTCTTTTTCTTTTATTTTTTTTAGATTCTTTTTTAAATGAAGGCCAAATTTCACCTTCCAGGTTTTCATGCCTCCCTCTCCTCTGCCCAGCTGGGTGGGGTCGGGGAGCAGGCAGCAAAACAAACAAGGTCAGGATCCAAGCCCTGCAGAGCAACTCCTATTTTGCTAATTTTTTTTTTTTTTTTTTTGAAAACCCTACGAGCATGGGGTGACCCGTGTGCCCCCCCCGCCACACCAGGATGCTGAAGACGCCCAGTTGCTCCAGGTTTGGGTGTGCTGCCTGCTCTCACTGCCCAAAATGCTGCATAAATCAAGATTTGATGTGCAAGGGTGCAGGAATACAGGACAATTTGTGAAAGACCCACTAATATCTGAATTTTAACATGGGCCCCACTCCTTCCCTAGCAGGGAACAGTCTCTGCCTCAGTTTCCCCACCAATAAACTATTATGAATAGCCTTGCAGAGACATCATAACCATGCAATGCTCATACTTGGCAAACACTGGGAAAGAAAATCCTTTACCACTCAACCTGTTCACATTTTCAGATTTTGGGGTGCCTAATAATATTAAGAAACTCCCCATTTCACTGAAGAGTGACCCGTATATCAGACTGTGTCCAGTCATTTTGGGCAGAATGACCCCAGCTGGGCACCTCTCAGCTCTGAGGGTCAATTTAAACCTTTAGATCATGACAGTTCATGAAATAATTTCACTTTAGCTGTGCTTTACTGAATTCTGCTTCTTCATGTGGAAACAGACACCAACACAGACACGGTGGGTGAGGTACTCATCAGCATGGGGAATAGATTTTGAACCCCTCTGCTCTTTTGGCTCCAAAAGAAAAGGTTTTAACACCTGAGTTAACAGGTATCTCCTCCAACTGGCAGTAGTACTTCACTTATCCTTCCCTCAGGTAACTCATCTTATAGAAGAAAGCCAAAATTTAACGAGATTCATCATAATATTATCTTACTCTTTACTAGGAAACTCTGCTGGGATTACAGAGACCAGCAGCTATTGCTGATGTTTATAAACCATCCTCGAGATCCCCAAAAATGCTTACTTAGCCTTGAACCCAGCATCTTCATTCCCCTAACAGGGAAATCCTTAACTAATTGGGGCAGAACTGGCTTCAGCTGTCATTGCATATAGTAAGATTAAACCATCTATAATGTTACAAATCTGAATTTTGTGTTCTTCCTGGCTTTGTTAAAAATAAAAGGAAGAAAGAGCTTGGCAAGGGATGATCTCTAAGCATGGGTTGATTGGTTTAAACTCTTTGCAGGAGCAGAAAATATCTCTATTGATACATTTTGCCCTGCAAACTCTGCAGCTCTGCAATGGGGCCCCAGCACCAGGTCATAATATGAAATATTTACAAGAAGTGTGTATAAAACAGAGACATAATTCACATAAAACTTGTATATCCCTGCCCTTGGAATAGCCATAGACACCCCAAATACAGTGCACAGGTCAAATTCATGGCTACTGTGTGTGTACCACCAGCAACACAGCAGAGAGAAGGTAAAAGATCTCTGTTTGGTCTCACTGCAACCCAAATTTCTCAGTCAAGTATGAAGGACAAATTCCCTTTGGACAGAAGAGTGGCCCATGCACATTTAACATCCCACTAATGATTCCTCCTTGCCTTCATTGTTTGTAGAAGCTTTTCTTGCCACAGACTTGATGTCTCCATTCCCTCTTCCAGGCTACCAAAACGAGCCACACCATCAGGCTTCCTGCTTAAATTCTTACTCCCCTTTGGAAAAGTGTCTCTTCAGACCTGGCCCATGTGATTGGACTCTCCCACACTACTTCCAGAACTATTTTAATCCACAGGCACCAGAACCCATCACTTTACCAGCAGTAACAGGAACACTGCATTTGTGTCAGAAACAGAACTGAACCATAAGGTTGAGATGAAGACACTTTAAAAATGCACATGGGCTAAGAAGGGCTTCCAGTGTGCACTCACTTGTCCCAGGACCTGAGGCAGGTGGGGGTCAGAAGCAACCCTGTGTGTGATTATAGAAATTGCACAAAATCCCAATCAGTGCTGGGTGGAAACAGGACTAAAATGGCATTGATAAAAAAGGCACTTCTGCAATGAGATTTTAAATTATGCATTCAGTAAGTAGTGAGACAGAATTAGGGCTAGGCATTTAGCCATCAATCCTGGGGTTAAGAACTGCTGCTTTGCCACAGAACTAAACCAGGAACAGGCTGGAAGGCACAAATAAACATTGCACTGCCTGGATCTTAAAAGGGTGAGACATGCACAGAGATTTTGGCCTCAGCTGCAGGAGAGTTCAGTGTTGGAGGAGAACTTTCCTGTGATCATGAATATGAGCAGGAGGAAAAGTAGTAAGTGGAATTTGCTTCCCTTCAGAGCACTGTCCATTGGAAGCCTCCTTCTGCTATGGATGTTACTGAAATTATTACAGATCTTCAGATGTGTTAGTGAGGTCACATGAAGCTCAGTGTTGATGGCACAGCCACAAGCCAAGTGTGCTCATCAACCCTTGCCTGTTAGCTCTGCTGGAGATAATGACCTCTGTGTGCAGGATGTGTGGGGCAAGCACTCAGTAAAATAAAGTTACCCATGGGATCACTGCAGGAAACCACTCACCAAGTGAACACATGAGGAGGGTATTGCTGTCTGCCTCATTTATTTCCATCCCTCCAGCTCCAACAGACACCACAGAATCACAGAATCATACCTTAAAATGCCTTAAAGGTCATCTCATTCCAAACCCTTTGCCCATGGGCAGGGATGCCACCCATTAGACAAAGTTTCTTAAAGCCCTGTCCAGTCCAGCCTTGAACAATTCCAGACATGGAGCACCCACCTCTGGATGGCCAAATGAGCCTGTAGCTCTGCAGAGGCCAGGGACACTCTGCCATGGAGTGTGGCCACCAGGGTTGTGCTCCTTGCAGGGGTACAGGAAATCCTGCAGCAGGACTGGAGCTCCAGCCCTACCTTGTGTCCCTTGTGTCACACAGTGACCCAACCCACCCCTGCACCACTGATGAGCTCTGATGAGCTCTAACAAGGTCAGAGCTAGCAACATTTAAGGCTTTTTAGGTAAATCTACTGGAATGGACCATAACAATCCATAAGAGCTCAGAAGAACCCTCTGTTCCACTAACTAAACTTCAGGGCTGCCCCTCAACAACCCCACTGGAGGGCAGGGGTGGAAGTCAGCTGGTTTCAGTTGGTTTCAAAGATGATTTAATGTTTAAAAATCCAAAGACAGAGTTGAAACCACTGTTTGGAGTGCAGTGACTTTGAAGGCATTTGGACTGATTGCTTTTTCCTGCACCACTCCACGTCAAGGCTCCGTGGGACACATTGAGGGCAGCGCCAGATCTGCAGCGTGGTGCTGAAAGATCCTGACACTTAGCACTTTAGCAGAACAATAGCATTAAGGGAGATCATTTGGGTTATTTTTCTAAGCCAATTTGTTCTTAACATTAGCAACAAAAATAGGGAGGATGCTATTTTAAAAGTTGCATTAATATGTCTCGAAGCTCTAAAGAGCAATGGGGAATTTTTGCCTGAGCACTCCAAGCAAGGGCAGCCAGCAATTACATTTTCGTGAGGAGGCTGTCAATAGCAGAAGGATGGGCCAAATCCTGGCTCTGCTCTCATCCTTTTCACTGTCTTGTGCTCGTTTTTGCACATTTTCTGGTCTGCAGAGCTGCTCAGAGGCAGCTCAAACAGCAAGGCCACGAGCTGGGAGATGGTGATGGCTGTTTCAGGTCCATCACTTCTCACAGTACAGGAAGCACATAGCTCTGTCCTTGCTCTCTTTTGCCCCAGGTCTTTGCTACTTTCTCTTAGGAGATGTAATGCAGTGATGAATTACCTTTTTTCTCAGGTCTTCAGACCACAAAAGGAATCAATAGCTGCTAAAAAAGACAATATGGTCTTAAACTGGCAGAATTAAAGTCAGAAGCTGAGCAATCACAACAAAAGAAGCCCCATGTCCTGGCATGTCACATAATGTTCCAGCTTCCCTGAAATTTCTTTTTAAGTCTTGAAATGCCTGGATTTATAGGGGGTGTTTTTAATCATCAGTCAAAATATTTGGGTTTTTCACAAGGACAAGAAGTGTGATTTTGAGACGTGCTAAGCTTCTGCTCTGCTGCCTCTGTTTCACTTTCTGCTCAGCAAAACTGTTCTTCATACCCATCTTTGCTCAAAGGCTGAGATTATACATGTATTTATCTATATATATAGATATATATGGATATATCTAATCACAGAAGTGTAAATTGGAAGGGACCTTAAAGATCATCCAGTTCCCAACCCCTTCCACTATCCCAGGTTGCTCCAAGCTCCATCCAACCTGGCCTGGAACACTTCAGGGATGGGGCAGCCACAGCTTCTCTGGGCACCCTGTGCCAGGGCCTCAGCATCCTCACAGGGAAGAATTTCTTCTTAACATCAGATCTAAACCTGCCCTCTGTCAGATGAAGCCATTCCCCTTTCTCCTATGACTCCATGCCCTTGTCCAAAATCCCTCTCCAGCTCTCCTGTCAGCCCCATTTAGGCACTGGAAGGTGCTCTGAGGTCTCCCCTTCTCCAAGTTCAAGTGTCCTGACTGTATAAGAGGACTAAATAATAACTACATATAACTGTAAAATAACCACATATAACTGTATAATTAAACCTTATTATCACCAGATTTTCTTCAGCAAGCCAGTGACAGGAGCCAAACGAGTTGGTGAAAGATCCAGGTGAGACAAGCTTTGTGCTTGCTTCCTTCCCTGGGAATGTGGTGGCCTTTCCTTGAATCCTAGTAAATGAGCATTTTGGGGGGGAACTCCTTATATCCAATGTTGTTATTAAGAAACAATTTTGGGTTTTGAGCCTCTGATGCACCTCAGTGAACACAGACCTTCTTCAGCAGCCATCCCAGAGATGGCTGGGACTCCTGTGGTGCCATTTAAGCTCTCTGATTACTGCAGCCAGCAGCACAACTAACATATAACAATCAGTTTTGATTTACTCATGGTTCTTCAGAGGGAGATAATTTCTCTTGGTTCTTTAATGTTATTTTTGAACTGCAAGGTTCATAGAAATAAAGGCTCTATTCCTGCCATTGACCTAGAAAAGTCTTTTGATTCTTTCCAGTGGGACTACTTTTTTCAGTTGCTGGGAACCTTAAAATCATTCTCTCCTCTGGGGGAGGTCGTTGCAACATCTTCATTACTCCTTTAAGATTTGATCAGTAAAGCTGAAGAGACCCTAAAACTCCCTCTGACCTCCTGCACTCCCCCATTACAAAGGGAAGTGCTTGCAGCTTATTCCCATTTTCAAGCCTTCTGTTTTTAAGCCTGTGCTGTGAAGTTTTTCTCTCCTACAGCACTGCTGGTGCTGCAGCTGGCATTATTAATTCCATTTCATTAACTGATCTTCTTAATGTACTGGAAGACAAAAGGGAAGACAGTCCTGAGACCACAGAGTGGCTGAGCCTCAGGAGATCTGTTCAGTGCCCACGTCTGCCACAGGCTTCCTACATGACCTTGGGAATTCTCTGTCTCAGGTCTCTGGGTGTGCTCAGTCTATTTAAATTTGGGGCAGCACCCAGCACAACATCTGAGGCTCCAGCAAAGGAGCCTTGCTCATTTCTGCAGCACAGCTTGCAAGGCTGGTGTTACTGGCTGCCATTCTTGGAGCAGGGAGATGCAGCAAGGTTGTAAAGATGAATTTGGATTGCACTGCTCCTGGAAATGGTGAGATCCTGCCTGGTGGTGTGTCAGGGGCACAGGGGACTCTCCTCTTTGGCCAAGCATGCCCTGAAGAGATGATGATGATGCATTTTTAGCAAACTCCTGAAGCAAGGTTTGTTGTCCAGTGCCTGAGCTGGTAAATGAGGCAGTGCCACATGGCAGTGCCACAAGCCATCAGGGACAGGTCCTGTCCTGCCCTTTGCTCCTCTGCACATCCAGGTCCTGAGCTCAGGCAGCTCTGCTGCACCCCTAGAAAAGATGTTCCCCCAAAAATGCCAAAGCTTTGCTTCCAGCTTGCAGGGCTGCCCTTTGCTCCTGCTCTGCTGGGATCAGACCCAAATTTTGAAGCTCCAGGTGCTGATTCAGAGGTTGGGATGCTCTGCCCAAGTGCAAAACGCAACTACAAATTTTGCAAATGTGACAGCAAATTAAACCAACAGCCTGCAGGCAGAGGCTCAGGAGACTGAGGCCACATTTTCAGCAGTGCCACAAGCCCTTAATTGGGTTTGGGGTGCCCATGAGCAGCCAGGGGTGCCTGAGAATGAGCTCTGGTTTGCAGCATTTCTGCTGGCTCCACTGCTCCTGTACCTGGCACTCCTGCTGCCAGCCCAATTCAGGCCAGGGGAGAAGGTGCAGAATAATTTAATGTAGATCAAGCCCCTTTCCCCAGCTTCAGATGCTCCCAAAAAATAATATTCTTTGGGAAAAGGTGCTCCCCAGATGGGCCTGAGCTTCTCACCATGCTGGAGAGCTGCTTCAAGCATCTCACCAAGGGCATCTTTACATCCTCCACCTGCCCTGCAGGGAGGATAAAACACATTAGTGGTGGAAGTGTGTGGATACTGCAGCCCTGCACTGGCTCGGCCAGCACACAATTGTCATGGCAACCCCAGCTTTCCCTGGAAAACAGAAGCAAATCACTGAAACACTGCTGGATTGAACAGCCTGCTCCATGCACGAGAGACACCTGGGTACCAAGATGCTCTCTGCAGAGGGACAGCTCCAGTCATGCCCAGCCTGGGAATGCTGTAAGTATGGGAAAATCCTGGCTGAGGTTACAGAGAAATGGAGCACAGGCTGGACAGGGGGAGGTGAAGAAGCAGCTGCTCCTGTCCTGAGCAAACTCAGCCTACATTGCTTAAAAAAGTGATGGAGGAGGCAGTGTGGCTGCTTATTGCAGCAATGCCAGTGGTGGTGGTGGCACAAAGTGGGGGGAAAAAACCCAAAGGGAGCAATGAAGGACATAAAATACTGATGTGTAAGGCAGAAGTGCCAGTGCAAGGCTGTGAGAAGGGGAAAACAAGGAGAGAACAGGGCAGGGTTCTGCTGAGAGTCTGTGTGGGCACTGGCTGGAGAAATGCTTCAGATGGCAAAGCAGCACTCTGAGTTTTAAATGTTATTATGGGCCTCTAGGGCAATTAGAAGAATTAGATCAGGAAATGATGTGCCAGAAGTGTTGGCTGAAAAGTGCTCAGAGTTGTGTTTGCTGGGGAAATGAACAGGAAAAATGGTTTTCTGTGGTATTTTAGGACATTGGTTGGAAGTGAAGTAACACAGAATAGCAGAAATGATTTGAGTAGTGGAGGGCTGGCTCTTCCCCAGCACATCCCCTCACATGGGGCAGAGGGAAGAGGACAGATCACATGTATATATCTTATGGAAGATACCATAAGCAAGGTCAAGCAAGCTTCCAGCATCCAATCAGCAGAATATGCCATGAAAATCCATGCCCTGGAGCCAGCTCATTAGGAACTTAAGATCAGTCATCCCTAAAACCAGTTATCATATGCAAACAGATGCAAAAGGAGGAAAGAGAGAAGAAAAAAATGCAGAACCCAGTTGAACCCACTGAACTTGTGGAAATGGGCTTCTCTCTGAAGAACAGATCCTATCTCTGAGCACTTGGCTATCATATAACCTCACTCCCTCTCTGCACACAATGAGAAAGTCCTGATTTGGATGCTGACATCAAGTAGCTGAGAAAAGACAATTTAATTTCCCATTCTCAAGGCTAAAGGATTAAAGATAGAACAGCAAAATTATTTCATATTTAGAAAGCCAAACGAAAAAGCCTGGGGAATTCAGATTTTCCCAAAGATATTGTTAAACACCACAAACCACATTTTCCTGATTGCTTCTGCAGAAGGACTGAGAGCTCTCTATCCTGAGGTGAGCAAAATACAAGGTACAGGGTGGATTTGAATATATACATGAAAAATTGAATTATTTTTCCATATTTATCAATTAATAAGTAGCTTGAAATTCCACTGGACAGAACTGAACAAGGGAAGGTGTTTTCCTTATTGACAGCACATTTAACCACTCTGCTGTGATAACAGCACGTGGATATGGAGAAGCATCAGGAATTTCAGGGTAACTGCACATTTGCAGGAATCCAGAAATAGCTGTATCCCAGAGCACTGCACACGAGCAGTGTGAGGTGGAAGGAAGCATACTACACATTCTGCATGGATAGTGAATTCCCCTGCAACAGGTTTGGCTTTTGCAGAAATGGGGAATTTCCAAAGAGAACAGTAAAATAGGTCTGGGCAAGATTCACAAAAGGTCTGCTGGGATTTCAGAACTGCTTTCCTTAAGTGTTTCCCTCCTTGCACACATTTAAGTACATGGGGCTTTGATGAAACTCCCTGACTGAGAGAGGTGCCACCAAATACCTCATTGTATTATATCAGTTAGTTCATTCTTAATAAATCCACCCAGGGATCCAAAGCACAATATCCCTTGTGTCCCATGTGAGATTCTTGAATTTCAAATGCCAGGTATTTAAAATTAATGTCTTGCAGATGAATCAGAGATAAACCATAATGGCATGACATTAATTTCAAATTATAAATTCAAGAAAACCACAATCTTATTTTGGTTTGCAAACCAAAAACACCCAAACTCCATTGTCATATTTTGTTTTGGATGAACCTGCTCTTTCACAGGTGCAGTAGATGTGATCAGCTCTTGCTGAATTCTGGGTAGGACTCTGAGCCCAGCTGGTCCTCAGCACCTGTGGGGCTGGGCTTTGGAAAGCTCAGCCTCTGAGTACCCCCAGCTTGAAACACCAGCCCACAAGATTAGGATGATTTATACTGGGAAGAGAAGGATTTGGTTTTGGAAGCAGCAGCAGCAGCTCTTACCTTTTCCAAAACACTTTCTTTTTAACTGTGCTTTCCCCCCACCTCATTCTTTTCCCAGACTGCCTGACATTTAAAGTGATCAAAGTTCCCTGTGAACCACAGCTTCTAAATTTCAGATAAATATAGCCACGCTGCTCTGCATTTGTTTGTTTGTTTTTCTCAGGTTGCAAACCTGCAGCAGAGACCTACTTAGTGTGGAGCAGGGGGAGCTGCTGGTTTGTCACCCCGTGTCCAGCAGCCAGGAGGGAGCAGAGCCCTCTGTGCAGGATGGGGCTCACAGGGTTCAGTCCTGCTCTGGGAACTCAGAACAAACCCAGCAGCAGCCCCCTTGTTGGCTGGAGGAGCCAGAGCAGCCCTGGAGTGGGCAGAAGGCACATGGAGACATGATGCAGGGAGGGAGGATGGAGATGGCTGTGGCTGAGCACTGTGACATGTTGTGTTGGGTTGATGTGGCCAGAAATGTGTATTCTGTCACCATCTGTTAAAACCGGGTGGGGCAGTGACCCTTATCTCCTGGCACATATTATCTGCTAATGGGCCATCTTTAAACCAGCTGGGGCAATC
>JAOTQP010000251.1:57089605-57122010 GCA_026413545.1 Cichladusa arquata | reverse complement strand
GCTCCATTGGCATGATAATGGGAAAAATTCTTTAAATTGACACAGTAATAGAAAAACACTCAACCCCCAACAGTGAGGTAGGGTGTTAAAATGTCCCAATGCAACGGATGCTTTTACAAGCAGAGCTCAACTCAAGGTAGAAGAAAACAGCAGAGGACAGAACCCTGCAGTGGTGATGAATTCTCCCCACCGCGACCGCAGCCTCTCTTCCCTCCGAATGCCGAGAGAGCAAGAGAGCTAGGGGCTACATCCAACCCCTTTTTCCCAGTCCAAATCTTGCGATATCTCTGCCCTACATGGGAAACCTCAGGTAAAGAGAGAGTAGCCAGCTGGATCCCTTCCCTGAGCTGTGGCTGCTTCTTTTGTCTCTCTTAAGTATTCAGTCGTTATTGTCTCCTAGCAACACATATTGGGGAAAATTCCTTAAGAGAAAAAAAAAAAAAAAACAACTCCTAAAACCCCAACAGAACCTCACACCAAAGGGTGGGGGAAGGAGAGGCTTTGGGTGTGTGGAGAAAAAGCCTCTGGTCCTATCCTCCACTGAGCAGACTGGCCCAGCTGCAGGGGCCCCTTCACCCCGGGAAAAGCCGTATCCACATGAAGGTGTGAGAAGGTTCACTTGTAGCATCAGATGTGGCAGCAGATGATGGGGGTTCTTTCTGACCCCCGGGTGCTCTATAGGCACCAACTCCGGAGCTCTTAGGCTCCTGCTCTGGAGCTCTTAGGCTCCTAGTTTGTCAGGTAATCTTAAAATAAGCAAAGCAGCTAATAGTTAAAAAGGTTATTTATTACAAAGCACATCTTATTATAAAGCACATCAGTCTCAACAGGCAGTAGCAAAAGCAATGGCAAAAGCAATAGCAAAGCAGCTAGCAATAAGCAAATGGCTAGAAACAAGTGGCTAAAAGCCACAATGGCTAAAAGCAACTGGCTAAAAGCAACACCTCTCTGAATACATAGTTGTATATAGCATTTTTCCAACAAGCTAAGATGCAAACTCAGACCACCATTCTTTAACCTATCCCCTAATCCTCGTTTCTTAGCACACCAGGTTACGTGTAACACTACGTATAGAATCTATCTTGTTCTATCTAAGAAATGTAAGCAATATTCTTACTATAACTCTATTATGTCTAAGTTCTGTCTACAACTGTGGTTCTGGAGCCTCTACTGAAGATATCAGAATGTGTTTACAACCTCCACTAGAACACTCTCTGCTACCATGGTATCTGAGGCCTTTTACTTACTAAAAACATCAGAACTCACTCTAAGACTTATTCAATCCCTGCACTCCGATTTCTCTCTGAAGAATTCAGACACCCCTAACTCACTGACTCCAACAATAGTCAATTACTGGAGAATTTCGCAGTGACTATGGAGTACCCTGTAAATATTATAACAATTATGCTAAAGAAGTCTTCCTGACATGCTTAGCTTTATTTCATCCAATGTGTGGTGTTCCTCAAGTGTTGGTATTGGGACTACCACTTTTTAACATCTTTGTTGATGACATGGACAGTGGGTTCGAGTGCACTCTCAGCAAGTTTGCTGACAATGCCAAGCTGTGTAGTGCAGTCAACACCCTGAAGGGAATATTCTCATTCTTCCCCTGTACTCAGCACTGGTGAGACCACACCTCGAGCACTGTGTCCAGTTCTGGGCCCCTCAGTTTAGGAAGGACATTGAGACACTTGAGTGCATCCAGAGGAGAGCAACAAGGCTGGTGAGGGGCTTGGAACACAAGCCCTATGAGGAATGGCTAAGGGAGCTGGGGTTGTTTAGTCTGGAGAAAAGAAGACTCAGGGGTGACCTTATCACTCTTTAAAACGTCCTGAAAGGTGGTTGTAGCCAGGTGGGGGTTGGTCTCTTTGACCAGGCAGCAGCTGAGAGAACGATAGGGCACAGTCTCAAGCAGAGCCAGGGGAGATATAGGTTGGATATAAGAAAAAAGTTTTCATTATGCAGATGGTAATAAAATAAGGGGTGGATAATGGGTTGGGTGGATGTGGCCAGAAATGTGTATTCTATCACCATCTGTTGAAGCCAGGTGGGGTAGTAATTTCCTTATCTCCATGGCACATATTATCTGCTAATGGGCCATCCTTAGGACAAGGTGGGGCAATCACCTTTATCTTTTCCACAACCCATACTCTCTCCAGGAATATATCATCTGCTGCTGAGCCATTAAGTCCCACTGTATGACTGATAAAATTACATCATCCCACTGGGAGATGCTCCATCCAGGGGGAGGAGCCAAGCCTTTCCTATTTAGATAAAAAAACTAAGATTTTGGACAGCAAGTTACCTTCTTTCCACTGGATTCCAGAGGAAAGCCGGACCTTTCCACATCTTCCGTAGACCTTCAGAGGAAAACTGCACCCTTCTACAGGAGCACTGCTCAACTGAACCACCACATCTGCCACTGCAGGAGGACTGTAGCCAGCATTTAATTGGACTGCTGCCAACACCCATACTGACAGGGTGTCAGGTTGTATTCTGACTCTGTCAGTGTTTGTTGGATTGTTCTTTGTAATACTGCATTTCTATTTTAATTTTCCTAGTAAAGAACTGTTATTCTTAATTCCCATATCTTTGCCTGAGACCCCCTTAATTTCAAAATTATAATAATTTGGAGGGGGGGGTTTACATTCTCCATTTCAAAGAGAAGCTTCTGCCTTTATTGGCAGACACCTGTCCTTCAAACCAAGACACATGTCCAGCCCACACTGACACACCGGGGGACAACCCTGAGCCCTTTGAGACATTGGGAAGGTCTGTGGGCTCTGGGGTATGGATGGAATTACATGCTGGAGCAGGAAGGTCCTGCCCCTGCCCACACATACACAGCCACTTAGCCAGGTACAATTTATTTTGTCCTCCTCATTAGCTGGGAGGCAAATGTGGCAATTACTTTGTACATCCTAAGTGTCAGAACCCTTTGGCACATTTCCCTGAAGCTGAATAATTAATGAAAGGCTCTGATTAGTGTGAATCTTGTGGAATCATCAGACAGCTTGGAGTGACATTTATTTCTTGATGCCTGAGACAGGGCTTTGTGAGGAGGCTTCCATCCTTCCCTGCAGCTGAAAGGGCGTGGCCTGGGGTTTGTTCTGTAAAAAAAGGTTTCTGCCCTGCTTTGTGCTTAGGCTGCCACAGGCACGAGCAGCCTTCAAATATGAATGATGGAAGATAAAATACATTTATTTTCCATGCAGGAAAGACATCCTACAAATGCAGCACCCAGCAACTCGTTTCTCTCAGTGCCTCATTAGAGTCACCACATCTAAAAGGGTTTTTTTTTCCCCTCTTACTGACAAACAGGAGTCAAGAAGAAGATACCAGGTGTTCATCTGCCATGGGTGGGGCTCAGATCTGGTGAACTCAGCCCCCACAGCAGGATCTGGCTCCCAGGGCAGTGGGATTCCAGGCTGGCACTGGGTGGCAGAGCAAGGTGGTGTCCCTGCAGGGTGAGCCCTTCTAATGAGAGGCTGCTGCATGAGAGGTACAGGAAGAGCTGGTGGCTGTCACTTTAAGTCCATTTCTCCTGCAATTTCTTTCTGAATCAATTCCCCCCACAAAACACACCAGAGAGTTGTACTGAGCTATGACATGCAGCTCTGTGTGAGCTGCTGCCCTTTTCCCAGCCCTCCTTCGTTTTATCATCAAACTGCAAAAAATCTGGTTTTTACCCTGAGGGAGAGAGGTTTTTACTAAGGAGGAGAGGGGCTGCCCAGAGAACACATGGGGCTATTACATGTGAAAATTGGGTATCTTTGGGGTCCTGCTGTGCAGAAGAAGGTACAATCTTCACCTCTACAGGGAGGAGATGAAAGTATAGCAAAGAGTTTACATAAAAGCAGAACTCTTCTGATCCCAAATGCCACAGCCAGAGTGACACCAGCTCCAAAATGCACTGTCCCTGCTCTGTCTCATGCATTTCACCTCTGAGCAGCACGTTCACATGCTCAGGGATTATACTTTAGAACCTGTGCATCAATACCTGTCAGACACCTCAAAAAGCTGCCTCTTCCTAGAGAGATTTCCTCCTCACACAGAGTTTTGTAAAAACAGGAGGTAAAAGACTCCTTGCAAGGAAAAGCAAATAGTTTGGAAATCATGTACTTTAAGTCTGTGCCTGGTTCTGCCTCATCCAACATGTGTTTCCATGGAAGCAGAGGAGGAAATGGGCAGCCTGTGGCTGCAAATCACAGCAATCTCACTGCCTGCTGACGAGCCTGAAAAGACAAATGGATCATTAAAAATAAAAAACACCTGAAATTTTAAACAGCCCTTTTGATAGTAGATAGCTGGTATTTAGTGATGCAATGTTCTCTTCAGGGACAGGGGATCAAGTGCATCACAGATGAGTGAAACCAAACTTGGGCTCATTCTCAGAGGAAACAGAGTATGTGCCAAATAAAATGATTTTTGCTCTTTTGTTGGTCACACTGGTGTAGTGATTGTGTGAGCACAGAGAATGGCAGTGCAGCACACAAAGGCAGTTACATAAATGGAATAAAAACATGTTTTCAGCATGGTTTGGAGGAGTGAGAGAGACCTAACCAAGGGCGGTTTAGGAAATATGGATTATTTAGGAAAAGGAAGGGTTTATCTGTTGATCAAACCTGATTTTGATCTCAGGAATGAGTCTCCTGAAGTCAACCTGTCAGTCTTATCAACATGTTTTTTGAGCACAAACTTATTTCTGACTACAACCATGAAATTTTCCTGGCCTTAAACGAGCATCTTGAGGCATCACTGCATGCAAAGAAAACACAGAGCTCCTAACAGCTCTCAGTCCAGCTGCAAACACATCCTGCTGTTGAGCCAGGCACATTTCACTGGGAGTAATTACCATTTATCCCCAGGTAAGAGCTGCTTCTTGGCCAAAATGTGGCACTGGGTGACTTGATTGTAGCTGCTCTCCAGTGACTAAGCTGGATCTGCCTGGTGGCTTCGTGCCAGCTCCCAGCAAGGCTGATCTGTGTGCAGCCATCACAGCATCACATGCAAAATGTCCTTCCTGCACTTACCCCCCTCAGAAAAACATTTCCCTCTTTTACAGCAGCCTGCCTTGTCCCAAAAGGCTGCAGAATCAGTTTTGAGTTTCTTTTCTTTCTTGACTATCAGGCAAGAAAATTTAGGCATGCTTAGAAAAACTGCCAATTAGAAAACAGAGTTGCAGACTCTAGTGAGTTTAAAATCTTGAGTTTTTTAGTGTTTGGGAGACTTTCTCCCCATAGCTCTGTGTGCAAAGGATTTGGAGCTGTTGTCTGTAGCTGCCTGAATGCTGAATTTCTGAATACTGTGGTCAATACTGTATTGAATAACAATACCTATGATCTAATGGCAGCTCTGTGTGCATCTAGGACTTAAGTTTAGTAGATTATTTTCGGGCAGAGAACAGCAAAAATTGAAAGAATGGGTCAAATCCATTTGAGTTTCTTAGAAACTACATCCAAACAGGGAAATATGAGAGATTAAAATAAATCTACTGGGTGAAATGAAGAGATTGAGCTTGTACCAGGACTGACCCTATTTCCAGAGCCTGTAAAGGTCCCAGAGAGCTCAACACCTGCAAATCCCAGTGAGCAGATGGGAGTACCACAGAAGGTGTCCTTCCTTTAGAAGCCTGTGAACACATGGCTTAAAGGGAGGGTGCACTGGGTTGGTTTTCATCTCTGGCTAGTGCTTAATATTCTTCATCTTACCAGTGGAAATTGCCTGCTGGTACTGGCTGGTGCCATGAACTGTGATAATCTGGGATTTTTCCTTTTTTTTTTTTTCAAAAATATGGATGTCAAATCATAATAATGGTTTGTGCATTAGTATTATTTGATCAAACTGTAATAGTGATTTGTGGGTTGTTTCTACCTATGCTATTGATAAGTGAGCCACTGAGTGTCCACTGGGCCCAAAAGCCTGAAGATGAAAGGCTCCTGTATCCTATTCCCAACTCCAGACCTACCAGGACACCTGGGAGTGTTCAAGTCCAAGCTCAATGGGGTTTTGAGCAACCTGGTCTAGTGGAAAGTGTCCCTGGCCATGGCAGGGGGTTGGAACTGGGAGATCTTTAATGTCCCTTCCAAACCTAACTATTCTGTGATTCTAGGATTCTAAAAAAATAAAAAAAAAATAAAAAAGCTCTGCAAATTTTGTAAACATGTAAAGAAAGGAAGAACACTGCAAATAAATTCTTGGACTAGGTAGGAAGGAACTGAAAGGTGAGCAGAAAACTGGTGCAGATGTGCCTGCACTAGGAGAATATCAGAAAAGCATTTGCTTCCAGACAGCCAGAGATATTGATCTGCAGTCACACAGCAGCACAGGCTGGACAGGAAGCATCAGCAGAAATTGGCTGAGGGAGAGGGAGAAACATGTCAATAAAATCAAGCCATGTGCCAAAGGGAGGAGGAGGAGGATGGAGGAGGCCAGCAGGGCAGCCCGTGCTGGAGCCATGGGTGTTTACCTCATTCTGTGTATCAGTGACCTTGGGGGTGATGCCATTATCTAATGATGCCAAATTGTAGGAGGCACAGAACAAATTAATTACAAATGGGAGATTATGCTCATGGTCTGATAAGCAGCTCACGGAGTTCAATGGAGAGAAGTTTTAATGAGATTAAGTGACAAAGCCATCACTTAGAAGGAAGCATTAAAAAGACTACAGACAAGGAGAAAGAACTGGGGGCGAAGGCAGAGAACTATTAAAACCATCTGTGTTATTAAAAGAGGAGTAAACAAGGGCTGTGCCTGTCAGGGAGGAGTGGGGATGATAGAGAGGCGTGCTGGGAACTGCTCCTGTGAACGTATTGTATGAAACGTCTGAGGCAGACTCAGGGGGATATTGATGGGAAACCCAGCACAAACTTGGGATTATCACCAGCAGCAAAGCAGTCTGGCTGGGTAGGAATAACTGCAAGCAGGAGCCTGGAGAGCAGGTCCAGGAGGCCTGGGTGAGTGGGAGGTGGCAAAGGGCTGGAGCTGGCTTGATGGAGAAGAGCTCTGCTTCAGCCCAAGAGCAAAAAGAGCAGGATGGCAGCAATCAAGGAAAGAAACTGGCCAGCAGTTAATATGCCAGGCTCTTAAATAATAATAGCTCTTGCTAATGATGAATAATTAAAGCAGAGCCCTTGGTCCTCAGGCCCTTGTGTAGTTCCACTCCTCTAATGCACAGCAGAAGAATCATTTATAGTATGTGGCAGGAGGAATCTTGTGATCACAGGGACTGGCTCTGCCTCATCTCCTACCAAACCCACTGCATCCTTCTCCCTGAGCTATATTTAAAGCTGAGTTCAAATAAAATTGGAATGGGAGCAGCTTTGAATCAGACTGATCAGAGACCTGGGGTGTGGGGATTGGAAATAACGCCCTCTTTATGTTACCTGCAGGCAATGGGCCAAAACAGCTCCTGAAAAGGAGGAGACATCTCTTAGTTCAACATCAGTGGGCAGAACTCTGTGTGGCTGTGCTATAAAGCAAATGTTAGGCAGGTTTCCTCCCCCTTCCTGTCTGTGATGGGACAGGAGCTGTTGGGGTACCCGGGGCTGACTGGCATTGTCAGGCATCTAGTGACTCACTAACACGAGTCTGCCAATTCTCACCTTTCAAATGCATCTAAGTAGGGAAAAGGTTGGAAAGAAAGCAGAGCAGACCCCTCTGCTTTCCTCCTCTGTTTTTCTCCCTTCTCCCTCACCTTCCCACCCACCACGTCACCGTTGTGAGGGGACTGAAAAAAGGAACAGGCACCAGGCAAAGCAGAGCTGACCCTCAGACAACACAAAAAAGTGGCAATTCCTGCATTTAATAAGCCTCCTCACAATGAAATTCATCCTGCAAGCTCTCCAAGGAAAGAACCTTACTGCTTGCTCTCATCTTGGCTAACAAAAGATCCTGATCTTGACTGGGTCTCCAGGCACTACGTCTAAAATAAGATCTAAAAACAATAATCAGCCCAGAGCTTCCTTTTTCCTGAGAAATCAGGGAGCAATTTGTGCATGTTAAGAAACACATCCAGCACTGCAGCCTTTCAAAGTCATCTGCTATTCCCTTGACTTCCCTTGCAATGCAGATTATCCAAATGCAGATCCCTGGATGCTCTCTGATACTCAATTCCAGTAAATATTTACATCCCCTCTCTTGCTATTTTGGGTCAAAATATGCTAAAAGGATGCATAGGGGATGCCTCAGCATTTTGCAGTTTCTTCACTTTGGTCAGCAAAAGTGAGATCCTGTGGGGGTGACAGCTAAAAATGTGTTGCAGTCTCACCTTTCTGGAAAGATTCAAACCCCTACAGTTAAACCTGGTTTTAAAAAAGTGCAGGTAGAGGGTTATACATACAGGTATGATATGGGTCTATGCTTAATTCAAATTCACAAATAGAATCTGCAGCTCTGAACTCCAGCCTTGCCCACAGGGCAGAAGCAAAGTTCTCATCTGAATAAATCCTGAAAACCTCATCTGCCAGCATCTCCAAACCAGTGCAGCAGCAACAGGAGCTGAAGCCAAGTGCTCTGAATATCTCCTTGCAGAATGCCCAGGAGAGCACAGCTATATGTATTTCCACAGTGTTTGAGGCAACATTTCTATCTTAGCAGACACAGAGGTGCCAGGAAATGATTCTACTCCCCAGGCAGGATTCAAACCACAGCACAGGCAGGCCTGTGAGGCCATGCCCATCACATTGATCTTTTTAACCCCCCTCCATGGGGCATCAGGCATGAGCTGAGTGACCACTGCTCACCCAGACACTCCTTTAGCTGCTGCTGTGGCTGTAGTGAAAGGCAATGCCCCTGCCCAGACTGTCCCTGAGAAGGGCCAGATCCCTGCTAAGGAATAGGCTTCAGCTCCCTGCCCTCCTTCACATGTAATGCAGAACAGTTTGATGAGCCATTGTTGCTCCCTTTCTGAGGGATTTGAAGTGCAGGGGAGAGGGGGAATAGCTGCAGACAGCTGCCCTGGTTGGTCAGGGAAAGGTCTCCTCAGCTGGAGAAGAAGCACTGGGGGAAGGCAGTGATATAACTTCACAAGGGGTGCAGGAGCAGAAGGAAGCAAGACTCCTTTAGCAGGGATAAGAGATGGCATGTTCCCCTGACAGGTGTGTCTGACAAAGGTTAATTTCCATTCTGCATGGCTCTACATGCTCCATGAGCTGCCCCACCAACCCCTCTGACCCTCAGCAGTGGCCTGCTGGCCATGGCCAGCCCTTTGCAATGCCTCCCCTCAAAGGGAAGGTCTCACATCCCAAACTGAGCCAATCTGGGCCCACAAACATCACTGAAGTCACTGCTGTGGGCACAGCCAAAACATCCACTGTGCCCTCTACAAAGGCTTTACCTGCCAGCCACTGGCACTGCAGCGTGGGACCCCTGCCCCATTCCCTGTGAGCTCTGTGACACTGGGACATTTGGCTCTGTGACACCAGGACATTTGGCCAACACATCCTTTAGCATTTGTCCTCCAGCACCCTCATTTATTTCCTTCTGCAATGTCAGTTTGCCCAGCCAGCTCAATGAATAATTCAGTGACATTAAACACGTGCTAAAGCTTTAGGATCAGTTCTTTGGTCATTTTCTCCATTTAAACTTCATTCCAACATAATCTCCTCTTCACTGCTGCTGGGGGAGCAAGATCTACAAGTAAGAGCATGCTGCCATATTTATATGGAAATATAACAATATATATGGAAATTCCCTCTTTGATAGGAATGGTGTGCTGCTAATCATTCTGCTGGATGCCTTGCTGCTCCCACTCACTGCTTCTGCTAATGATGGGAAAAAAAACAGCTATTTTTTTTACGGACATCTATTGGATATAAGGTTCAATAACCACACTGTAAGGATGATATCACAAACCAGAATTCAGAAAAAAAGTGAGGCAATTTCCCAGATTTGTTGTGTGTTCCTGGTGTTACTGCAGTGAAAGCAATTCATCACACCCAACAAATCAATTACTCACACAATAAATTGGCCAATATCATTCCTTTTTCAGCAGCTTTTCCAGACAAAAGGAGTGTGCACGTGTAGTGGAGTCAGTGTGTGACATCCAGCTGCAATAACTGTGCACATGAAGGGTAAGGTGCGTGCTCCTTTCAGAAGCCACAATTGCTACCGTGGCTTTTATTAAATCCCACTCATTTTATCACTCCCTGGTTGGAGCAATAAGCCTTTCCCTTTCAGCTAAGGGTGAAACATGGCTTTGTTTTATTTTTGCAGCAGCAAAGCTCCAGTGCAGGAATCCCAGACAAACAGGGAAGACATCCTGTTCTCCCTCTTTGGGAAGTAATTTCCAGTTATTTGGTGCAGCTCTTGCATTTAACCTAAGCAGGTAAGCACAGCTGCTTGTGTTTCAGTGTTTCAATGCTACATTAGCTGATAAGGTAACCTTCAGAAATCCTGGCTATTAATCTCTGCTGGCTTTTCTTCAGGCTCCCCTACCCTGCTTGTTGCTCAGACACAGACCTTGTTTTGTTGATGCTATCAGCATTTCATGGGGATGTGTGCAAGGACCCCCTCACACACTCCTCTGTAAGGAACTGTCCCTATTCCTAAAAGAGAGCAGAAAAACCTCTCTGTGCAATGCCTGCCTCTGCCAACAGCACACACTGAGATCCTGGGCTGCTTTTATGGCAGCTGCTCAGAAAACAGTCCCCCTGGGATTGTCAGAGCCTGGACTTTGATCTTACACCACTGTGGATCCCAGGCAAGGCAGAGAGCTTGTACCAGCCAGGCCATGGTGGTACCAAACCTTGGAAATCTGAATTACTTTTATCCCTTGAATTTTGCAATCTCATTGCACTTTCTATTCAAAAGATAAGAAGCTATTAAAAAAAATTGCATTTTGTTCATTTGTACGAAATGCTCTCATCCCAGATGGATGATGTAGCAACATCAAAAGCTGTTTCCCTGGGGAATTATTCTTTAGGATCCAGTTTGAAAGAGGATAGTCTACATTACCTGGCAGTCTGGATGGTCTAATGGCAAATCCTTAAGGCAAGCTCAATTTGCTGCCCTGGAAGCCTTATATCTCCCTCTCTAAGCTATGACTTTTTTGCAAAGGTAATGCTGATTATCTGTGTCCTTTTAGTGCCTCTCAAGTTACCTCAGCTCAGAGGACTCCTGAGGTCACCTCTCACTGTAGCTTGCACTCTCATGAACTGAGTTGTGAATTATTTTGATATGAACTGGAAGAAATCTTGTACACCTTTCCCAGTGATGCTGGAGAATTTCAGGAAAGGATTGGAGGACTAATTCCATATAAAATCTCATGGCACTGGCTGGGAAAGGGTTTCTCTGAGCAAGTGATATCCAAGGGCTTTCAGTGCATGGACTCAAACGTGAGTCAAGTAGAAGCTGCAAGGAAAATAAACCACAAAAATAGAGGTTCTGGCACCAAAGCAACCCAATTAGCAGGGGTTTTCCCCCACAAAAAAATTACTGTTATGTAAGATAGCTGCAAATCTGTCTTGTTTTGTGTCTACTGAGCCCTGAACACTCAGGAAACAATTGCTCAGCCATGTTGAGTGGAGAAACACCTATTTCTGAAGCACAAGGAACTTTGTATGCCAAATTTTCAGAAACAAGGCACAGCTGGACCCTCCCAGACCCAGAGCAATTGTGAAATTGGTCACCACCACTGAAAAGACAAACCTTCACCTTCATTTCTACAGCTGATTTAAACACCCCTGACATCCCCATACATCCCCAGCACAGGCAGGGTTGCATCTGGCAGACCTGTGGAGGGGGCAGGAGATTATTTGCAACAAAACCAAACTGTATTCTATGTGAATTAGGGTTTTTTCCATACTTGTTGGTATTCCTCACAGACAAATGAAATGCAGTAGAACCAGAACACCAGAATGAGCTCACACCACCACAGCTCCCATGAAACCACCAAGCTGGTCTCAGAGCCAGAGGGGAAAGAGGGTAGTTGTGATATCTCCCTGGAAAAAAATAGCAGACTAAATTCCCCAGATTGTGTAAAGGTCAAGAGAGTTTGAAAAAATATACTGCAAAAGAATAAAACAAAGGAATGTGGTAACTAAGGTAAGATTAAGAACCAAAGTGACAAGGACACGAGATGCTTCCTTCAGGGGGGAATTCAAGCCCTTTGGCTTGAATGTTGGATCATTGCAAGTCCCTTAATTTCTATATTGTTCTGAACTGATATGAACTCAACAGCTCTCCAAGGAAAACAAAAACAAACAAACAAACAAACAAAAAATCCCCTTTGAGTTAATATGACTATTATGTCCCAATCAGCAGTGTACCCTTGGAAGCTAAGGAAAAACACCAGGAAAATCAATACCCACCTCCAGGTTTTATTCTCAGTGGAAATCTATCACATCACATGCCCACCCTTCACTACAGTCAAATACATTAATTTTAACTTCATGGTATCTACCAGACACAAATAGCAATACCCAAGGAAGTCCTTATTCTGCTGAACTTCAGAGGAATTAGAGCCAGCAGGTTCAAGAATTCATATTCCACCTCTCATTGAGACCTAGAAATATATTTTGTATCACTGGAGCTTAATCTTAAATTTAAATCTGACCTGAAATGAGTCCAAACTCTTCAAATGAATTAATCAATGAAACTGGTGAAAAAACATAATTCCCAGCTCAGAGCATTGCAGAGGTTAAGCAAGAGCACTTCTAGATCAGAAAACAAAACATTCCTGGAGTTCCCTACAACACACTAAATTTATGAAAAAAAACTCTGAATTAATAAGAAAACTATTCTGTTAACAAAAAAATATACTTTGATTTTTCATTCACCTAATCTGTATCCCACTGTATAAACTTCCCTAAGCACCTTTTGAGCTAAAACCTTGAATTGGTATGGATGCCTCATCCTTGGAAGTGTTCAGTGCCAACTGGTCTAGTGAAAGGTGTCCCTGTCATGGCAGGGGGTTGGAACAAGATGATCTTTAAGATCCCTTCCAATCCAAACCATTCTGTTATTCTGTGAAAAATTTTTTAGCATAATTTACAAAAAAAAACTTATAGGTTGTATAACTTTCACCCCTTCATTATTTATGACTTAGGGTTTGGTTTTTTCCTGTTTCTGTGTGCCTCTCACTATCTATTGTGTCAGCCACAGAAAAGCTACCATTGCTATCTCATAGGTGCTAGATGTGTTTCTGTCCATGACATCTTTCAGATCTGCTGGAATATCCAGACAAAGCATCCCCACATCCAGGCATCTGCAAAATCTGGCCACCATCAGATTGTCAGTGTCACAGCCTTGCCTGAAAGATGAGTCATTGATCCCTGACACAAAAAGACACCAAAAGGGACTGTATGTCAAAATTTTGGCTTTTGGTGTTTAAACTATGGGTGATTCTGCACTTGAGGTGTGCCTGAATTAACAGAAAAATCACCCATGAAAAGAGCAGTTGTCTCCTTGCAGCCTTTCCCAGGAGCAGAACTGAGCCAACTTCAGGTGCTCAGCTTGGTGTGGCATGAACATGGATATGGATAAGGATATGGATAAGGATATGGATATGGATAAGGATATGGATATGGATATGGATATGGATATGGACAAGGATATGGATATGGACATGGATATGGATATGTGTGGAAGGAGCAGAAACCCTGACAAAACCTCCCTGGAAAACCATCCCTTGGATAAGAAATTGCTTACTTAGAATGACTAATACTGATAATATTTCTCCCCTTTGCAAACCCCCACTTTATTTCTTTGTGATTTAATTAGTCCATTTTTGATCCCCTAGATAATTGGTCACTTTTTTACCTAAAATCCCTAACAGTTGGTTAGTTTCTCAATCCCCTATACCATTGGTCCATTTTTAAGACACCCTGACCCTACAAAAGCCCCTTAGTGCCTTATACATTTGGATCATTGCCTGGATGGAACCTCCATGCAGCTTTCTTGGTCTCTTTCTCTGCTGGCCAAGAGGGTATTTTGCAAGCTGAGCAGAAATCACAATAAGAACTGATGGCCTAAATTCTAGGCATTGCTTGCATCCAAGTACCTTGTGGCTGAAATCTGCCTGAGACACCAGGAGAAGCTGTTCCTTACAGGACAACTTATCCAGGCTTGTTGTGGCAGCTTGGGGCAAAGCCCAAGCCCCAGCAGTCACAGATATGGATATGGATATGGATATGGATATGGATATGGATATGGATATGGATATGGATATGGGTACAGCAAGCTGTGGACTCACAGAGACAAGTCTTTGCACATAGCACATGTTTTCTCTCCATTCCCCTTGTTAGCAGGTTCTTGTTTTTCTACAGATACCTCCCAACTCCCTGTGCTTGGCCTGCACTTTGCTATTTATGGCCCTTAAACATTTGACACAGCCATCAGGTCCCTGCACACAGTTAAACAAGCAGCTTTCTGGGGTGTGTCTGTTTGTTTTTCTGCTGGTCACTCTGTAATCTTGATCTGGCAGGAAGATTTTATGAATGCCATCTCGTGTCATATCTGTCAGAAAGGTACACTTGTGTCTGCGTGCTGTGACTGATGACAGCTCTTCAGAGGCTGTCCCTTGCTCTGAAAGGGAAGATATATAAAACAGGAAGGAAAAAGCCTATAATTTTTTATAGCTCAGTACTTAACACTCACAGGCAGTGGAGTAGACAGCAGTCCCAGGAGGAGACATGTGATCCTCCCACCTTAGAGCTATACCCAATTTTAAAAGCCCCTCTGAGCATCCAGTCGCTGTGTTTAAGATGCTTTGACACAAATGCATTAAAAGTTTGACCTTACCCAATAGATGGGGAGTAATTTTCACCAGCAGAGACAAAAATCAGGGGAGGAGAGAGATGCTAGAGGTGAAACAGGCCAAATACTCAGGCTATGGATAACACAGGCTGTGGAATGAAGGAGTGAGATTTACTGAGAATTTCTGAAGGTCATATAAAGGTCATGCTCTGGTGTATGTACATGGTGCTCACTGTGAGAGGGATTATTGCAGTAATCACCACTGATCCCAGCCACTGCCCAAGCAAACCAATATATCTAAGGAGAAAATCCCCTGTTCTTTGCTTTGTTCTGATATTTTCCAGGGTGCGGGCATCTCCTCTAAGTGCCCACTCCTCACTTAGGAGACCCTGCTGTGCTCCCATCAAACCAGGACTCCAGGAAGAACTCCAAAGTCAGCACTTGACTATTTTTCAGCTCTCTGTGTCCCCTCTGCTGAGGGGACAGGTGACACTGCAAGGACTCCTGAGGCCAGAAGGGGCCAAACTCACTCCTTGCTTCCTGAAAAAGGAGTGAAGGACAAATCCTGTACAGCACAGACCTGGCGTGCACGCTGCTCATTTCCAGCACCATGGCCTGCACATCCTCAGCTTTCTCCAGCTCAGCTCTGGCTGAGGTATCACAGCTTGGTGGGTGACAAGCTGTCAGGAGGCTGCTGAACTGCATGAAATGGCCAGAAGTGGGGAGGTGGGGTAGAAGTGTGTGTCTGTGAAGTTCTCTCTCCTCCACGGGCACAGGAAGGGTCAGTGCTGGAATGGGGAAACTCCTCCAGCCATGGTGGCTGGGGAGGATGTCTGGGACCCAATGGTAGGAAAGAACAGAGGGAATGAGAGTTCAGGAAGCTCAAAAACATAACCAAAAAAAAATGAAGAAACCAGAATCGCTTAGCCTAAAGCAAAGAAGGATGGAAGAGTGATAACAGTTTTGGAGAGACACCTGGGAGCTGATGGAGGATCTGCCAACAGAGGCCTTTCCAAATGAGTCACAAGCATCTGTCAAGAGTGTTCTACCAGGAATTGTGGCTGTGGGCCAGGAGATGGCTCTTGGGACCTTGTGGAGCTCCTGCCAGCCCACTCTGTCTGCGCTGGGTGGCATTTCTCCTTTACCCTGCTCTGCCCACAGGCACAGGACTGACCCAGACCTGCAGGCTCCAACTCTCAGCTCCCCCAAGCCTCTGCCCTTGCTGAGAGGATGGACAGAAGTGGCAGAGGAAGGCAGAGGTCCTGCCAAACTGCTTTGAGAGCAAGGGCTTGGACCAGCTGCTCCACAGGCCCCTTCCCACCTGAATTGTTCCATGTGGGAGAAAAGTCCAGAGAGGCTCACCAAGCTACTCCAAGATTTGATGGCAAGACCAGGACTAGGTTCACATGTTTACTTCTCTGGACAGGTTTTTATCCCACTCCTACAGCATCACAAGGTGCAGACACTCCTCCCCCAGGCAGGACATCCCTCTCCCCTACACCCTTTCCAAGCAGGGGCTTTCCAAAGGATGCAGAGCTACCAGAGCCCCATAAAAAGCAAAGTGAAGCACAGAAAACAGATGGGCCAGAGTGTGGAGGCACTTACAGCAGATGGCACTAAAATATTAAACTAACATTACCGTATGCTTAAGCCTTGGCCTGGCTTGCTGCTGATTGCAGAGCCAGCCTGGTGAGAGCATGCAGATGAGAAACAAGCCTCAGATTGCTAAAGCACCCAACCAAACATCCCCTTCCCACGGAAAAATGCCTCACTAGCAGCTCCTCCTACAGCAGGGATGTGCTAACTCCATGCAGATGATGTTTAGCTGAACAAAAAAGCATTCCCAACAAATTCAGGTCTTTCCCAGATCTCTGCTGGAAAACCATTTCCTTGAGAAACTCTGTAAAATCAGTTTGTCTGTGGCACCAAAAGGGGGAAAAGCCCACACTGTTCAGTGTTTGTGGGATAGCCCAGGACACCATGGGACAGCACAGGAGGCACCAGGAAGGAGGGAGAACACCTTCTGCAACCCAGGGCATTTGCCACTGTCACCCCACAGCCAGAAGTGATCAACCTGCACGACCTGCAGCTTGTGGCACTACCTAAGAGACACCAGGATGCCACACAGAGATGGTGGCCCCAAACCTTGGTGTCCCTCATGGGTGCTTAGAGCCACAGCAGCCACCAAGGGTGTGATAAGGACACATATTTGTACTGGAGTAGTGCTGTGAAAGCCTTTCAAGGCATCAAAATCAAGATGCTTCATAGCAGGTTGGCACAGGACTGTGCTGCAGAATAATGCACTTGAAATGATTAATTTAATTTGACTGTGTGTCCAGCAGGATCCTGCCCATTGTGTCATCTAACCTGTGGGTGACAGCCCACAGCCCCAGGCCTGGACTTTCCTTTTATTAAGTGAAATTTTGCCATAAAGCAAAAAGAAAATTAAAATAACCATTACACTGAATGCCCGCATCTCTTTTATATCCTGAGATCGGGTATCTGATCTGAAAGGCAACAAGCTGCTGCATATCTCATTAAATGGATCAAGAAGAAGGAATCTTCTAATAGTGTGATGAAGGAGGGGCTGGGGAGAGACATGATCCTCCAGCATAAGGGAGATCTGCTGCCAGGACCAGGTCCTCAGGCTGTGGGACACCAGCACAAGGTAAGCCAGGCCATCCTGGCAGAGGGGCCAAAAGGCACCACAAGAGAAGACAGGAAAGCACTCAGCAAAGAGCTGCTTCTCAGCTTGCCTTGATCCAGGCTTCCTGTGGGCTTCTTGCAAAATGCCCCGGGCCAAAGGATTCGTGTTTCCAGGTTTTTTCTGAAATTCCCTGTATGCCCAAGACATGTGCAAGTCCAGCACATAATAATTTTTAAAAAAAGGATAAAAAGGAAGAAGAAATTGAGCTGTCACCTGTTGGAACCCTGGAAACTGAGAGTTTTAGACTTTCTGTTCTGACAGGTTCTGACTCCCAAGAAAACACTGCTTTTGACCTGAGGCCTTGGAAAAGGCTTCCAAAATTGAAGATAGAACTGAGATCACGGGGGTGTAGTTTGAATAAAAGGTGTGTAATATCACATGGTAGAAAACTTACAATTTAAGGTTTTAAAATATAACAGTGTATGGAAAGCAAGATAGAGGTTTTAAGGGGGAAGTTTCTTTCTTCTCCACCTTCTTCTTTATGAGTCTAAGTGGTACTTTTGTAATTGAATAAAAAATTCTGCATTGCAGGTCACAAGTGTTTAGTTATTAGGTTAAAAATAATTTAAGTGTCCATTCTTAATTGAACAGTTAAATCTTAAAAGACCCTGTAGAGAAAAGATATGTCACCATTCTTAGCTTGTTAGCTAGAAGTACTGTAGAACTCACTGTAACATAAATAAGAATTAATAAACATCTGAGTCCAAACAGAAAATACCATTTAATCCTGACTCTAGCAAAAAAGAAAAAAAAAAAAAAAAAAAAAAGAAAAGATAAAACACAATAGTCACCCTCCCTTCCTGCAGTGCCACAGTCAGATATACTCCAGGCCCTGTTGTGCAAGGGCTGTGCCCACCCCTGGGAGGAGATGCCAGGAGTGATGTGAAGGCTGCTTGGCTCTGCAGCAGGAGCTGGCAGCACTGACACAGGTGACAACTGCACATCTCTGGGCAAAGCCAAGGCTGGGGTGCCCCAAGCAAAGCCATCTTTCCCAGCATACTTGGTGATCAACAGCGTGGGAACAGCTCCACTCCATCAAATCCTGGCAGCTCCAGTGAAATGGAGGTGGGGAGTCACTGCCCATTTTTGTTGTTGCCACTGGATGGCAATAGACGTTAAGCAGAGATCACAGTGCACAGCACAGATGCACTTGCTGTGCTCCACCTTGCTATTCAGGGATATGGCCATGGTGTCAGCACGCCCAGCAGACACACAGAGAGCTCCAGAGCCCACAGGCTGCAGCAACACAACCAGCAAGACTCTTGCTGGGGCCAGGTTGAACACTGGGCTTTTCCTTTGCACAGCCTTTCCTGCACTCAAAATCAATCTTTGTCTCACCAGCTCAGAGCAAACTCTTCTGATGAGCAAAATACATTAATGCCATGGGTAGGGGTGAAAAAACACCTGGTGGGATTACAGCATCATGTGTGAAATAGTTATGCCTTACATTGAAACTGGTTGTTTTTAAATTACATATACCTGACTATGAGCTGGCCAAAAGCCACGGAAAAATCTACAGAGGGGTGTCAAAAACACAGCCAGGTGTGCTGAACAGCTTAATTTGATCTTGTGTAACAAGTAAGTAACAGGAAAAAATCAAGGTTTTTCTGATTTCTCTGCTTAACAAGTACATTGTTGTATCTTGTTAGTATTCTCTTAATGATAGATAACTATGACTAAGATAATTCTCCTGATTAGTGAATGATGACTGTTCCTGCTTTGGGTGACATCACTCTGCTGCCCCTCTGCTGTGTGTCACTGCCACTCCTCCCCCTGCTCTCCTCACTCTGGCTGAGTGTGGCTTGTGCCAAATGCCTGCCAGGTGCCTCTGAGTTGGCACAAAGTGCTACAAATGTGATGGTGGATGTCAAGCTCTGCCAAGGCCTCAAGCTGGTGCCATGAAAGCAGTCCCTGTCCCAGTGGATGTGCTCTGCCACACCATTTCCCTGCCAGCCAATGTGTCTTGGCAGGACCCATGGGGATGCTGTGGTTCCACCAAGCCAGTTAACACATCCCTCAGTTCACCTCTGATAACTGATAAAGTGCTGGTTTTCATGTGGATTCCTTGTGGCTTTCATGTGGATTCTCTGAGTGAGGGACCAGCTCTCCTTTCCCAGGAGAGAAGGAGAGCCCCATATACCACCTATAACAATTTTTAAATATTGCCCAGATATAGCAACACACCCGTGACTGGAAGGCATTGTAAAAATCCTACATCATCCAAACTTTGTTGTCTTGAACTCACCTCTCCATATCTAGAAATCAGCTTTAAAAAAAGATACACAAGTTTTACCAACAATACTCTCAAGAGGCTCTATATTTTTGTTTTCCTTGTCTTAGGCACCAGCAAAAAAGCTGTCTTGAGAGCAAAAAAGCACATACTGAATCAGTCCTCTTTGCACCACCAAGCAGTAGTTAGCTGTCTTGTGAGGAAAAGTTCCTGCCCCTCCTGTCCTAGGGGGATAAAGATAGGAAACATGGACACAGGGACAAAGTCTGCTCACATACACAGGGATTTTCTCTGACCACCATGTGAGAACAAGTATGTTAACATCACTGTAGGCAATGACAGAAATAAAGAGAGTCATGAAACTTAAGCAAAAAAAAATCTGAACATGATTGAGGGGTATTAAAAATTGTAACAGATCCTGAAATCTCAAAATTGAGGGACAGAACACTAGCTAGCTAGCTAGTTTATCAGCTAGTTTTATCACTAGCTGTCCATGTGATAATCCCCAGCTACTTTCCCAAATCCAAGACCAAATTTTTACTGTTCTGTCCAGAGCAACACACACACACTGGGACTGCAAACACCCAATGCTAGACTGAGGGAGCAGTGTTTAAAAGTTACAAAATTAAAATTAATTTAATCAGCCCTACAGCTTGTAGGATTTGGGCAGAGGCTTGTCTAGTCCTAAAAAATGGGAATTTGGTAAGTGGGAAAGAAATGGTTTGAGCTCAGACTGTTTGTGAGGGAGATGAGATGCACAGCATGACATTGGGAGCTCTGAGAGTCTGCCAGGAAAACACACAAGCAACAATCACGTTTCTCCTTCAGACTGTTAATGCCATTAGTGCATTACCACTCAGAATCAGTATTAACATATTTTGTTTGTGCTGCAGATCTTGCAGCCCTCAGCACATCATGCAAGTTCAGGCTGGTTCCTGCACGCTTGGGCTCACAGCACACAGGAAATGGGTTTAAGTGTGCCACTCACACGCCTGCCACATCTCCAGGCCATCATGTGGGACACGCCTGCACAAACGTGGGCAGAGGGAAAAGATGCTCTTTAAGCAGGGTGGGGGGGATTCTTGCTCTCCTCCAGTCTCTATCCAGCTATTTGCAAGGAAGCAGCAGCTCTTTGAGTTCCAAAACCAGCACGTCTGACAAGAGATGTGGGCAGTCACTGCCCCCCAGCCCAGCCAGGGGGGTGGCAGAGGAGCAGCAGGGCAGGTGTGGGGCAGTCCCAGTGTCCCTCCCTCCCACACCGGCCTACAAAGCCAGAGCACACAAAGTGCTACTTAAAGCTGGCATCTTGCAAAGAATAAAGTGCCTTTTTTTCTCAGTGGTTTGTGACCCAAGCCCCTTACAGGCTGTAGGGACCCCAGCAGTGTCAGCATGCAGTGACCACACGCTGCCCCTTGGTCCTCAGGGTTCAGCTCAGACTAAAACCTGGAGTTGTCTCTAAAGGTTTGGTGGGTCCTGTTATACCACAGTGCCTGGCACAGCAAGCCTGGTCCTGGCTGGTTCTGCACTGGCCTTGAAGGGATCCTATGGGCAGACAACTTGAGCTCACCTAGAAGTGTCCTGCCCTTCCTCCTCACACTGCTGGATTCAGGAAGAGGATCTGAGAGGAGCACACAGGATCCCCCCTACGTCCTGCACAGCTGGGATGAGCCACCCACTTCACTGGAAGTATCCTCATTATTAAGAATGGAAGGTGTCAGTCACCATGAGAGATTTGTTTAAACTGCACCAGCTTCAGTATCACTGAATGGTTTGGGTTGGAAGAGACCTTAAATATTATACAATTCCAATGCCACATTCACAGACAGGGACACCTTCCACTGGACCTGACTGCTCAAAGCTCCATCCAGCCTGGCCTTGAATACTTCCAGAAACACCCAGACTCACCAAACTCAACTCCTCTCCTTCTCCAAATGGTTTGGTTTTTTTTTTTTTTGTTCTGTTTGTTTGTTTGTTTGTTTGTTTGTTTTAATGAATGCATCCTGAAAATCTGTATCCTTACACTTCTGAGAGATGCAGGATCACATCTCTGATTGCATCCCTTCCGTGGGACAAGGTAAGTAGTATTTAAAAGGTAAGATGATCATTTGTTGTCTTTGTCCTCCAGATGCCTGATGTACAAATCAGGTATGGTACTGGGGTTACTGCACCATCCTGTATCTATGCTTAAGCCTAAAAATGCGGATACTGGTGAGGATTCAGGGAAAGATGCAGCTTGCATTTTCCCAAGCTGCTCAAAGAAAACAGAAGCAGTGGAATTAATGACAGAGATAGGCACCTGGTGTTGATCACAGAGCAGTGCATGAGCTACGTGATATTTTGGTAAAAGCATGTTTTCAAGAAGTGTTGTCTTTCTTGGACCAATGAGCTTTTTCTATTCTGTATTGCACGATCTAACCTATAAAAGTTGCTTTTTAATAAACCACTTTTTTTCTGCCTCAGAAGGAAGTGTGTGTGTTGCTATATTATTCGCCATTCCTAGTCTGAAAGCGACATAAAAATTATTGTTGCTGGTATTTATTTTTTCCCCTAAGAGGATGGGCAGGTGATGTCTGGATTGTCACAGGCACACCCAGCTTCCACCTGAGGATATCCTGTGCCAGCAGCTCTGCACTTCGAGCATCTCCCCTGCAAGGAACTTCTCCCTCCCCCTCCTCTCAGCAGCACTGCAAAAACCAACATAACATCCGCATTTACCTTTCTGCTTATTTAAAAACGGCAGTAGGAACGAAGCCAAAGGACTTTTTTTGCCAAAGTCCTTGGAAGACACTTTACTTTGGTTAACAACAGTTTCTTCAATGGGTTTCTTCAGTTTTACTCTTTCCTTCAGCTCCTCGGTGCTGACGGCAGAGGTCGGGGGCTCGGCGCCTGTTTTTGGTGCAACAAAGGAGCTTTTCAGGTAGGACGGGGACTCCGCCAGGTTCTCCCTGTTCATCCTGCTCTCTGTCATTTTACCGGCCCCGTAGTCCGAGGCGTCAGCGCGCGAGTTGTTCTCTTCCTTGATGATGTCCATGACCTTGGGCTTCATCAGCGGCGAGTCCTGCTCCCTCTTGGGGCTCTCCTCCGAGGCCGACGAGGCGTCGCAGGACTCGATGATGAGCTCGCTGTCGAGCTCTGCCTCCCGCTCCTCCCGCAGGATGCTGTACTGGATGGAGGGCGAGGCGGGCGATGGGGGCGGCCCCCCGATGTGGCTGAAGGTCATGTAGTTGGAGTGCAGCCCCTCCTCGGCGGCCAGCGGGTCCTCCGAGACCAGCTCGATCTCCGAGTCGCCGGACTCGGCGCTGCTGGCTTCGTGGTCGCCGTGCGGGGATGCGGGAGGGCGGCCGGGCTTGCTCCGCTGCTCCCGCTTCTCCGCGGGAGGGGCCGGCGGCCGCTGAGCCTCCGCGGGCTCGAAGGAAAAGCTCTTGGCTTCCTTGATGGCACTGATGAGTTCGTCCTCCGACAGGCTGCCTTTGCCCTGCGACTCTGAGCCGGATGGTTCTGCCATGCACGAGGAAAAAAAAAGGAAAAAAAATTAAATAATCCTATTTTTTCTAGCGATTTACGGACCAAACGCAATGGATTTCACAGCGGCACGTATCCCTCTAGCAGGGCTGGGAGCACAGGCACAGAGTGTCCCAGTCTGGGATGACAACAGTAATTACAGCCTGACCTTATACAGCATTTCCCATGCAGGTACTCCTTATCACAGAATCATCACTTACTAAAGACAAAGCTGAGGTTCAAGGCAATGCCCGTCACTGCTTGACCAGTGGCTCAACAATGTGGTTTTCACCAGGAAAATCATCAGTCAGGAGGAACATAGGCTCAGGACACACATGACAGCATCAGATTGCCACCAGCAGATACTTGTCTGTTCTGGGGGACAAATACACACCTGGGGCTGGTGGGTTCTGCTGACCCTGTAGTTTCCAAACTTTGATTTTCAGGTGTGAAAAAAATTTAAGATCAGAAGCTTTTATCTCTCTCTCTCTTTTGTTTGTTAGTTGTTGGTTGGTTGACTAGTTGTTTTTTTTTTTATTAATTTGGGATTTGTTTTTTTCTCAGGGTATGGGTGGTGAATTCTCTCTGTTTGCTTTTAGCTCAGTTGGGCCCAAGAATGAAACCAATTTTTTCCTACTGCAATTCTTAATACCATTATGAACTATATTAACAAAAATAATTACTATCTCATCACCTAAAACTTGAAACAAAACAAAACAAAAATATTAACAACCTAGTCTGCGTTTTCTGACTGCAATTCCCCAGTCACATTGAAAAAGCCATCAAGTGATGGCTTTTTAATGTGATGGGGCCACTAAGTGGCATTGCAGGTTGTGAGGAGTCAATAAAGCCACCAGGAAAATAAATCCCCAAGTTTTCTCCAGTGAATGCTGGTGAAGAGGTCCGCAAGAGGACAGTGCCTGCAGGTATCCACAGCACTGGGTACCACAGTGGAGTGCAGGAAGGTTTCCAGGGGATGCAGATGACACAAGAAAGTCCTTCTGCACCCAAACTGTGACTGCAGACAGGATTAAGGTGCTAGCACTGTTACCACACACACCAGTCTGGATGCTGGGAATTTTCTGGTGCATTGGGAGCTCGTGCATCCTTCCCTGGCTGCAGGAAGCTGCGCTGCTCTCCTGCATCACCACATGTGAGCATTTTCTCCCTGAGCCACGACTGGATCCGGCACAAATCCAAACAGGCATGTGACTTCCCACCCTCCCTGGGCTTCATTCCACTCCTCCCTGAGCTGGCAGCGTGTAGCTCCCAGCCCTGGCATTCACCTTGGGAATAAAACAGTCCTTTGTGGCCAGCAGCAGGGTGTCACATTTACCGCTGGCACTGGGAAGTGGATAAATAGCCACGGCCTTTCAGCACCAGCACAGCACAGAGACAGACCACGTCTTCCTTCCCCAGAAAGATGAGGGATTAAAAGCAAAATGTTTTCAAAAGTCTTGATCCAAGCAGGGGGTGACTGGCAGCTTTGCCAGCATGCTTGAGGGGTACCTTTGTTAGGTCACTACATGGGAATAGCAAGGGCAGGTTTCAAATTTCTTCATCACTTATGAATGTGGGGTCTGGGCATGCAACATTCCCAGCTGCAGGAAAGGGGGGGAAATCCAGAGGAAACACCCCTTGGGAGCCAGCCTCCTGAAGAAGATGCTGCCTTGTCTCCTTAACACGATGGATAAGCAGTTTTGGTGGGATACAGACACCAAGCATCCCCAAGGCAACCTTGAACAGTCACCAGGACTGAGTAACTAACAGGGCCTGAAGTCCTTAATTACCTTGTAGCAAAAAGTGTAAATCGATGAACAGAGGCACGTCTCAGGAGCAGTGTGTGATTTCACTCAGTCAAATAAAAGAAGAAAAATGTGGCTCTAAAGTCAATTCATTAAAGTTTCTGGCTGATGCAGGCAGAATAAATTCACAGCTGTGGTGGACTCTGTCTCCTTTTCCTATGTGGAAATGCACAAATGCTCTCTCACTTTTCTGTAGGGACTAAATATTTTTCCAATGGGAGATATTAATGTGGGTGCCAGACTGCCATTTTAAGGAAATTCTAGTTGATTGTTTTTAATGCTTCTAAATGAAATTGAAGCAATGGAAGTTTCAGCTTGGGGATGTTCTTTGTCAAATGTTCATTGTTCAAGGACTTTGAAATTTGATTTTCAGTCTAAAAATTCTGTTTTCTGTCACACAACTTTGGTCCTTTTTAAAGGACTATGCTACTTTTCTATTTAGCAGTGTATAATAGGGAAAATGAGGAATAGATATTATGCAGTAATCAGACAGTATGAAAATGTATAGACATGGGGTTTTGGTGATGCCCCCCAATAGCAATCAGGAGTCTTTTAAAGAGACTGGCCCTTTGTCCCTCCAGTCTCCTTTGTAAATGAGGTGAGAGCATTTTCCTCCTCAGCACTTTATAAAAGCAGCACTTTGACATGAAAACAGCACTGATTTTTAGCAATTTAACCTTAATTTCTGCAGGGGCAAAGAGATGTTAAGCCAGCCATTAAAATTTTAATAATATGAACCCAGTCAGCTGCATTGCCCTGATCCCACACACCTCATTTCCCCTGGGGAGTCTGGACATCCAGGGTGACCAAGAGACCCCCAAATACCAGGATCCAGCTCAAACCATGACCTAGATGAAGATACCCCAGTGATGCCACTGCTTCCCCTCAAGGAGAGATCCCTGAGGATTTGGCTCAGCAAGCCTGGATCCCTTTCCATACAGCAAGGGCAGCCCATCCTCAGCAGTGTGTCATGATGGGCAGCACAGTTTGCCTCTACTTTCACTTTGGCTACACAAACTGGTGCCAGAGCAGAGCACAATCACCTCCAGCATGGAGACTCATCAATGTCCTGTCACACCCCAAAAATCCATGGTAATTCTCCAATGTGCAGGGTACAATTGAACCACTTCTTGAATAGCAAAACCCTCAGTGCCCTGCCCCAGCACCAGCATTACCTGTGCCAGAGGAGGGTGGTGTGACAGATCCTGGGCTGTCATCCTCCGGCTCCGACACCGTCACCGTCGGCACCACCTCACGGCTCGGCTTCAGACCGGTGTCCGGCTGAGTCGGGCTCGGCTCTTTGCTGCCAGCTTCCTTGGTGCTGTCTGTCTCAGTGAGTGTGATCTTGACAGGGCTTGTAGCCACTGAGGGACTGTGCTGACCCCCAGACTTTCTGTCTTCCAGCAGGTCTTGCTCCTTGGCTGCCTTTGTGCTCTCCGAAGGCGTCCGCGGAGGTTCGGCGGCGTGGCTGGACCCTGCGGGTGCTCCCCGGGACTTGTCACTAAGGCCTGGGCTCTCATCTTCTGAGTCAGAGTCATATTTTTCTTGGTACTTTATTTCTTCTGATCTACTCATGTCCATGTATTTGTAAGCTTCTACTTTCATGGGATCTGCTAAGGTTTTGTCGACTTCAGTAGACTCGGCAGGAGTCATCTCTATTCCCGAGTCTGAGCTAAACAAGCCACGGGACTCAAACCCAGTCATGTCTTGAACAGGATGCCCCAGAGCATTAAACCCCTCTGTGCTGCCTGAGCAGGGAATGGGGGTGTTTTCCTGCTGATAGATGCCTGTGAAATAGGTGGAGTCCCGTGGGGTGGTGTAGTGGACATCAGAGATCAGAGAGGTGTAGAAGGAGTTGTCCCCTCCGTTGGCGGTGGAGCCGAAGTCAAAGAGATGTGAGGAGCCTGTGACACCTGAAGCAAACACACAAAAACGAGGCACAGTAAGACACAAATGCCTGCATGCTTTCTGCATCAAGCTTTCTGCATCAAGCTTTCTGCAAAGCCACACTCACCCCCTGCTGATTCTAGATTTGGCTTGTGAACCAGACTTGACTTCACTTGCAAGCTCTTGGGGCTGTCTCTTTCTATACCTTTGGGCAATATAGTGGCACATCTGTCACACAAGGCTTCCAGCTGCTGTTCCATCTTAAAATAGCTGTAAGGATCCTGATAGTAACTAAGCATTCCTGGCCAATGTTTGCCCAGGCTGTAAATAAAACCTTCCTGTGACTGCAACCTCACAACATCACTCACAATCCAACCCAGGGGCTCAGCATCCAATATCCTTAAAAGAAATCTAATGGCCAATGCTAAATCAGTATTTATTTTTAAATACATAGAACTTGAGGAATTTCATCCTAAGGAAACTTTCCATTATGAAAAAAAAATTTGCTGGGCAGAAATTGAGAGGGAAAGTTGGCAAGCAGATTTAGAATACATTTCATCTTAAGGGTAGACACCCTAAATTTGTGAAGCACCAGGGCATCAACATCCTCATTCAGTGATTGCCACACATGTTCAGAAAGCTGTAGCCCATGTGCATCATCTAGAAATCATGCTGGCATGAAGGTGGTTAAACCCATGCATCATTTTCATGCACTGTCTCTAATTCCCTCTGCCAGGCTCTCAGCTCCTGGGGATGATGCTAATTAAATTAGAAGCAGTGGCCACTGTCCCTCTGCAGCATTCACACACAGCACAGCTCGACCACAGGAGCAGTGAGAGGTGGGAGAGATGGATTTCTGCGGGGGCTGAGGGGATGGGATGAGAGGAACAAAGCCAATGTCTGTAGGAGCTGGTGTCTATGGGAGGGAGCAGCCTGTTAACCCCTCGTGTGCTGAAGCATCTCAGGGGCTGGCTGGCTTTCTCTGACCTCTGCTCATCACCTGCAGGGGATGTGAGGCTCCTGACCTGCTCCACACACGCCTGGGCTACCACACACAGTGCAGACTTCATCATAACACTAAAGGGACATTGCTGCAGCTGCAAAGCCAGAAGCTGGAAAATGCCCATGTGAAAGCTCTTGCATTTTGCTACTTGCATTTGAGTATTTCCTTCCTCCTTACATACAGAGAGAATGATACCATCTCTAAGCACCACCACAGCTGCTTTTCCCCACAGCCCTCCATGCATCAGGAATGTACAGCTTATTTAGCAAGCCCTGAAGCAGTATTTTCCACCCTGTAATACTTCAGAGTTGTAGCTGAAGGCTTGATTTTACTGCACAACCTCTCTGGATTTGACATACACGCCCCCCAAGCCCTGCACAAAGGCAGAGTAATCATTTCCCTCATCACATTTCTGCACTGTTCAGTGTTGTGATGTCTTACAAGCAATTCCTTTTCCCTGGATTGCCTCTAGGCTGGGAACAACATTGCCCCTCCTATTACAAGGGGAACCCTGGTAGCCTAGGGGAAAAGCAACCCAGAAGTGCCACTCCTTGCTTTTCAGCCTACCTGTGCTACCTGCTCCTGTGTCCCCATCCTCCCTGGCTTTGGGTGCTGCTGCTCCCCACCAGTCCTCCCTGCTGATCTGCTCCTGCACACGATGCTGGCAGCAGCTCCATCCCCTCAGCCAGGGATTTGTAGCAGCCTTTGCCACAGGAGAGCACAGAGCAAGGGGTGCTGCAGCTAGCAGGTGGAAAACCATCCATTCCCAGTCATTCCCAGCCTTCAGCTGGGTGCTCTCACTGCTGTGTAGCACTGCATAGAACTTTTCATAGCAACATTTATCATCAAGACAAGCTTTTGCCTCAGAGTGATGAGGATCACTGTGAAGATGTGAACTTGGGGCTTATTTCCCCTGTCTATGCACCTTTACATCTACCTACTCCAAATTTCACCTTCTGTTTTCCTGCTAGCTCACTCAGGGCTGCAAGATGCTTTTGTAACTTGCTGCAGGCAGCTCCCATCCTCTCTGCTCCAAATAACCCAGTCCCAACAGCAAAGCTACGTGAAAATGAAGCCTAAGTGAAAAGCCACAGTGGAACCAAAGCAGAATAATGGATAAACTGAGCTGCCCAGCACCCAGGTTCGACCTGAGGTCATCCAGTGCCTCGCAAGGACAGCTCATACCCAGAACACATTTCTAAATGAGCAGTAAGCAAAAGGGGAAAGGTTCTATTCCTTGCAAGTGCTCTTCTTGCTGAACTTGCCTTTTTGAAAATTATCCATGAACAGGCTTGGATTTTCACAAATGTGTTGGTTAGCTGGAATTATCTGATGCATTGTTTACGCCAACGTATTCCAGACTGTGAGTTGCTGACTACAGACTATTCGTGCCTGTTGCTGCCAGTATCTGCTATTTGTAATTTACTATTTGTGCTGGGTGAGTGGCTGTCTAAATCACGGGGTTTCAGGGCTGCTCTTTCATTAAATGCTTCCTCAGTGCCTCCTGGAGTTGATCCAAAGCCCACTGAATTCTCTAGAAAAGTCCCACTGACTCTGAGTGGCCGTGGACCAGCTCAAGATGGCTGTGGGATTCTTTCTGCTCACGAGGAGCACACTGTCACAACACCATCAGAGGGCAAAAATCCAACCCTACAAACATCCCAGTATTGCAAAAAGGGAGCACAAACAGAGTCAAAGGAAACTGAAGCCACTGCCAAAGCAATATTCACAGATGCTGCTCACAGCTTTCATTTGTGCTTTGTCCACACTACATGGGAGCCAGATGCACAAGCATTTGCAGCTCGTAGCAGTGCTGATCAATAGAGCAGTGAAAGGGTTTCTGATGCATTTGTGTCAGGTGCTTCATAGCAGGAGTTATAGCCAGAGAAGCTCACAGGAGAGCCATGGTGATAGAGAGAGGCTGAGAAAATACCAGCCTATTCTTCAGGTCATTCCTCAGAAAGAAAAATAACCCTGAAATAGTCATTGACACAAACATCACATTTTCAAGTAGTACAAACCCAGCACTGTAGCAGATGTTAACACAGGAGCTGATTTAGAATGGAATCACTGTCAATCATAAACCTTTTTTTTCTTTTTCCTGCAGCAGTTTTGCAAATGAAAATGAAACCAGAAAATGCATTTCCTACTGGGGTTGAGGAGGAGAAAGAGTTACAGGGTATGTGAGCAAAGGGAGGTTCACATTAGCAGGACATATGGGGATCCCAACTCTCAAGGCGACAGCAGAGTCAAAAGCACTAAAGACAGCTGAAATTGCCTAATTAATAGGATTTAATGTAACTCCCTATTTCCACTGGGATTGATTTAAAGCCATTGCTAAAACTGCCTCTCATTTGGGAAGCGTGAATCTCTCAGCTATTAGACTGGCTATTAAAGACATGGAAACTGATAATAGCTGAGCAGATTTTTGCTGAAGAATAGTGCACTCAGCCTGGTGATTAAGCAATGCCCTCTCTGACTTCAGGTTTATTTGGTTCAATATCCGTGGGAAGGAGAAGCCTTGAATAGCACCGGTAACAGATGACAGTATCAGCCTGAATTTACCCTTGTTACAAAGGTTGGGGTTTTTTTAAAATCTGGATTTTACTCAAAACTGCCCAAAAACTTGCCTGCCAATTCAGGTGAAGGAAAGCTATTCAGCTCCTGAGAGCAGCAGTTGTGCTTTCTCGTAACACGAGCCCTGGGGAAATAATTTCACTTCCTGCAACCAGCTAAGAAGCAATGGATGTGATTCAATCACTCCAGCCCAGCTGAGATGCTCAGCAAGTTACATGTGCTTTCATCAACTGCAAAGGAAAAAAAAACATATTGGAAAATGACTGTTTTGTTTGCTTAGAATAAGTGAATGCTCCAGAAATCCTCTGCTATGGAACAGGATTTAGAGCTATTTAGCCATTGACACAGGAAATAATTTAGAAATCATCGGTTCCATGCAGAGTAGCTCTTAATTTAAGAAAGGCAGCTGAAGACCAATTTGGATGAAGGCAAGCTGCACTGCTGCAGCACACTGGAACAGGGAACAAAAAGTTAGCTGAGGATCACAGTCAAGAAAAAAAGCTGATTTAAATAAAACTGATTCTTTTTTTTCCTCAACCAGAGTATTCTTGGCCTTATTAAAATGGATCATTTCAGAATACTGTGCTCAACTTTCAGTAAAATAGTCTTATTTCATATTAACCTCTCAAGTTCCATATGCAGCTCTGGTGATCTTCACTGGCACAGACACACTGATATTTGGGGGACTTGGTCTAGTGGAAAGTGTCCCTGGCCACAGCAGGAGGGTTGGAACAAGATGATATTTAAGGTCCCTTTAAACTCAAACCATTCTATGATTCTGTGACATGAAATTTCAGTTTCCCAAAACAGATGGCAACCCCTCAAAGCAAGGTTCTGTATTTATTGTCACTGATTTGCTCAAAATTAATAATTTTTCAGAAGAAGAGAGGGGAGAAGGAATCTTTAATTAGGTGATGCAGTTTTTACAGCCTGGAGCTGTGCAGAGAAGACAAAATCTTTTTGGTTGCAATGGGAGGAATCAAGGTTTCAGTGACCTTTTCAGACAAAAGCAGAATAGTGGGAGCAAGCAGCTTCCAGCAAATTCCTGTAAGTCTTTTAAATCTTTGGCTCTGACTTTTTGCTTTGGGTATTGAGCTTCAGGAGGCATTGCTGGCTGCCCCAGTGCTGCAGGGATGAAAGCTCCCAGAAGCAGAGTCTTCCCAGCTCTCTCCTATGTGAACCCAGGTCCACCCTGTCCCGTTTCAACAATCCCTGACCTGCAGTAATTAATCAACTAGAGATATTTCATTTTTATCACTCAGCCATGACCATTAGGAAAATGTATCTTCCTGCTTTCTTCCAAATGCACAACAAAAGTTGTTATTAAACAGTCCTGCCTCTTTTTTTTGGACCAAATTTACAACTTTGTCATCAGCCACTAGTAAAAAGCCTTTGCTTGTCCTTGGCTTCTTTTTATTCCTCACTTATGCTTTAAAAAGGAGGGGGAAAAAGGAAAGGACTTTTTCCTGTTTTTTGACCCTGATACATGATGTCTCATTGTGTTCTTTTAGTTCCTCAACTCAGTTACTTTCTTTTCCAAGACTCATAATGTCTTACTGCATTCTCATCTGTATCCATGCACATCCTTATGCAGGTGTTCAGTCTTACATCACTTTTCCACTCCTCTTTACCATACCCAGACAGACCAGCAGTCCCAAGTGTGTCTCCAAATTCAAAGCACACCATTTTCTTGGATCCAAACCAAGCTGTTTTTCCCTTTCTGCTTGATTTCATATTCAACCCAAACCTCAGGAAAGCTCCAGATTTCTGAATGTCCTTGACTAGAACCTTCCTGCCAGTGGCAAGGGCAGCTTGCACCAGTGGCAGAAGCATCTCTTACCCTCAACCCAAGTCATACACTGCTTCAAAATAATCTTACCCTCGGGGATATTTGAGTGTACCACTTGGGAGTCATGCTCTCAGTTCTGCAACACCCTTCTGCTTGAATTTTCTAACCCCAAACACTTTGATACCCAAACAAAACTCAAAAGTACTTCA
>JAOTQP010000251.1:57067639-57089505 GCA_026413545.1 Cichladusa arquata | reverse complement strand
CTTCTGCTTGAATTTTCTACCCCAAACACTTTGATATCCAAACGAAACTCAAAAGTACTTCAGCAATTGTGTGTCAACAGCTTGAAACCCAAATGGCTGAGAGCTCTCACGCCAAGCAGAGGCATCAGTGTGCTGTGGATAGCACCACTGGATCAGCTCCCAGTGACCCCTGGATTAGCCCTTCTCAGTGGCCAGAGCTGTCAGCCCTGAGCTAGCCCACCTCCAGATGCTCTGGGCTGGACAGAGAGAGCAGCAAGCTCTGCAGCAGAGCTGCAATGGGGTGTGCATCCCTGGGAGCAGGGCCAGCCATCCCCAGCTGCCAGGAGATGGTGCTCTTTGTTTTAGCTCGGGATTCCCAAACCCACTTTACAGGTTGGCAACTTCCTTTCCTCCAGAACTCTCATAATCCTGTCTGCAACAAAGCTACATCCCCACAAATGGCATTGGCAGGCATGAACAGCCACACTCCGAGAATCTTTTGGGAATTCTTTTGCACAGTAGATGCTACAGGAAAGAAGCTACAGGAAAGGATGTATCTGGAGGGTTCATGATCCCACTCTGTTATTCCTCCCCGTGGTTCTCTGCATGGTCCTGAGTGTGCTGGGGAAACACAGAGCAGCAGGAAGGCTGCTCCCTGCTGTCCCCAGCAGCTGACAGCCTGTGCCTCAGCTCCTGGGGACAGGAGTGAGTCAGTGCCTCAGCTGTGCAAGTTATTCATCCTTCCCCCAGACCCCACAGCAACCAGAGGAAACATTGCCATGGCAGGTGCTGTCTCCTGCACAGGTAGGAGGGCAGGAGGACAGTGTGGAAAAAACAGACTTAATCCTATTGACACTCTGATTACGCAATTGATTTCTTTGCAGTGGCTTCTGATTCATCCCCCCCGAAGATGGAAGTGAGTCCTAAATTCAAACAAGTAAATGATAAGCTTTGGTGCATGTAAAACCTCTCCTCCAGGTCATTTTGCAGAGGATATGAGTTACTACAGCCTCTCAGCTGGAGCTGCATCACTTTTCCACAGTCTATTGTAAATAGGCATTGCAGCTTCCAGATCCAGGGGTACCCAATCTCAGCCCTCCACCTGATAAATATATGGGGGAATGGGGGTCAGCTGGGATCTCAGCCCACAAAAACCTGGGCTGCTGAGGATCAGCAACATTTATCAACTCCCCATCTTCTTGTAAGCACAGAGAATGGAGCAGGGGACAAATCTCTTTCAGGATCCAACCCTCAGAGGCCCTAACACGTTTGGGAGCATCAGTTTGCCTGGTTGAGAAACCCCTCAGCAGCTGGTGGCAGGTCACCACCACATTGTGGCTCTCCTCAAGGCCCTGCTTTGGGGCTTTTCCTGTTGCCCCAACCAGCTTCTGGTTTCTTCCAACATCTGGGCAGGCATGGATCAGGTCCTGGCTCTGCTGTGGATGCTACAGCCTCATCTGTGGGAGGGATGTGCAGAAAAACACTGCTGAGCTTTTAATAAGATTAAGGAGGTCCACTCCATCCCAGCAGGATATTAACAGCATCATTTTCTGGCTGCAGATGCTGCAGCACAGCAGCTATTGTTTCCCTTACAGTGACACCAGGTTCCACTTTTTGCTGCTGCTGAGCACTGTGGGTGCCACGGTGCACCCCAGACCAAGCCAAGGCACAGAGGGGAGCAGAGCTTGGTTTGGTGATGTTGAACATCCTCAGCCCCCACGGGACTCCAGGGCTCACAGCATCTGGCAGGGGATGCTGAGCAGGTGCCCAAAGCCAACCATCAGTGTGCAAAGTGAACCCATCCTAAATGGTTCAGCACTTCCCACCCCCACCTGCCCTCGGGGCTTTCTGCTTCAATAAATGGTCTCAGAGAGCTCCAGTTGGACCTGGCAGTAAAACCCTCACATAAGGTCTGTGACAGCCCTCCACAGTACTTTGGACAGCATGAAAAATACAGAGCATTTTAAAAGGAGGTCTGAGAAACCACAAGAATGGTTTCTTTTGCAAATGCTGCTAGATGTGCAGCATTATTTAAAAAAAAAAAAATCATTTAGTGAGTTAACAAAAATCTGGTTCTTGTAAAGAGGTTTTCACTCTGGTGATAGTAACATGACTGGTTGATAGGTTTCAATGACACCATGGTACCACCTAAAACACCTTCAAATGCAATTTCCTGAGGATAATTAAAGCCCACTTATAAGATTAATTCTTTCTTATTTCGCTGTAGTCACGTTTTCCCTGGAATGATAAAACTTCACTGAGCTCCATGACAAAAATACTCCAAGCACTAAGTGAATTAGCACCTAAATCATGCTTTTCCATTACCTGAAATGAAACTCAACTCCCTTTAGAGCAATAGACTCCCAAGCATCTCACAAAATCTGGATGTGTTTGGCTGAGACTCATTTGTCTTTTAAAATACCAAAATCCCATTTCCAGCACGATTCAGGAAATTCAGCTGCTCACTGCTTTTACCCCTAGAGCAGACCAGGTTGTCCTCCAATCTCCCTTGCAGAACCACCTTCTCTCCTGGCCAGATTCCATCCCTGGAATGCCCCATCCCAGGCACCTTCAGCCCACCTTTGCTGGGTCCCAGTTCCTTGTAAATTCAGCTTTTCATGATTGCTCCAAGTCAATCTCCAGTCACAGAGCTACAGATTCCCACTCAGCCTGGAAAAGGGAGAGATTCCAATGCCAGCTGCTTTTGATGCTGAGATAAACCTGGGACAGAAATCACTGCCCAGCAGCTTTAGGCTCTTCCACAGGGAGGGAAAACTCAGAGTTGGAGAAGAGCTTTGCTGAAATATAAGGTTTTTTTGTAAGAATCTGATACACATCTGGAGGGATTGCTGAGTTCTCTCTATGCCACTCATACCTGACCACAACAAATCCTGGAAATCCCAGGGAAAGCCATGTATAAAAAATGAGAGAAAAGGCAAAAAGGGTTGTCTTGCACTTGGACTTGTCTCCCCATCCCCCAGGGCTGAAGCCACTCCAGCTGCATGAATCTTCCAGGGAGACAGAGCAACAATTGCAGAGAGCTTCAGCTGAAATCACTGAGGGCTCTCGAGAGGAAAATTAATTTTGTGACAATGCCTAACACCTACAGTGATGTGTCAGGCACAGTAATTCAGGGAGAAAACCAGCTGTCAGGCACTGCAGGCTGGGGTAAATCAGAAGTGACTCCACCAAAGGTACAAGAGTTACACCTGCATAAAACTGTCACCAGGGAAGGAAGTACGAGACCCTGGGAGCCAACAAATAGAGTCTGAAGACAAGGCATTACTGGCCATAAATCAGCATCAAATCTAATGCCCAGGGGACAGCAGGGAAATCTAGGTCAGAGAGGACATGGCAGTGCCAGGCTGACACAGCCAGACACAGAAAAATATCAAAAATCATCGTCAAGCTCTCTTTCCACCCAAGGTTTTCCCACCTCAGCATGACCTGCTCCAGAAAAGCCAGAGGAGCAGGTGTGCTGATGTCTACCTTTACAGGCAGCAACAGAAACATTAGGACAAAGGACCCTCTAGAGCATTGAGCTGGATACAGGATATATAATATCAGAAATTATTTAAAGAAAAAAAGGAGAAATGGGGAGGTTCTGCAGAGGCAGGTGAGGCAGCAGAGTCTGATCCAAGCCCTAATGGGGTTTCCTTGAACATTAAGTGATTTCTCTCTGTTTCTAGAAGGTGGTGCTGCCAAGGATGCACCTGAAAGTCAATCAAAAAGTTTTCAAAATTACATTAAAAGTTAAACCTCTCAAAGTAGTGCAGAATTTGGGGCAGAGCCACTGCAGTCATAAATCAGCATCAACCTGCTGGCTCCAGCTTCTGCTTGAGGAGGATTGGGCCATGTGTGCTATAACTAATGCTAGAAATGTCCTTGCCTTCAAGGTCTCTCCTTTCTTTACCTGCCACTGTGTCTCTTCTGTGACAGATGAGCTGACTCCAAGCAGAGACAGGAAAAATCCTCCCCAGACATCTCACTCCCCTGGAGGATGTCTTTTAGACCTATCCCACCCTTCACAGAAGAACCAATACAAGTCCTTCCCTCTCTTTTCTGTGAATTCATGACACCAAAACTATTCACCCACCCAGGAGGGCAGCCAGAAAGTTTGAACTCTGTGCTCTGAGTGGAGGCATAACTAAAATTTCAAGGAGGACAGGTCAGTTTGACTGTGAGAGCCCAGGAGATGCTCCTGCTCCTTCCTCCCTTCCTTGCAGGGGGACCCAGCTCCCCACAGTTCAGGTTGGTGGCTGAATCAGCCTTCTGCAGAGTTAACAACAGCACAGCCTGCACTCCTGAAAGCTTTTCAGCTCGTGGCAGAGCAAGCTCGATGCAAACCAACCATTTTCTGGGACTGTGGGGTGTTATTAAAGCAGGAGGGGGGCAGCAGCGCCAGGACCAACCTCCCTGCCAGGAGCTTCTCCCGGCGCTCAGCAGCACAGCTGGGGTTTGGCTCCACCAGGGAAGGGCTGGGGATAATTACACAGCTCCTGATACCTCCTGCAGCTCTACCAGAGCCCCAACAGGTGCCAGCTGCCTGTGGAAGCTGCAGGGAAAGGCAGGAGCAGAGAGTTCTCCTATTGCTCTGCCTGTCATTGCTGCTGCCTCATCCACACCTGCTGCAGGATTTCTAGGAGAAGCTGCAGTGAAAACTTAGATTTTTCACTCACAGGGAGGTCTGCTTTCCTCCAAAGAATGTCTCTTCCCCTGTTGGAACCCTGAAGTCTGGAAGTTTTGAACTTTCTGTGCTTTCTGACACTGACCCTCAAAAGAGCACTGCTTTTGACTTGAGGCCTTGGAGAAGGCATCCAAATTTGAGTGATGGAGTTAAAATCACTGGTGTGTAGTTTGAATAGGAGTGTGTAATATCACATGGTGAAGGGTTTGGAATTTGGGGTTTTAAAATATAGTAATAGATATGGGACAAAATAGAAGTTCTTAGGCATTATCTCTTCTTCCTTCTTGTTCCTTCTTAGTTTTAAGTAGTGGTTTTTGGTTGGATAGAAAGTACCACAATGTGGGTCACAAGTGTTTAGTCATTGGGTCAAAAGTATAAATAATATAGATGTTAATTTTTAATTAGATAGCTAGGCTTTAAAAGACCTTGTAACTAACAAGAACATTTTCTCACTTTTGGCTTATTAGCTAAAAGTGCTAAAGAACTCTCTGTACTACAGATAAGAATTAATAAACAACTGAGTCCAAACACGAAAATCCATCTCTTGTACTTCAATTCTAACTCCAAGAAAAGCAAAAATAAATAATTAAATAAATAAACTACCCATTAATGTGTGGTCCCACTAATATTCCCCCAGTGGGACACCCAAGACTCCCAACCTGATGCCACCCTGGCCCCAGAGGAGGCAGAAGGCACTGGAATAGTTTCCTGTGCAGCCCAGGAAGGTTTCAGACCCTGAGAAACTGAAAGTTTTTGGGAGCAGTTCCAGAAGGAACTCTCAGATGCAATCAGTGGAGCTGCTCCTGTTTGAAGTGACAGGGTAAATACATGACCTCCAGGGCAGTTCTCCTGCTTCAGGCTTTAGCATGAGCTGCTTTTGGAAAACAGCTACACAACAGCCAGGATTGCATCTGTGATGAGCAACAAGGACCTTTCCATCCCAGCAGATACAGCAGGTACAGCACTTCACCTAAGGAGAGAGCAGCTTCTAGAACAAGTATTGGGCAGGACATCTCTGCAGATACTGCTGATTCACTCACAGGTTTGTACCATAATGATCAAAATGTCCAAAGAGAATATAAAAAATATGGCAAGCACTTTTTTCGCACTGTTTTCAAAGAGATAGGAGATCCAGAAAACTTCAGGGCAAGTGAAGCAGTCTTTCCTCTGGGAAAAAGCCCATTTTTAGAGTATACCACTGTCAGTGAGCCAGAGGGCATTTGGAAAAGCATCACTACTAGATAAGCTTAAGCATTAAAATCATAGAATGGGTTGGAAGAGACCTTATAGATCATCAGTTCCACCCCCCTGCCATGGCAGGGACACCTTCCACTACCCCAGGTTACTCCAAACCCCTCCAGCCTGGCCTGGGACACTGCCAGGGATGGGGCAGCCACAGCTTCTCTGGGCACCCTGTGCCAGGGCCTCACCACCCTCACAGGGAAGAATTTCTTCCTAATCTCCAACCTAACCTCACCCTCTAGCAGCTAGAAGCCATTTCCCCCCAGTCTTCTCAGTCCATGCCCTTGAAAACAGCCCCTCTCCAGATCTCTTTTAGCTCTTTTAGGCACTGAAGAGCTTCAGTGAGGTCACCCCAGAACCTTCTCTTCCCCAGACTGAACATCCCTCTCAGCCTGTCTCCAGAGCAGAGCAGCTCCAGCCCTTGGAGCATCTTGGTGGCCTCCTCTGGACTCACCCCAGCACTCCAATGTCCTCCTGTGCTGAGGATTCCACAGCTGGATGCAGCTCTCCAGGTAGGGTCTCACCAGGGCAGAGCAGAGGGGCAGAATCCCCTCCCTCACCCCAGTGCCCACACTGGTTTTGACTTTTTGTGCTGCCCGCACATATTGCTCAGTCATGTCCAGCCTCTGGCTTGTGCTTAAAAAAAAAAAAAAAGTGTTTAAAAATTAAATCTAATAGCCTTTTTGGCTATAATACTGGCTTTAGGCAGCACAGGAAAAATACTGAGTGTGGGAAACTTCATTTTCTCTCGTAATTTTGACATTTGGTTCCCTCTGGTAATCGACTCATAACAGGATATCAGTCAGATGGATAAAGTGGTAACAGGGGAATTAAGACACTAGGATGTCCTGGAGTGAGGTCTTTACATGCAGTATCAGATACTGGTGATCATTCATTGCTTTAAAATCCTCAGCCAGGGTGGTGTAAATGCACCAGAGGATGACTCTGTGCTCAGGGATGCAGTGCATTCCCCTCAGGAGTGAGAGTGTGTGTGCAGTGCTGCTGCCTGAGCACGACTGAACACCCAGCAGGACACAAAGGAGGCCAGAGCCAGCCCATGAGCAGAAATAACATAAATAGGAGCTCATGCACTAACCCTGAAATGTAAAACAGAAAGTCCCTGACAGGTGTGGACAGGGCAGGGAGAAGAGACCCCCATTATCTGTTTGTACCTTGTCCTTTAGCACAGAAAACCCAGGAGCTGGGCATTTCTGTGTTTCATTGCTTTCCCTGTTTCGGGGGACAAGAACAGGAAGGTGCAGAGAAGTTACAGAAGATGCTGATGGCACAAGCACTGGAGGGCAGGACCTGGGACCAGTTTGGAGGAGGGAATAACAGATAAATTTATATTGCACAGTAGAGAACAGGATCACAGTCCATAAATATTCTCAAGGTAGAAGTGAAGGGAGGGAATTAGTCACAGTCTTAGAGGATGGGAGAAAAAGTGGCTTCAAGTTAATATATAAAATTAAGCTACATGTCCAGGTATATTTCTTGGTGGAAAAGGGCAGGGCAGTGGAATAGGGAGCACAGGGGTGCCCATACACCATCTCCCCATCACAGCACATCTGGATGAGGGAATGAATTCCAGTCCTGCCCTTTGACAAGGTTCCAGATGGCTTCTGGCACCACCATAAACAACCCAATTTTGCCTCTTGTAACTTAGCATTGCAGATGAAAACTGGGCAAATAAGAGACTCTTCAATTTGGCAAGAGGGAAAATTAAAGGGAGGTAATTCCGCTTGGAACTGAGCTGTAACAGATTTTTTTTTTTTTTTAAACGATTTTTTTAACGTGAAACAAAAACAAACCAATAAAAATCATTCTAGGTCAAATCAATTTAATTTGACCTGAAGCTAAATGTCAGATCTGGTTTACAGCAAACTTCTAATACCAAAAGGGAGCTGCTGTGCATCAGAGTCCCTCATGGCTGCAGATGCAAATTGGTGCACAGGGAGGATTCTGGAGTGTCCTCGATTTTCACTCCCACCCCAGCTGTATCTAACAGGGTCCAGCCCCCTTCAGAGCCAGAGAAGCATCTTTTATCTTCTCCCCTGACTTCTCCCCAAGTCCAATCATTCCAGCACAGCACCCACATGACCAAAGTCCTAAATCACGCTCAGGCTCATCTTTGCTCCCAGCATTTTGGATTTAAGCCCATGAAATTATTCACCACATCATATAGTTGCTATAGCAACATCCTATTGAGTATTAATATAAAATTCTGTTCCAAAATCCCATCTATTGGAAGGAGTTGTGCAGAAGGGGTAAGAGACATCTTTTTCTGAGGGGCTTCCACTTCCCCTTGCTCCCAACAGCAGCTGATCCAGGCACTGGATTAACCACATCATGTCTTCCCTCAGTGCTATCAGTTGTGGAACCCCACTTCCAAGGGCCCAGCTTGTCCAAAGCTGCCTCTTCACAGCAAAGTTTCCAGAAGTGAACAAAATACAACCTAATTTAAATGCAGGCAATGAGGATTTTTTGGTAGCCCAAGCAAACATGCTAAAATCCAGACCTTTCCCCCTCCTTTTTTTTGATAAGAATTTAGAGTATGATGCTGCAGAGGTCTAATTTTTCAGTAGAACTTTCTGAACACTTCCTTTTTCACTAAGAAGGACCATAAACACTTTTTTTCCTGATGTTGAATGTTAGAACAGTGCATATTCCTCATCACACATGAAATTAGGTTGGTACAAAGCTGAGGATGGACAGAGGACACTGGATGGATGAAGAATGAGGCTGCCCATGCTCTAACGGAAGTAACTACATCCTTCCACTAAATTCCTTTTCCAAGAGGAAAAGAGCCTTGGAGTGGTTAAATACAACTAATTTGTTAGACAATGGCTTTCCACAATAAGTTAGAGATTTCAAAAAGTTGATGCTTTCTTATCCAAATGCAGGATGGCTCAGGCTCTTTCCTTACAGCCCATGAGCCTGGCAGATACTCACATCAGCCATGGGATTTTAACACAAAAAGAGCTGCTGAGGCCCACACAGCTCCCAGACTGACCTGAAATATCCCAAACCCCAACATTTTTCTCCTTTATAAACTGGAAATGGGAGAGATGAGGGAAGTTGAGGATAGGAGACAGCATGAAGAGCATTTCCAGCAGGCTATTTATATCCTCTCTGGCTCGAATCCACTTACCCTGAAGGCATTTAACACTGTTTCGTGGTGTGAAAGGGTCTTCATGTGGATAAACATTCAGGTCTGTCACTGTAAGACACTCACAACATATGGGCAGACTCTTCATTTCTAACGTTTTCATCTGTTTAAATACATCAGATACAGGCTTAAGGGTTTTGTGTCTGATTCTGAGCAAGATGACAAGTGTAAACAGCCATTTCAGTGAGGTATTCCTGTCTGCACGTCCAGGATGCAATGAAACACCTCCCTTTGGCTGCCATCCCAAAGGCTGTGCTGGCCACCCAGGTCAGGGCTGTCTTTGGGGATCAAGAGTCCCCAGAGTGAAAAGGAGACAAAGGAGATCAGGGAGCACTGGCTAAGAGCAGGGAGAAGTATTGGGAAAGGAGAAAAAGATGGGGTGAGGAGGAGAAGGATGGAAAGCAGAGGAAGGGAAGGACACTGATGGGAAGGGAGAGAAATAGGTAGAGCAGAGTGAGAGTTAAATGAAAAAAAGAGTGATGCAGGTGAATTAAAACAAAGCCGTGGGAACAAAGGACAAAGAAAGGTAGAGAAGAAAGCAAAGACTGGAGTATGAAATGGGTGAGAAAAGAAATCTTAGAAGCTCTAGAATAGACACATATACCTGTCCATTTGTAGACTGAAGGTTACTACATTTGTTCTTCCCTCATTCATATTTATCCAACATACAGTTCTGGGAGGCTATTTTTAACCATGCACAAAAAACACACAAGGAGCTTTTCTCACTTCCATTTTGGAGGAAGGACCAGGCACTTCCCAGGCAGAAGGCAGATCTCTTTTTAGAATAAATTCAGAAAGACTATCAGAGCAAACCCAATGCCTATGAATAAATAACACTGTTCTGCAGAGGAGGCTGTGGCAAGGAGCTATTCTCAGACAGCACACAGCCCCAAAGAGGAGCATGTTTGGGAGTGAATGATGAGGTGGTGGCCTCCCTGTATGGAATTTTACCTGCCTCCTCAGGCATTTTACCTGTCTTCCTGCAGGGAATGAGCTCTTCCAGTCTGGAACAGCAAAGAGCATGAGGAACAAAATGTGCACAAAGGAACGTGGTGAACACATGAGCTGCTGTGCAGGCAGCAGCTTCTTGCACCATGGCCATGCCAGTCTGCTGGAGGATAGCCTGAAACAGGCTGAGAAACACCAGCCTGATGCTGGTTTTGTTCCAGATCAGGTGTGGGGACCTTGGCTGGAGTAGAGGTGCTGCTGGAGGGATGCTCTGTGCATCCTCAGCAGCAGTGTTGGATATTGCTGCAGTGGGAAATGCTGGGTAGGGAGGGGATTAGTTTAAGGCAGAAATGTGCTGATTTAAGGCTGAACTTTCCCCCAGGGTCATCTATGTGCTTGAATCAGTCAAATAAGCTGCTGTGTCCTGTTCCCTGCACATTACAGCTGCTCTGCCCCTCTCTGTAAGCATCAGCTGGAGATGATTTGACCTGTTACAGGAGGAAGAACCCAGAATTTATAAAAGAAACACCCATCCTTTCTTGGGTAGGAGACCAAGGAAGACAAGGATTGAGTCTGAGGAAGCATCACCTCCTGTTTTCTTCCCCTTAGGGCTGCTGGAGGCTGGCTCAGCCCTGTCTCAAGGCTGCTCTAACTCCAGTTGGAGCCACTCTCATTAGTCCATATGAAATGGGAGTACATGGAGATGCACAAAGCCATTCCTACCCACCTTTCCCCCAGCCATTTGACCATAAGGTACATTTAGTCTGCTTTGAAAAGAATATGTCCCTCTCCCTTGGGGGTGGCTGGGGACACCCATGAGCAGAGATCCAGGAGCTAAACACTGTTTGCCAGGACTCAGGCAACAATCTTCCTGCTATCTTTTTATTTTTTTATGTTCCTTCTCCTTAGCTGCTAGATTTTACTGACTATCTAAATTGTGCAGCCTTATCCATCTGGATGTTTATGAAGTAGGACATTGGTGAATCTTAGAAGATGGCACTGGAGGCATCACTTCTTTGAGAGGTAAAAACAAAAGACTTTGGTCCATCTGCAATCTGACTTTACTCAGCTGCCTCTTAGAGCAACTGGGCTGACAGAGATGCATCCTCCTGAGAGTCCAGGCACTAAAAATGTCAGTAATGTGCATCAGAGTCTGAGTGCCTGCACATTTTATCCTCATTAAATTGATGTGCAATTTGAAGAAACCTATCCTTGCTTAAAAATTCATGTTTCCCAATCCTGGTCCATTCCCAAAGTCTCCAGGATTGGAGTTCCAGAAGGCCTGGCTGCAGCAGAGATGGCTTTCATGAATTTAGCTGGTTGGGCTGTGTCCTGTGGCCAGAGGAATGAGCCAGGGATGCAGGGAGATGGCAGGAAGGTAAAGCTGGGTGGAAATAGAGCAGCAGTGCTGAACTCCTGGCAGGGCTGTGGCTCAGCTGTGAAGATGCAGAAGTGCTGCTTGATGGTTGGAGGCACATTTTCCTGGTGAATTCAATTGCTAATGCTCATGCAGAAGGTAGAGAATGCACAAATGTCCAGATGGGAATCAGTCTCTCCTGTGATACTCCCCTGTCATCCATGCAAAGCCATGCAGAGCACAGGCAGAGCAGGAACAAAACCTCAGAGGGTTTGAGACACGGGAGAGGTTGCACAGTTTCAGACACAGCCTGCCTTGATGCCACACTTAAAGGAGATGGGTATCTCAGATCTGAGGCTTGCTGCCAGCCTTGGGAATGGCTGAAAGCCCTTTCTGCTAATCAGCACTTCAGCCCTCAAAAATAAATCTATTTCCTGTCAGCCCTTGGCAGGAGGTGCTGCTGGGAGGGAATGGCAGCCTGTTCATAGGGCAAATGGAAGCAGGGAAATGCCTTCCACTTGTGCAAGGTAAGGGCTGGCACACAAGGTGATGCAACTGGAGTCCTTGCCCTTTCCATCCCCACAATACCTGGCATCTCCATGACTTTCTTCTCAACTCCACTTTTTGGGGTGTTCAGATGAGACAAGGCCATCCTATGTATCTCCAGCTACCACACCTTTAAACCAAGGAGTCAGATTGCTGTGACCAAGCTGCTCCCTCACACAGGCCCCTGCTGCTTTCCAACACATTTTAAGGACACTCCATGGGCAAAGGAACCAGATTTCCACAAAATTCAAAGTTAAAAGTGAGGAACACTTGGATCACTAGGCAAAGCCATCCCCTTGCCAAATGCCAAACTCTGTCACAGGGCCCTTTTCAGGACATCAACCTCTGTCTTCAAAAGCAATTTGGCTTTTGATTCCTTACACTCCTTAGAAAGTTATTACACAACCTGTCTGATATTTAGGAGTCTCCTAAATTTCCAGCCCGAATTTATTCCTCACCAACCCACGTCCATTAGTTATTCTGTCAGCATCAGCTCTTGCCCCTTGAAAATATTCATAGGAAGCAATCACTCCCTTGGAGCTCTCATTTTGCTAGACTGAACAAATTACTGTCACCAGTCTCCCAAGGAAAGCTCTCCACTCTTGGACACTAAATCTCTTGGAGACTCTAGTATGCCTGGTGCTACACTCTAGAAAGTTTCTTTTATTTTTTGTCCTAAATTCTTCTTTAATGCTGTGTATTTTGAGCCACTCTTTAATGAAGTTTCTACACATGGAAATGCATTTTAGTGCAGTGCAGGCAGCTCACACCATTATTTCAGTTGGCTGGAGCAGCACAAAAATCCACTGATAGCAGTAGGATGGTTTCTGAAGCATTATTCTTTCTGGTTCAACCGTAATAATTTCTGCTCTGGTATCATGAAAGGAAGAGAAACACTGATAAGGATCAGAAATGGTGCTGAAATTGGAAGCACACAGTATTATCAGAGTCAAGAAAGCAGTTATCACAGTTTCCCTGGCAAGCATGGCTATGCCACATCAAAGAATCAAAAGCCAACTACTCCAAAACACGTCCATAGAAAGGCACATCCATGTGTGCACACACACCTACATGCACATCCCATTATCTCCCAAGAACAGGAATTAAGTTCCCAAGCACTCTCAGCCTCTGAAATCGCTGGAATCACATTTCAGGATGACCACTACACTCAGTGCCTTTTCCAGTCCCTGCATCACTGTGCTTGGAAAGGGAAGCTCTGTGCAAGTCAGCAGGCTCACAGTGAGTGTTAGCCAGAGTATCCTGGCCCATCTGTTGGAGATTAAGACCACAATGGAGCAGAGCATTAATAAATGATCTGCAATTCCTGCCCTCCTCCACTTTAAGACATAGGGGGGAAAAAAATATTCCCAACCCTCAAATGCACTTTTCAGCAACAAATAATGATTTGGCTGAACATTAAGCACAAAAGAAAAAAGGCTAATGCAGAACCTGAGCACCATCCTATCTCACAGGGCTTTTGTCTCAGCATGAAGAATTATGTAGAGCTGAATCTTTTTATTAGATTAATTCAATTCTTTGGCTGCTTAGACTGCTCCTGTACATCCTTTCTAAATTAAATTTGTTTTTCTATACCTGCAGCAATGGTTATCCTGTGCATTTTCCTGTGTATTCCACTGTGAAAATCGTGATTAAGTTCACTTGTCATAAAACAAACATGATGCCATGAATGATAAATAAGCAGAGCGTGCTGCAGAGACTGGCAGTGCAGCTTGGCCTCCTCGGTGCCTGGGGAGTGGGGAGGGTTTCTGTGCCACTCATGGCTGAGATTAGAAAGCTTCCTAATGAAGAAATCTGTCTAACAAATGATGTCATTTCTGGCAAAGCCACGAGCTAATTTGCAAGGAAGGGCCCAGCGACCCCAGCATCACCTCCCCAGGCGTGTGGAAGAGAAGATTTCTTTCCTGGCTCTCAAGAAAGCAGGATGTGGAGGGAAGGCAGCAGTGGGGGGCTGCATGAGCTTCATAGCCCCACACACCTCCTCAGGAGTTGGGGGGACATCCACCCCAAGGGGACACAGCCTCCTGTCACCCTCACTGCATCCCTGGAGATGCCAGGAGCTCACCCACTGCTGCTCACCCCCACACCCCTGCTCCCTTTAATCCCGCTTCCAGAGGACAGAGGGGACCAGTGCAACATTCACAGCCATCTTTTGTTAAATACATCTCAGGATAAACCATCATGCCTGGCAGTATTTCAGCAGCACCCACGAGGAGTCATTCACCCCAGCCCAAACCCAGCTGTGAGCCAGAGGTGCCTGGGGAGCACAGAACCATGAGCAGGGGGCTGTGGGCTGTGTTTTCACCATCCCTCACATCCCAGGTTTCAGGAGGTTCCAAAGCAGCCTCACCCACATCCAGGAGAGCCACCTGATGAGATCCAGGGCACAGGAGTCAGGAATCAGCCCCTCAGCTCTGCTGGGCACCACAAGCTCCCTGACCCACCACCCTCATCACTGTTTATTCTATCACCATCCCTGAATTTCAGCACTTCATGGAATAGAAGCCCATTTTCCCTATCATGACTATTTAACTCAAGGCAGATCAAATGTTAAACTCAGATCCCAGGAAGCTTTCAGTGTTTTGTGGCACCCCTGGCTGGAAGGGGAGGTGGATGAGTGCTGCAGTTCTCAGCCTGTGCTGCCCTGCTCTTGCTTCCAATCTTTCTGCTGGAGTTTCTCCCTCTGTTGACTTGATTTGCACCAACTTGCTTCCTTCTGCAGAGCCCACAGGCTCTTACTCAGACCTCTTAATTACATGTTTAACATAAAACACAGGAATAGACAGAATACAAGCCCATGCTTTGCTAAGTCATAGCAAATACAAAAAGCTGCAACTCATGAGTTATAAAGACATCTTCACTGTCTATAATTCAGTCCTACTCAGGTTCTTTCTTCTCCAGCTCCCAGCCCACCCAGAGAATTTTCTTGCTTTTAAATTCTGTCTTCCTCTGCTAATTCTTCACCTAGCAAGCCTCAATAAAAACATTTTTTTTTGCCATTTTCTCTGCCCTCTTGCTCCAAAGGTCCCCAGGTTCATTGACATGTTTTCCACTAACCTCATGCCCTAAGGCATCCATAGGTCTTTGTGCTGGAAGACACCTCTGGAGCTGAGTCCTAAACAAAGTCCTAAACAAAAGGCTTGCAAAGGCAGCCAGCCAAATACTGACCTGCCCAATGCAGCAGCTACAAACACAGCAAACACAGTCACTGGGATGTGGACCCAGGAGAGCTGCCTCCAGAACAGAGGCAGCTTTTCTTTCTTCACAGGATAATGGACTAGATGGAGATAGGAATCACCTGCAAAAATTCAGAGCAAATTTGTGACCTCTCCCTGTGGATTTTCAGAGCATTCACTCCATTCAGCTGTAGGTCAATCCTTTCTCATTTACTTTATTTACAAGTACCACAACTGTGTTTGCTTAATTCCCCAGTCCTTTCTGTCTTCTGCTTTTCAGAGTGGATTCAATTTCAGCTTTCCCCAGTCCCAAAAATCTCTTTGGCCAATTCTCCTCCTAACTCAGTTTAAAAAGCTTCAGTTAGTGGCAGTTCAATACCTTCCCATTAATGCAGCATTTTCTCTTCCATACATAATGAAGGCAAGGTGCAAATACACCCTGCTCTCCAAGAGCCTCATCTCCTCTTTCTAGAGCCCATCAGACCTGTACTTTCTCACCTTTCTGACATGTTTTTCAACGAGGTTGTCCCCTCTTCCCTTAATTGCTCTCATTACATGCTGTCTGCTGTGCTGGGAGCAGCTGTAAATAAAAAGCTGCTCTCAGTATCACCTGAATCCATTCTATCCCCCAAAGCAGCCCATGAGTCCCCATGGGCTCTGCCCAGTGCAGACAGGCTGGGGATGTATTTTGTGCAGAACTACCTGACCAGCAGGTCTCTAGCATGGAAAGGCAAATGCCACAGGCTTGGGTGTGTGTGCAGAGGCTCAGCACAATATTTAGCTGATAACAGACAATTTTCCACATACTCAAACTACTCTCCACATCCAGCTGCATGATCACAGCAAACTGAGTCCAGATTTGTGACAAAGTATATTTTTACCTGTAGAGTTCTTAGGAATGGGTATCCCAGTTTTGCAGCTATTCATGTATTTCACCTAGCTGAAAACTCAATAAAGCCAGTCAGAATTGTTTCTACTTACATAAAGCTTTCAGTCAGGTCACCTCCATCCCCTATAGGAACCAACCAGGGGAGGAATTAATAAGTTTCTACAGAACTTAGCCCAGAACTGGTAAAAAGACATTCTAGCTACAAGACCCTTTGGGATGATCTGAACAGCACACAGGCAGACAGGAAGACTGTGCCAAGTGCTGGGAATTTTCCTATAGACATTATTAAACAAGGAGAGGAGCTGCTCTTGAGAGCAGAGGCTCACTGCTTTTTAAATTCACTCTCAGGAAGACCTGCACTGAATCAATGCTGCATCTGTAAGTGCAGGGTAGGAGCTCCCCAGTCAGCCAATAATGGGGTTTGTCAGAACAATTACATTGGAAAATGCATTTTTAGGTGTCACCTCGTGACTGGCAATGCTAGCAGAAAAGTTTAAAAAAAATAAACCAAACAACCTGCTGCTCAGTGAGGGAGCTACAGACAGCAAAGCTCTCCATCAGCCTGCTCACTGCACAGAACAGAGAGTGGAATTTCACAGCTCTGCAGGGCACTGCTGCAGGTTTGTATCCCATTCTCCTAAGCCATGGAGCACTGCAGGCATGGCAGAGCAGGGACAGTCTCCAGCCTGCTCCTTGCCAGGGCTGCAGTCAGTGGGCAGAGCATCCCTGCTGGAGAGAGCCACCCTGCACAGGGCTGGTCCAGGAGAGCAGCTTCCCTTCCCAACCCACAGTGAGAGATTGTGAGATTGAACACCTAAATAACGTGCCCAAAGCCACAATGGGGGGGTCAAGGAGGTGAATGGCCACCTCAGGTCATGCTCACCCCCAAAATGGGTGTGTGCCCTGTGTCCCCTCACTCCTGTGGGCTCAGCAGGTGTTTCCTCACAGCCACAGCAAACACCACTGGGGCTCACACAGCCCTGTTGCAGCACCACGGTTAGAACACACACAAAGTATGTTTTCAAATTTAAAAACCTCTTTTGGGGCATTACTCTGGCATTCAGACAAAGCAGCAGCAATGGAGAGGCATTTATTGAGCTCGGTCAAAGACAGATCATAATAGATTTTGGTCCCAAAAGGAGAGCTCCATCATCAGAGCATGAAAGTGGAGGCAAATGGGTTCATGCAGACAATCCAAGGCAGCAAGCTCCTCACTGTAGCACAGACTTTGTAACCCACTAACCTGACATGTGATGGCAGAATAATATCAGGCTCGTAGAGAATTCTTCTCATCAACAGATCTGAGAAAACTTTTGAAACGCTGGTTGTGTCAGTGTGTGTGAGCACCTGGAGAACAGGGAGAGCCCAGGGAGGTGTTTCTGGAGAGAGCTTTGGAGCTCCAGGTTTGATCAGTGCCACTCTACAATGGGAAAACCGACTCAAAGGCTGCCAGGATTCGGTGGAGCCATTATTGCAGACTTCAAGGGGCTTTGAAGCAGAACACCAGGGATTAGAGTAACTTTTACTACAATTGCTTTTACAATCAAACCACAAGATGACAACACCTTCTGCCTCATACATCCTCAAATATCCAAGAGCTTAAAATGATCTGTCTTTTTCTCTTCCTAAAGGCACATCCACAGTTTTTCTATGTGTCATGTGTCCAGCTGTCAGTGATGCTAAGGAGGCTAAAGAGACTCTAGAATGCCAATTTACAAAAAGTTTTTTTCTAAGATTCAGGACTTTTCAGTGCTTTGCACAGCATATTCAAGCTTTAAAACAGTGCCATCTGTCATGATGTATTTCTTGAACTTACACCAAGAAGGATGGGACAGTTGAAAGCACCATCAGTCCAACCCAGGTGTCACACCTCAATATCTGTGCAACAACAGACCTCAGCAAATAACTCAGGTGAATCATGATGCCCACAAAGTGCTTTGAAGGGTTTTTGTTTGTTTGTTTCATTTTTAAGGTGTCCTTGCTACAAAATCACGCATTTATGTAAAATAGATTACTGCCAGAGAAGAACAAGTGCACTCATCAGATGCAGCAGGGTCTCTTTCCACATTTTTCCTTTAACTGCATTAGCAGAACAATGATAAAGAGTTTCATTTTCAGGTTGCCATAAAAGCAAGCAGATTGTGAGCAGCAAAATAATTTTAGAGCAGAGGAATAAATAATAAAATGTCCCTTCTATCCCAAACCATTCTATCAATGTACACCTAATGCTGAAATTACTGCTCTTTTCCAAATAAGAGCTCAACCAAAAGCACTTTTAAATTAGTGAGCGCTGCTTGCCCACAAAACTGGCAGAGAAGATGGAGCCATGTCCAGTCAGCAGGAATTCAACCACCAGCAATTCTGGTGGGAAGTGTTACAGGAAACAACCTGTTCAGAAGGACTGCTGTTTTACCAGGATGGGTCCATACCCTGCAAATGTTCAATTTTTATGCCAGTTGAGAAACAGCAGTGTCCAGTATGGGAGAATCTAACACCAAAAAAAAGGACATGGGAAAGTAGGCAGGAGTCTGCAACCAGTCAATCAGACCATGCACTTGGAAGCAGAGAGGCACAGGCTCCACTGCCTGCTCCAAAAATCACTTTATACATCTTTAACAGCTTATAAATAAACCAGCACAAGAACAGGGAGTGAAATTGGGTCCTTTGCCTCGGAGGCCTGCCTGTAGCACTGGTACTTTCCATCTCCAGTTGGCTGCACAGAGGCTCCTGCACTCACCCTGCTGGGGTGCAGCTTGTGCCCAGCACTCCTGAAAACAAGGATAAGGCACTAATGTCCTAGGGAAGGGCAGATTCCCTCCCCACCCCTGTTCATCAACCCAAATCAGCTGCTTTATCAGCTATTTGGGCTTCCCAACCTCTGAACCAATGGCCTGGGTGTCAAAAACCAGACCTGCAGATGGTGAGTTCAGCACCTCCAGACTCAGCTGTTGTGCAGACCCAGCTGGAGATGCAAGTGACTCCCCAAAAAAGATCTGTGTGAGGAAAGCAGGGCTGGGGCAACAGCTCTTTTCTGAAATGGCTTTGTTCCCCACCATATTTATTACTACTTCACTTGTCCAACTTTAAGGACAGGGCAAAGATTTAAGTGCTTTTACTAGCCCAGTGCCAAGACTAAATTAATGATGTATATTAATAATATACAGCATTCTTAATGAAGTTGAGGCCATTTTCTGATGCATAAAACAGTAAGCTAAAAATGACTGATTTTAAAATCAATACAAAATTCACTCTGGTACTACTGCATAAACTGTAACTTTCATGCTGTGTTTTAAATATTAGATGGAAGCAGCTGGAAAATCCTGACTGAGAAAGTTCTGCTCCTCTTCAATCTCAGAGGTGACCTGCAGGTTTACAAGTGATTTTGGACATCCCTGGAGAGCCACTGAATGCAGTGAGAGACCCTTCAGAAACCAGACTATTACCTGGTAATTCATGGACAGCACATAGACCCACCAGCTATCCAGCCCTGAGAAGCAAAGAGCTGTTTAACCAAAGCAGAAGCACTTCAGGGAAAGCCACCCTAAACCATGGAGCAGTTTATGTCAGGTTTACCAAGCAGCTCCTCACCTTTGAGTTAAAAGGTCACATTTAGGTACCCTTATCCCTCTTTTACTCAGGCTAAAACACTGAAAAAGTAATCCAGAGAGACCACAAAACACTTGTCCTGGGATTCCTCTTGGTCATCTCTGGACATAGCAGTTTTTGGAAGGGTTTTTTTGTTTTGTTTTGGTTGGTTTGGGGTCTGACTTGTGTTTTGTTTTGTTTCTTTTTTAATCTGCAAACACAATCCCCATGGCATGCAGCACAGTGGTTTTTGTGCACACCCAGAGCTGTGGCAGGAGAGCACCCAGGGGTTCCTGAGGGTGTAAAACCTCCCAGAACGGGGCCAGTGCACACAGAGGATACAGTCAGAGCCCTGGACTCCCATATGGAAATGGCTCTGAGCCACATTATTACATAAAATGGGATTTAGCTAAAACCATGCTATTCAACTCACACATGTGTGAATTAAACACACGTGGGACACAACAAAGCAGTCAGGATGCAAATGATCAATGTTTGAGCTGGAGAGTTGTGGACTAGGAGACCTTCACAGGCATAAACATAAGATGTGAAACATTAAGAAAGGCACCTGCTTCCAAATCTTTGAATTTCAGCTGTGTGGAAACATTCTCATGCTTTTCTGACAAACAGAGGTTCTGTCTGTCTGTTTTAATTTTGGAAGAAATTGCTGTAACCCCCAGATACTTTAATCTGGGCAGACCACAAAAATTAAAAGGTTTCCATAACAAAATCTCTACTGGCTTCCCTAAAGCCAAACATGTCAGAGCCAGACTAACACAAAGTAAAATAATATTATTCTTAATAAAATACAAATAATACAAGTATTATTCTTATTAAATACAAACAAAAAAATTGTTTTATGGGTGTGTCTTACTCTTGAGCATCTGTAAATAGATCTTATTCCATTGAGATAAGCCAGAAAGCCAGTTTTTAAAACACTAAAGCCAGGGAAATGGGTACTATCCCTAAGAGCATAATATCCTGAGCTAGAAACATATTTCACAGTTACAGGCTCCTAGAAATATCCAGTACTTCCCCTTATAACATGAAACCACTACTCCTTCCAGCCATGTCCCCAGCTGGTAGCAGGCAATAGAGCTGAGTCTTAAAATAGATACAGATGTAGGACACACTCTATTTCCCAAGGCAAACTACAGGCAAAATACCATGACCATTATAAAAAAGAAGGAAAAAAACCCACACAGGAAACTCACAGGCAAGAAACAGGCTGGCAGGTAAGGGAGAATTTAGTGCAGGTACACCCTGCAGGGACCAGCAGGGCAACACCAGTGCAAGGACACTCTCACACACCTCCCCAGTGCACAGAGGTGAGGATACACCATACAAACCCTCCAAAAAAATCCCTCCCCAACACAAATCCTCAGCTCTGGGCTCTTTGCAAGCGCAGAGGCAGCTGAGGGAGGCACTCCTGTTTGGGTGCTAATTAGATAAAGCAGAGCTAATTAGCAAACACTGCTGTTCAAGGCAAAGTGGAGACCAGGGGGCTGTAGGAGAGGAAATTCTGGCGCGTGTGTGTGTGGCTGGGTGAGCTCTGCTGGCTGCTGAGCAGCTCTGTCCCCTGTGTGTGTGTTTATAGCTCTGGCACCAGCCCACTGGAGCAGCCACTGCTGGTGTGAGCCCGGAGGTGGGAGAGGGCAGGACGTGGGATTGAGGAATTCCCTGTGGCTTTGGCTCCAGCAGCAGCTCCAGCTCACCCAGCTGCACAGACCAGCACCAGCACATGCAGCTCTAACAGCACTGGGAGTTTGCACCACCTAATTAGTGGTTTGTCTCAGTCTTTTCTGTCTTCACTCAGAGCCAGGATTAACAAATACACGATGGAGATGAATTTTCTTGTGTTCAGGCTTGGTTGTTTATTAAATCTTATCTAAAGTACAGAGAGTTCAGCAGCACTTCTAGCTACCTGCTAGAAGCAAGGAAAATGGAGCCAGATCCAGCTGCTACAAGGTCTCTTAAATTTAAACAGTCCAATAAAGAATTAACACCTATATTACTTATCCCTTTAACCCAATAACTAAATTCTTATGACTCTCAGTGTGACACTGACTGTCCAACCACAAACTACTGCCTCAAACCATGAAGAAGAAGGAAGATGAACATCAAAAAAGACACCACCCAAAATCCTCCATCTTGTCCCACACCTATTACTATATTATAAAACCCTCAAATTAAAAACCCTTCACCATGTGAAATCACACACTTCTATTTAACTACACACCCGTGATTTTAACTCCATCACTCAAATTTGG
>JAOTQP010000251.1:57014410-57053580 GCA_026413545.1 Cichladusa arquata | reverse complement strand
GTATATGTATATGTATATGTATATGTATATGTATATGTATATGTATATGTATATGTATATGTATATGTATATGTATGTTTTAAAATCAGGATTATAACCCATGAGGACAAGTCCCCTCCTATTTAATCCTGTTTACACTGAATGTCAAGAAACCAGCCCAAAAGACAAATGAAAAACATTTGATTTAAAATTAACTCCTTTTAAAAAGGTATTTAAAATTTTCCTTTAGGGGTTCCCATTAACCTTAACAGCAGCAGTGCACAGGGAATAAATGTCAGAGGCCAGCACTGCAGGTTCATCTCTGCAGGCAGATTCCAATGCCCATCCCTGTCTGTGCTCTGAGAAATCCATTCTCACAGAGAGCTGCAGCCCTGGACTGTGTTGGTCCTTGCAAGATTTTCATCATCAACACCACTCAAGGCTCCAGGGGTCAGCCTGATCTCAGGCTCATCAGCATTTTTGTCCTTTTAAAGGTGAACTGCAAAGCAAATGCTTCAAATCCAGAGGACTGGGAAAACAGCAGCATCCCAGCAGGGTTTCCCTCTGCATTAAGGTGGCTAATTATAAGGGGACACAAGCAGAAGGGTTTCCATGGGGGTTTCCATAGGCTGCTAGAACCATTTGACTGGTTCTGCAGAGCAGGATGGGGCAATAAGGGCTGAACCCCAGCAGACCTGTGAGGTCTGGTTGCTGCAGTTTCCATCCCAGTGATGGAGAAGCAGCTGGACATGGAATGAGCAAACAGACATGCAGTGGCTGTTCTCAGGTGCTCCCAGTCTAACAGGAACAGAATCAGTGAATCACAGAATTGTTAAGGCTGGAAAAGACCTCTAAGATCATCGAGTCACACACTTAACCTAACACCACCAAGATCTCCACTAAGCCAGGTCCCAAAGTGCCACATCCAGATCTCATCTGAACACTTACAGGAATGCCATTTACAACAGCTCCCTGGGCAACCTATTCCAATTCCTGACCACCCCTAGGCATTGGGTGGTCATTTTTTTTCCTATTATCCAATCCACACTGCCCCTGGTATAACTTGAGGCCATTTCTTCTCATCCTGTTATTTGTTCCCTGGGAGCAGAGCCCGACCCCCACCTGGCTGCTCCACCCTCCTGTCAGGGAGTTGTGGAGGGTGAGAAGGTTCCCCCTGAGCCTCCTCTTCTCCAATCTCAGCCCCTCCAGCTCCCTCAGCTGCTCCTCATCAGACCTGTGCTCCAGGCTCTTCCCCTGCTCCACTGCCCTTCTCTGGACACACGAATGGAGACAAGAACCTATTAACACAGAAAATAAAATAAACTATTCCAGGCCAGACTTTGAGGTTTTTTCTAAGGTCAAAGCCCTTTGTTTTTCATTCCAAGCATGAAAATGTTGCTATCTGATGACATGGAAATTGTTCCAGGAAGACTGACCCCATTCCTGACCCTCCTCCTTCTCCCTGTCCTGCCCTGTGTCTCTGTTTCTTTGAACAGCCCTAGATCAAAGAATTTCAATTTTTTAGTAGCAACAACTACCTGGAGATTTTGGCTTCTGGTTGCAAGCAACGTGAAAAATGTTCTGGAAAATGTCAAAACAAAGTTATAGAAATATACCACGTTCTTCAAACACCTCCAGGAGCTTTCCCTAATATGGACAGGGAAAACATTCCCCTGCTGTATTTACTAGGGTGATTTTTGATGCCCTCAAAGATTGCCAGGTCAGTGACCCCTTGCACATTACAAGGTACTGCCATGTACCATCCTGGGACTCTCCCTGGTTTCACTGAAAATGGGGACAGGGGAGAAAGTCAGGAAAAACGATCCCTCTCCAGAACTTTGGGTCTACCTGTGGCAATTTTGCCATGTTGGGGTTTCACCCTCAATTTCAGCATCCCAGTGTGAGCCCACCTTTCACAGCTCAGTATCTTCTGAAGGATGCCCCTTTTCACAGTGTATTTCCAAACACACAAACAGCAACTAATTCCTCTTTGGAACAGATCAAAGGAAGAAGCAGAAATATTTCTGAAACTTGCTCATAGCCCTCGAGACCCATTTATTTTTCCTAGTTTATCCTGAAGATGCATTTAAGAGTTTCTTGAGCCCCAGGTGTCTGCCTGGATGGGCCAGAAGGGCCACACAAACCATGTTCACAGCTGCAGAGCAAATCCTCAAATCCCACCCAGCAGCACATGTATTCAGCTGGAGCCACTCCCATAAGGGAAATGCCATCACACAGGATTATCTGGAGGGTTTTTTATCTTTCAGTAGAGACAGCAGTAAATATTATGCTTACAACAATGTCCCTGAGCTCCTGCATGGGAGTTTTACCAGATTTGAACAGCCAAAAGTCAAGCCTGTGCACGGTGGTACCTTTCCATGCCTGGCACATGTGTTCTTCCCACCGCCTGCCCAAAGCACTGGCTGGTCCAGATTTATTCAGCACATCTCCCTGTCCATCCCAATTGGCCCCATCTGCTTTCCAGGAGGAGCTCTCCTCTGCATAACCCTGCCTGTCAGAGCAGATAAGGCTGCTCCTTGTGCTTTTCCCCACGAGACAGATGGGAAGGAGGGAAGCAGGAGGCATCTCAGACACACTGCCATGGTGTCAGCAGGGGCTGGCTGTGATGGGCTGGTGGAGAGGGGACCTGTCTGACACCAGGGCTGTGCCAGCCAGCAGGAGCCACAGGGGCCAGCAGGGACCAGCAGGGACCAGCAGGAACCACAGGGACCAGCAGGAACCACAGGGACCATGGGGACCAGCAGGGACCAGCAGGGACCAGCAGGGACCAGCAGGAGCCACAGGGGCCAGCAGGGACCAGCAGGGACCAGCAGGAACCAGCAGGAACCACAGGGACCAGCAGGAACCACAGGGACCATGGGGACCAGCAGGGACCAACAGGGACCAACAGGGACCAGCAGGGACCATGGGCACCAGCAGGGACCAGCAGGGACCAGCAGGAACCACAGGGACCAGCAGGAACCACAGGGACCACAGGGACCAGCAGGGACCAGCAGGACCCACTGGGACCATGGGGACCAGCAGGGACCCTGTGACTCAGCTCTTATGTGGGGAGTTACAGGAGCAAATAAAGGGATGTGCAGCTGGTGCTCAGGAGAGAAAGGGAGGCAAAACCAAGCAGGATGAGGTTACATTCCCCAGCAGGAGCAGAACTGCTTGGTTGCTTGCAAGTAGGATGAGCTTGGATACTGGGGATGACCTGCAAACATCACATCTCCTTGGAAATGGCCTGGATACCAGACCACATATTAACTCCTGCTGTAACAGAGCACAGTGCCAAGGGCTTCATTTCCCTGCTCAGAACTTAAACAAAGGACATCCTGGCTGAAGTGTGGCATTTAAAAGAGGAGTGTACACTCCTCAGCAATGCGCCCACCCAGCTGGTTTTATAGTAGGGGGATTCCTGCTCCCAGCTAGAGAGAAGCTCAACTAGAGCAGTAGATGGCCTTCAGATTTTATCCATGCTGGAATAATCCCAATTTCATAACTAAGGGATATAGCTGACAAATTTCTCAATTTGCAGATTAGAGGAAGTTCAACCCCATCTTAATCAGCTGCTGTGAGGGGTCAGGAGACAGAGTAACTCATAAACAGTGTGAAATTCATGCAAGTATTTATCATATTGTGCATGCAGTTTTCCATGCCTGCCATCCAAAGAAAACAGAAAGGGGAGTCCAAAAGCCCTCCAAGCAATTGCCAAATATGTTCTTGGAAAAATCAAGATAGGAATGTAGCAGGGAATATTCAACCAAGTGCAGACTGTGAGGGATTAGATTCACCGTTCCCAAGGATAGTCCTGGGGCAGAGAAGGGTTTTGGAATGGACCTTTGCAAATCCATAGCCAAACTGAACTAAAAAAAAACAGAGAGACCTCAGTGGAGCTCTGCTGGCTTGCAGTGGCTGAGTCCAGGTCTGCCATCCCACAGGTCACCCTTGGCACTCACAGCAGGGCACAGCCCATGCAGGGATGGCAGAGATGTTGTGGATGTCATTGGTTTTACTGGAGGAACTCCAGCAGAGATTTTTCAAAGGAACAACAGAGAGGCAGAATTCTGCAGAAAGGAGGTAGTAAATATCTGTGGTAAATATTTCTTCTTTGTTTAAACCTCCTTTCAATACACATTTAGGGTTTAACAATAGGCTTCATATTTTTTCAGGATTCAAATACATGTTTTCATCCACTCCACCCAGTTAAGGGTTGCTGCCGTGAGAAAAGACTATTTTGTGCAGATAAATGGCACAGCACATTCTATTGGGGGCAGACTGTATTGGAGTACTTAGGCACGAAGGCTCAGCAGCACAGTTTGATTTCTGTAAAACTACACTTAGGAAATAAGCGTTATTCAGCAGGGCTGCACACCTCACAGCTTCTGTAAACCAACAGGAAAGCACAGCAGAGCTTTCAGTCAATACCTTCACCCCTCTATCCTACAAACCTCTGTGTGCCATTCCCATCCTCCACTTGACCACAGTCTCTGTGTAATCCCCTATAACTGGACCTCCTGATGAGTGTCCTCTGGTTTCCCCAGCCTTCTGTAGACCAGTCACCATCACAAGCTGGAGACTGACTGCTCCCAAACCCATTCATCTCCTACAGTCTGGATGGTGGCAAATGTCCACCTTTGTCCTTGGGCACAGCTGCTCAGTGCTGTGAGAGGTCTATTTTGTGCAGGCAGGCAGAGCACTGCAGCTCACCAGGATGGGATGGCACCTTCACAGAGCTTGGCACTGCCCAGGGTGGTTGGAGAGGTGGCTCATCCCTAGTGAGCTGCTGGCCACACAGCCTGCTTCCAGCAGCATCTCTCTTAGCAATTTCCCATTCTCCTTCTGTCTGAACACCCTGCTTTGCCTCCACATCAGCAGCAGCTCTCACATCCCCACTGTGCTCTTTCTTCTGGTTTCCCTGGGCATTCCCACCCCAATTCACTCTCCATCCTCACACTAGAGCATTCAACAGAGGGAATTTCTCCTGAGAAAGTCTAGGCCTGAGGAATGCAAAGTGAGCACCACTTTTGGGTCCAGCACGCCCTCAATGCCAGCAGCTACTGACTGAAATAGATAATGGTGCTTCATTTTTCCTTTCCTGCCTTGCTCAAGAGTGGTTACAATCTCAGAGTGAGCAGAACAGCAGGAGAAGTGCACACTGCCCATGGAAATTAGGCCAGAAAATAAACAAGCCAACCCACAGCAGGAGAGATGTGGCCAGACACTCCTGCTCTCATCCCTCTGCCTTGGTCCAAACCAAGCTGGGTCCCACCACTGTGCAGCCAGGAGCAGCAGATTCATGGCCAAACACTTTTTCCCCTGCAGAAATCAAGACTTGAAGTGTTAATCAGGTTTTCCACCCATGAGCTGATGGCACAGCACACGAGCAAACATCAGCACTTTTGTCACTGCCTTGCCCTTACTCTGTTATCACCACCCCTCTGCACAAAACGCTGCTGGCAAAGAGTGCCAGCTCCAAGAGGAAACCATTCCTCATCTCTGAGGATGGGGAAAAGAGGGACAAAGACAGGAAAATGTGCACAGAAGAGGTGGCTGTCCCCATTCCACTGCCCAGTCAAATCACCTCACAGAAAACCCATCCCTGCACCTTCACCTTTCTCCTTAGTTTCAGCCCAGCTTTTCACTCCATAAGATAAAAACCACTCCATTGCCAGATTATTTCTCCTTCAAACCAGCAGTGCAAATCTCTGCTTTAAATTGGCCTTTGTAGCACAAACAAGGGATACAGGAATTCCCTGCTGCACTGCCAGGATTGAAGATGGCTGAGATTTGGGGTGTTGGTAGGTGACTGGGTGAAAAGCTCACACTTGATTAACCTCAACATTTGAAAGTTTCTGCCAAATTCAGCCAATTATTTTAGCTAAATAATTAGCTAAATAATTATTAAATATTTTAAAATGTTAATTAATTTTAATTAATTATTAATTTTAGCTTTAGAAGTATTTATTTCTAATAAAAGAAGAAAGCTTTTGTTGCACAGTGGTTGTGGCAGACTGTACTGCAATTTATGTGCAGTGTCTTTTCCCAAGCTGACTTTTCATAGAAGTAATAAGTAGTTTCCAAAGTGAAGTGAAAGGAACTGGCAGGGAGAAAATTGAACACCTGGGATTTAATAAAAACAACTTTTTATTTGGCTTCTTTGTTTGTTTTCCTGAGGACAGTGAAAATTCCTAGTCTCAGGCAGAAATACATATATTTTATTTCATTAATTCAGTCTGTGAACCAGAAAGAGTGAAGAGACTGACACAGCAGAACAAGACATGCAGCTGAGTTTGAGAAGCAACCCAAGCCTTTTGTTAGGGCAGAAGTGCCTTGAGGGCCAGCAGCCAACTTTTAAAATAGCCCTAATTACCTTTATATTTATGATGGGAAAACAGGTGGAAGTGGTCAGAAACAGAAGGTAGAAGAAGAGCAGAGAGAAAGGTGATAAAACCGAGTCTAAAAGTCAGAATTACAGGAAAAATTAGGCTGGAGGAGACATCTGGGGGGCTCCAGACCAAACCCTGCTCAAAGCAAAGGCATTTCAAAGCTAGCTCAGGTAGCTCAATTTCCCTTCTATCCACCCTTGGCTGAAGAGAAGGAATAACCTCTTCCCTCAACTCCCTGGCTGAGCCCAGAATGCTCATTCCAGCCCAACTTCCTGACCACCAGAACCTCTGCACATCATTCAGGCAAAACAACTGCACCATGTGTTTGCAGCATACCCAATATGTTTGGTGAATGAATGCATAGTTATTCAGACTATGCTAACAAAGTTCTGATGAATTTTAAATCACTGAAATCCAATTAAAGCCAAAGAAACACCCTAAAAAAGATTCCAATGCTATTCACTGCCTGAGTAGGAAGTGGTTTGCTTTCAGTGCTCTGTAATGTGGAGTTTTGACTTTGTTTCAGTGACCCACGAGGCACCAGGGACACAGAGCAGGACCAGGTATGTGACAGGAGGGTGACTCAGGGCTGGAACACTACAGCAGAGTTTGGAGCCCTCCCAGGTGTGTTCACAACACCCACAACTGTGCCATGTCCTCTCCTCAGATCCCCAAAATATCCCCCAAAATATGCTCTCAGCAGGTGGTGTTGCACCTGGGGGTCCCTAAAACGTGGGAGCATCTTGTATTGCAAAGGTGATGTCCAGCTGGATGGGAGCATCCTCAAGATATTCTCAGGAAACTCCCAGGTGGAAAACAGCAAAACAACTTCTCTAGATTACTCATAAATCATGTTTTTGCCCCATGGGATAATGGTGTTCACTATAGCCCCACTCAAGTCCCAGCATTTGAATGTTAGGCTGTATGGAAGTTTGTCTCAGCATTGCACACAATGAAATGAAAAGACACCCACAATTCAACACCACTTTAACATCAAGTTTTATAAGTTTAAGACCATTGGTCTGTGAAAGAAAACACAAATATTTTGTAGAAAACATAATAATGTGTTGTTATAGCTACTCAAGGTTATATTAAATGCATGTTCCCTTCTAAGTGGGGAAACAATGATAGCTCAAAGCCATAAAACAAAAGTCTAGGGATCTGTTTAAAAAATGGATTTTGTCCTTGGCTTTTCATGGTGGTTGATGGGGGAAGGTGCATGTCTGCAGTTGAAAACATCTTTGAGATGTTTTGTCTCAAGCAAGAACTGCACCACCAGCACAAGCAGCAATGAAGGAAAATTATTCTAGTCAATGCCACCTTTCTACCAGCTCAACAAGATTTTGCTGTGGTGGGAACATAAGTTAAAGTCTTCTAATCATGAAGTGGCCAGAGTTCACCTCTCTAAATAAAATCCTTTCTGTAATAGGGTTGTAGCATTTCCAGACCAGCAAGTGGTAAAAGATTTGGGCATTCCCAGAACTGCAAAATCTCAGGCCAGTTAGGCTGAGTCAGCAAAGCAGAGAATATCAAGATTTTTTAAAGTGTGCACAGACACTTGAGACGTTATTTTCCTTCTTACACACAGACTAAGATCTGCAAATATTGAAAAAAACATGAAAATTTGGTCTTCATATTTTATGAGAAAAATATTGGTCCAATCAAAAAGGAAACAACCATCTGGCACCACTCCTTCCAGATGTTTTCATAACCATTCTCCATTTTTTCTTCCCAAATGTGTGTTTTCTGCATACTCAGAGAACTGCCATGATCCCCTCTTGTTTATCCATGCCTAGCTTCAGATTTCCAAGCCTGTTATTTCCTTCTCTTTTTTCTTCCTTAATCTGTCATTGCTTTGGTCATTGAATCTATTAAAAAAACAATGTTGTGTTTTGGAAAGAATTTTATTTTGATTATGTTTGTTGTTCAAGGGCTTGTGGCTGGTTTGGCAGAATGTTTGAAAAGACAGTTTGTTAATAATTTAAACCAACACATAGACCAAGGAATTTGGGAAATCACCATGCCACCACAATGAATTTACAACATTCACTTGAGCTGGGAAACAATCATCAGTGTTTGGAATGGTGAAATCATAGATGGAACAGAAAATGACTGTATTGTATCTGTGGAGTCACTTTCCAAAGAGATAATCTCATTTTTACTCTATTAAAAAATCTGTAACTTCAGCAATCAAGTAGGTCAGGTATCCTGGACTGGTGTGAAAAAAATGAAGATTATTTTTCAATCCAGGCAGGTCATTGACTCTGTCTTGCATCAGCCTTTGCTGCTAGGCAGAGGGAAGATCACATGTCATGTTTTATATCCATGGAACACAGCTTTAAACCCAATGAAAAGGTGCTTCAGAGAAGGCTCTGCTGAAATCTGGTGTAGCTGTGTGCTTTAATAGAGTTCTCAGGAAACACAAAGGGTTTTTTTTCCCCAAACTTAATAAACAAACTTTCATGAGAAAATTGTGGCACAAACAGTGTACCACAAATGGTAAAAACTGCCTATCTCATCCAGCTGGAACTAGATGGCCTTTGAAGTCCCTTCCAAGCCAAGCCTTTCTGTGATTCTTGGAGATCTTGTGAGGACCTTGTGCTTCCCCATTAATGCTGGAGGCAGGATGAGACCCAGAGATGGGCAGATGTGGCACTGGAGCAGCTGTATTGGAGCTGCAACACCCACTCTTGTTCTGAGGTGAGAATTCCAGCCACCCTCCTGCCCAGGAGAAACATAAACATACCAGAAACACACAAAAAACCCCAAAAAACAAGATCCCAACTTACAGCAGAGCTAAGAAAGCAAACAGGTCAGCCTTTCCTGAAGAGGATTCTGACTTCACCTAATAAAATTCCCACAGCTGAACATGGGATGCTGCCACCCAAGTGTATCTCACAAGAGAATCTTAATGTTATTTTCTTGATTTTGTTACAGGGGAGATGATAGGGAAGTGATGAAGGGAGGGATTTAAAAGAAATGTGGGTGTGGCACTTGGGGACACGGTGGCCTTGGCAGTGCTGGGGGAACAGCTGGGCTCAATGACCTTAAAAGTCTTTTCCAACCTAAATGATTATGTGATCCTATGATTCTATTGTTCTATTACACACTTTATATTAGCTAAATCCATGTATCATCTCTTGTTGACACTTGAGAAATGATTTTTTTCTGGCAAAGAGATGTTTGCCAAGGCAAATGACAAATGTGTTATGCATCAGCACAGAGAGAAAACGAGCCCTGAAATTGGCACAATCAAGAGTGTATGAGAGATGTGTTTGCTCATGCCTCCAATCAAGGATCCTCGTTAAATAATCATGTGACTCATACAAGAAGCTACAATTAAGCAGCACAGCTCACACTTATAATATTCATGAGCAGTCCACAGAGCCCAAGTATAAAGGGAATCATTTCCAAGTTTGGCTCACAAGTTGCTCTGAGGAAATGCTGTTTTCTCACCAATATTAGCACGGCTGGGAAGAGGTGCTACAGTTCTCCAAACAATGTTCATTGATTATTTCCTCACCTTTCAGAAGCATGGAAAATTTTTACTTAAAAGAATTGGCTGGAAAACTTAATTTCTATAAAACTGGACTTTTTTGTTTGTTTTTTTGTTTTTTTTTTTGTTTTTTGTTTTTTGTTTTTTAATTGAATTAAAACTGTTTCAAAGCAGATCAAAAACATTGGTATTTAATATTTCAACTCTTTTTCTCTGGTGTTGCTCTTATTGCTTTCACTGCTTGATCCCAGGTACATAAGGGACATTTTTCACTGTTTCAGGTTGCTCCAATCCCAACCCATCCTGTCCTTGGACCCTTCCAGGGATGGAAGGGTCCAGCTTCTCTGGACAACCTGTGCAGGGTCTCATCACTTTCACAGTGAAGAATTTCTTCTTAGTATTTAGCCTGAATCTCCTCTCTTTTAGTTTACACCCATTCCCCCTTTTCCTATCACTATCTGCCCACATAAAAAGTCACTGACCCTCGTTTATATAGGCTGGATTTATACGTCCCATTAAGTACTGGAAGGTCACAATGAGGTTACCCTGGAGTCTTCTCCAGGATGAACAGCCCCAGATCCCTCAGCCTGTCTCCCCAGCAGAAGTGCTCCAAGCAGTGCTGGAGTTTACACTTCACTGAAACCCTGTCAGAAAACAATCAATCTCTTACTGAAGTAAGCTATCAATTTTGTCTTCACAGTCCACATTTATAAATCAATGGTGCACTTTTCCCATTTCCCCTTTACATTTGCAACAAAGCTAATTAAATCAGTTTAATAAGACTGTAGTTGCTGTATCTTTTTCCATTTCCTCCTTTCTTGGATGCAGGCACTATGCTCTTAGTATCCAACTATTACTGCTCACTTTATCTTCTGTAATTCATCTCTGCCAAGCCTGCATTTATAAAAAATCCTTGTTATTATTTTGTGCTGAAGTTTGCTGTTTGTCCAACTTATTGAATGCTAAGTTGAGATTTGTCTGCAGGAGTCCATCCACCCACTCCCCCTAAGGAAAGCCAGGCTTTCCCTGCAAAACACATATAAAGCTATTTTTCTTTTTAAAAAAATATAATTACCATAAAAAGACATTGAAACACAAAAATACCAGCCACTCCTACTTTTCTGTGACTTGTGGCTGAACCTTTTGAAAGATTTCCTCCTTTCAAAGAGGAAGAGAAGCTGCTGGTTTGTACCAAGCAGGAACCAAACTAAGATTGGAAAAGAATAAATTAGTATATTTCCTGCTGCCATCCCTCACCTCAGCTTACAGATTCACCCAAAACAGGGCCAGAAACACCTGAAAGACCTGATTCCATTGCTGGCCCCAGGCAGCAGCATCACTTCCTTTGCCATCTGGGTGATGTCCCTCTGCCTGCCCACTCCAGCACCTGAGCTGCAGCCACCACCCACACAGCAGCCTGTGTTTCTCTGTCCCACAGGCCCACATTCTCCAAACTTTTTTTTTCCAAATGTTCAATCTGAATGTTTCATCTGAAGCCACACCCATTCCTGGAGATCAGGTTGGCTCAGGCTCTTTGCTTGGGCTTTCATGAACTCAAAGCACTCAGAGGCTGCTGTTGTTCTGCACCCCAGCAACTCTCACTTTTAGCTTAAACATGCCTGGTTCTTTCAATCTTCCCTCCTACGTTGTACTTCCCTGACATCTGATCACTCTGATCCCTCCCATCTGGATTTTCTGCATTGCTCCTGAGGTGTTGTGCTCCATTCTTGACACCACGCTCATCCTCAGGCCATTTATTGCATCTTGCACATAAAAACCACATCACCACATCTCAGCCTGGCACCTGCTGTTTAGCAACAGCAGAACAGCACAAGATTTGCAGCCTAGGGTGGTTTGGGTTTGGTTTGTGACCCTCAACCACCCCATCCTCCTCTGATGGATTCATCTGGAGTTTCCCATTCCATGGTTGGGAAGCTGGCTCTTCCTGCTGAGGAACCTCCTCCTGTTTATTCTGAATGTTTATAGATGTGGCCAAGATCATTCTGCTTTTTCATGGTCTTCCTTGTAGCTTCCCAGTGCTAGATGTAGGAGCTGGGAGAGCTCAGCCAGCCTCCAAGGAGTGAACCCAGCACATGAGGCAGGTCCTGCTGCAGCACAGCACTCCTCCAGAAACTACTGACATAGTGAAAGGCTCAGCAGATCTGTCTCTGCTTTGGAGAATGGGGATTTCATGCCCTTTCAATTGACTGAAAGAAATAATTGAGAAATAAAAATGTATTCAAAAGCTTTCTTTTTAAAAGCAAATATGTTAATTGCTCCCACTGAACAAAGGGTGGAGGAAGGTGGTTTTACAGGCAAACTTTGCCTCCAGATTTTGTGAGCACAGGAGATGTGGACCAAAAGACATCTGCTGAATTTGTAAGCTTAACTCCCATCACTACATCCCTTCATAAACTGGTGAGAAATCCATTGCTTGAGAAATCCAAACTCCTTAGAGTAGTTGGGATTTCATTTCTTGCTATCCATTTCCCCCTCCGTGCTGATTACTTACTCTTCTCCCTGGACTGACACTCCTGTGTAAAATTTTCACAATTTTTACCCATTTTACATTGATTTTTAATGTAGCTCATTTCTCCTGCCAGTTTCACCAAGCACCAGGAGCAAACACCCTTTTCCCTCTCAAATTTATGTTGGACAAGGTTAGAAACCAGCTTCTTTAATTAATCTTCTCAGAAACTGGCTTGTGCCTGGCACAGCAGAGCAGTTGTAAGCAGAAACCTGAGTGAGCAATTCTGCAGATTCTTTGCTCAACATGGTTTTTTTTTCTCATATCTGGCTCTTTGTTTCTTAAAGTTACAAAAGCCTGGGACACCTGGTGCTGGAAGGAGGCAGGAGCAGAAGACTCCTGGTAAGATTTGCTCTAGCAGTTGCTGCCATCCAGCTGAACAGGACTGAAATTGGTTGAAAACTTCTGGAACAGACCTTTTTTCTTTTTTCTTTTTTTCTTTTTTTTTTCTGTAAAGCTAAAACAAGCAGCACAGCAAATCTGAGGGAGCAGTTGTCATTGCAGCTCCAAGTTCAGGGTTGGGAAAGGGAACCTGATGGCTCCTAAAGGCTTCACTTCCCACTCATAGGGAGCTGCTTTTCTGCTCACACAGCATGAGAAGGCTTTTCCCAAAGGAAAGTCTTGTATAGAGAATAAGGAGTTTCATTTGCTGTCTTCCCTCACTTTCCTTCCCTTGCTTGGCATCAACAGGCAAGTCACATTTTTAAGTGAGTAAAAGAGCACTATATAATGATGTTGACCTGTTGGAATGAGTCCAGCAGAGAGCAGCCACAGGTCTGGAATACATCTTTAAAGGCAGCCTGAGACAATTGGGGCTGCTCAGGCTGGAGAAAAGAAGGCTCCAGGGAGATCCCAGAGTCCCTTCCAGTGCCTAAAGGCACTCCAGGAGAGCTGGAGAGGGATTTTTGGACAAGGATATGCAGTGACAGAACGTGGGAGAATGGCCTTCACCTGAAGGAAGGTAGGTTTAGGTCAGATAATATGAAGAAATTCTTTGCTGTAAGGGTGGTGAGGCCCTGGCACAGAGTGCCCAGAGAAGCTGTGGCTGCCCCAACCTTGGAAGTGTCCCAGGCCAGGTTGGAAACAGCTTGGAGAAACTTGGGACAGTGGGAGGTGTCCCTGCCCATGGTGGGGGGGTTGGAACTGGGTCTTTCAGTCTTTAAGACCCATTCCAACCCAACCCATTCTATGATCTGTGATTCTATGATAATTATTTCAATCTAAGGACCCTGGCTTGGGAAACACCTCATGCCTTCTTCACCACAGTGCTGGTAAAGTAATCTGCCATAAAGAGAAGATAACCTGCTTGGTGTTACAGCTTGGCAGGGATGAGATGGGCTGGGCCAGGAGGGAATTTCATTTCCAGTGACAGAGAACCAAGGTCACAACCCTGCTGACTGCATTAAATAGATGCTCACAAACCCTGCTTGCTGCTGCAGTAGCTCTCAGTTGTAATGGGTATTCTCAAGCTGAGAGTAAAGTGTGTTTATGTCATTAATCTTCAGACAGAAATGTCAAGGAGTAAGTCATAAATGCAGAGTTGAAATTAAGCACACTGATCACAGTGGTTTGTGTTATTCCTGACATTACCTAGAAGCTAAGCTATTGCAAAAGAAATTCTGTCCTGTGGGAAAATTTCATATTATTTTCAATTTTCTTTTCATCTCAAATCAAGGGGAAACAGAAAACCATTCTATGGAAGAGAAAGCTCCACAGGAAAAATGTCTGGAAATGTTGCTTCAACAAATCTACCAAAGTCAGTAGAGCTGGCAAATAACACATGGTATTCCCTCTATTTTGTTGGGCTGGAAGAGTGAATGCCTTTGTAAAACATAACTAAGGATCCTCAATATTAATTTAAAAGTGATAACATGCAGGGAAAAAATAACTATCTTCAGGAGCTAAGTAAAAATAACTGCCCTACATTTTTTTTCAGGGGAGAAGAATGACTTTTTGGAGTCTCAGCCTGAGAGGCCCTGTAGCCAAAATCTCTTTGGAGAAGCCTGGCCTCATCAGACCCAGACTGAGTTCAAATGCAGCTCCTGGGGGCTGTTTGTAAGACCCTCCACCTTCCTGTGGATCAGGAAAATAGTGATGAAGGTATCTTACACCTCCCCAGAAGCCAACCTGAGCAACAACAACTTCGTCTTGCATTCTGTGCTTTTCACCATCTCTTGGAAAACAAAGGGAGATGTTGGCAGAGAGCTGGCCAAGGGAAAGCAAATAGAAACACAGACCTAATACAGCAAGACTCCAAGTACAAATCATGCCAAACCAAGAATTCCAGCCAATGCCAAAGACCCAAGTTGATTATGGGCAGGGAAGGTGAAAACTAACTACTCAGAAAGTGCTGGAAGATGTGGCATTTCCATTCCCAAGGTGCTGCTGATATGCTGAAAACTCCCCTTGCTGCTCATTTAGCACAGCTGGAACTTTGCAAAAACCAAACCCTCCCTGTGAAATTTTGGTGGTTTTTTGTTTGGTTTTTTTTTGGGGGTTTTTTTGTTTTTTTTTTTTTGTTTTGTTTTTTTGTTTTTTTTTTTAATCAGCACATTCTGCAGCAGAGTTTTCTTCCCTTGGCGTGGAGGGAGGTGTCAGGAGTTACTATCCTGCTGTGATGGCACCTTGTAAGAACAGTCAGAAGAAATTCCTGAAATCTTTATTGCTGAAGCTCAGGCTTTGGCCAATGTCTCAGAGGGACTGTGTCCACCCTCTGACAGCTGCAGGCAGTTCTCTGCAGCCTGGGGTGGGAAAACATGCTCCAGATCCCATGCAGATGTCAGACAAAGGGAACAAGTAGTAGAAAAGGGAGAGACTGAAGCTGCACTTCTGGGATCAATTCACAGAACCGTGTAGAAAATTGTTCACCCAGTGCAGATCACATCAGAAATTATCTTGATGACAAAGAAAAAAAAAATAAGCTATTCTGTGCATCTTCCTAGTCTTTAGGGTGCAATCAGGGCACATCTTCAGCACTGCTATTAGCATTCCTCCACCAAAGAAATCCCAGCAAAGCACTGAGCTCTCATTTTCAAAGATGATGCTGGAAAGCTTCCCAGATTATATATTTTCCTCTTTAATTTATACCTCTGAGGATAATGCTAATCAAGGATGCAGCAAAAGTGGTGAGACATCCCCAAGCCCAGGCTGATTTATTAACAGTGGTTGCATTATTCTCACTTGGAGAAGGACGTTAGCATCCCAAGCTTCCATTAAAAAAGATCCTGCTTGCTGGTAGGTTATCAAATACAAGCTGACAATGTACTTGCACAGCAGATATGCATAAGTGCATTGCACAGTATGATTCATCTGCAAAACATCCAGCATGCTAGAAGCTCAATTTAAAGTAGGCTAGAAGAACGATTCATTAAAAAGCAACAGCAGAGAGAGGGGGAAATAAAGAAACCCAAACTCAAAAATCTCCTTCTGGGAATGGTACATTTATTTCTCAGTCTTTGTTCAGCTCCTTTCTGCTCACTTTTGAATAGAGTTTGGATGGCACAGGGAGGGACAAGCATGTGAAAATACACGTAGCTAGACAAATATTACAAATGCCATCTTCAAGGCCTGGCAGATCTACCAAATATTCCAGGGATTATGCATGGTCTGCTTAGCACGTTCAAAGTGGAAGGAGATTGCATATATTTCACACAGCATTAATCCCCAGGCCTTGTCTCCTCAGCTCTGACCTGAACTTCTACTGCACAGCACCGAATTATAAAGGCTAATGTCAAAAGGACTTTGAGGGAAAAAAAAAAAATATTCCCAAAATGGCAACTGGCTTTTACTATGATAACTGCTCAGATAATCCTCCGTAATCTCCAGTGGTATTTTTTAGGGTAGAGAAAAAAGAAAAAAAAAATCACAACAGAAAAAATGGACATGACATGGCAATTCTAAAACAGAATCAAGAACTTTGCAGGCTGGAATCAGTGTTTTTGAATTGGAATTAATGTATGTTTGGAATAAATGTCTTCCTATAAAAGCAAAGGCACTTTTCTAAACACTGCTGCCAGCCAAATAAAGTGAAACATGAATTGATAATTGATCTGCGAATAATTTGAAAATACATGCACTAATTTATAAGATTTCACTATTTGTATTAATACTATTTTTATCTATGTATCTCTTGTGGAAAGGGATTTTTTTTGTCTGATGACAAATTTCTAAAAAAAATTAAATTTCAGGAAATTTAGCCCTTTCTCCTGGCAGCAGAGGTAGGTATGCATTTTCACAGGCAGAGCTCCTATTTCAACCATGTAAAAGTAATCCAGGTTTTACTTAATTACTCCACATCTGTTCATGCAATCAATTAATTGCTTGTTTGACTTTTCAGTCCTGTGTGCAATGTACCCTCATTAAACACTCATGAAACTTTTTATTAAAAAATAGATACCACCTAAAACACTAAGCACCTACAAAAATCCTCTCTTGCAAGCAACAAAGATGCCACTTACCAGCCAATTTGCTATAAGGATTTCTTAGTAAAAGTGATAAACAGAGCTACTGCCCAGATGTTCCAAACTTATTTTATTTTATTTTATTTTTATTTTTTCCCATTAACAATGTATTCAGAGGAGGTGACTCCTCTGGGATTTTAACTCTCACACATCATTTTGGAGTTTCACCTTTGGGTCCAACACCTTTCCTACAAATTAGCTACGCTCTGAGAATAAAAATTTATAAACAGACTTTCAGGATAACCAGGAAATTCTGAGGAATCAATTCTACATTCCACTCCAGTGATAATTTGCTAGAACAGTAGAGAAATCAGCAACTACATAAATGCTGCATTATGTCTGTTTTTAAAGAACTGCAAAAGCTGCAAAAGAGAGGAATCCGCCTCAGCTTTAGGTTAGCCCTACATCAAAGGCAGCTGTCTCAATTAAAATTTAGTGCACAGCAATATTGCAGTTTAGAGCATTTGCTCAACGATGTTTACTAAAGCTATAAACCTTTATAATAAAAGCCAAAAAAATACAAAAATTAAAAAAAATAAATAAAAAAGCTAACTGACAGACATGCTACATCCTTAGATAGAGATGAGCACTAAACAGAAGATGAAAAAACTGTGATACACATTTTTGTAACTTTTATAAGGAGCGGGAGAAGACATTTCCCATTTTAGTAAAATCAGTTCTGCAGATAACAAATGACTGCTGCTGCTATCACACAGCTCCACCTGCACAGAGCAGCTCAGCTTCCAGTTCAGCTGAAGTGCACATTTCATTTCCAGCTTGTTGCATCGTGCTGAAGTCAACAGGAATGGAAATATGGGGAAATGCAAAATATCTCCAGTGCACGTGAGCAGCAAGTGCATCTCGTTAGCCCCTGCATTAAGGACACCAGGGGAAAGACCCAATTAAGGCTGATTGGAATTCAGACCCCTCCATGCTCCAGCAGAGAGCTGGTATCTGTGAAACCTCATTCCCCTGCCACCAGCACATGGAATGCTGCTCCATGGATCAGGGCAGAGATGAGACACTGATCCCCAGCTCTGCTGGCTGCAGGTTTTCACCTCCCAGCCTCCCCCAGGGAGAGGGATGCAGCTGACCTGGAAACAGGTGAACACTTGAATTTAGAGATTTACAGCAACCTCTGGGCTGTGCTGAGGATCCAGCCCTTTGGCCTGGCATTAAGCAATTTCCAAGCAGAGCTGCTCTGCTGGTTACATGTGCACCAAAACCTGTGTGGGGTGGGGGAGTCCCCACCTTCCTGAGATGCAGAATGATGTTTGTGTGGGGGGAGGCCCCTAATTAGGGGATGGGTTAGCCTGTGAATAGCAGAACTCTCTGGCTGATCACAGCCCTTAAATGCAGTCTGTGCCTCCAGCAGTTCTGTCCCAGGTGCCCCTGAGTGTTTTGGGGGCTGAGTGGAGGGGCCCAGAACATCAGCCTGGGCTCAGATGGCTCAGGCTGCCTGCAGCCCCTCTCTGCACAGCTGTGCTGCAGAGCCTGCTCAGGGTGAGCATTTCTGTTTGATCATGCAGCCAGTTACTAATGCAGTGCAGGGAAAGCTGGGCACGACATTTGGATCTGAAACTTCTGCTTTTGTGGCTTTGAAATGTCCGTGGGGGCTCTGATGGGGTGAGGGATGGCACCCAGGGCTGTGTTTGGGATACAAAGCCCTGGCCAGACTTGGTGTTTCCTTCTTCTTGGCCACAGGGCTCACCCACATGTGCACCCAAGACATGGACTGATAATCTGGATATAAAAAAACCCATCAGAGATGAGAAGCACAAGATCCTGAGGGACTGGAAGCTGGAAAATTTCCAGCCTGGGAAGGCTGCCCCCCCCCATGCATTTGCTTTTTACTGGCCACAGTTAAGAAGTCCCTTCAATGTTTAAAGCTACTGGCAATAAATCAGCTGCAGTTCATAAATTCAGCACTGCTGGAAAATAAGACATAACTCATGTCCTGAATGGCACAGAAAAGACTCTGCAGAGTCACCCCAGTGCAGAAAGCACCATCCCTGCCCCTGAGCAAACACCCCACTGCAGCACTGCATCCAGGATGGGACCAACTGCTGTGTGAGGGAGATTTGGGAATGCTGCAGCTGTTGATGGCAATTGTGCTGAAATCACCTCTGAAGAACCAGCTCCCTTTTCCCATACAAGATCTCATGGTAGCAAGAGGCTGTACCAAGGGCAGGCAACTCATAAGAGCAGTGAAAGAAATATGCAAAAAACTCTTTTATCAGCTGTTATTTAAATAAAGATGGGAAAGCCCGCCCTTTAGGAATATTAAAGTACAAAGCTGATGTTTATGAGATAACACCTCAATATTTGAAAGTGACAGGCTATGAAGGATGTAGTCATTTCTAACAACGTTTATTCTCACCTAGACACATGTGATAGATCAAAATAAACAACAGCAGCATGATTATGATTTTCATTCTATGTTTCCCATCTCTTTAAAGGTTAATTTTCACAGTGCTGTAATGAGATGGGTAAGTACTGGTGCTTCCATTTTGCATGCAAGTGTCCTGAAGCACTCTGGTCTAATGGGTAATAAAGCCAATTTATATATGATATATCTTCTACCTCATTTATCTTTAAATTAAACAAAACATGCTCACCTTTATGCATATGCTTAAGACCATCCTAATTTTAATAGCAGTTAAGAATGCATTTATGTTCCATAAAATCAGAATCTTAAATACTTCATTGAAACAAGAAGGACTGAAATAGGTGATTAAGGTCCTCTCTATTTCCAGCCTTGTCTTGCAAGTGAGTGCCAAGAATTTATTCTCACTGTTGAAGCTACAAGGTTTCTTGGAGGAATAGACTGACCATAAATCAGAAATGTCTTAATAAACAAGAACACTAAATGTGAGGTGTGCTCCTGAGTGCTGAATCATGCCAACTCTACAGCTTCTCCTGAATTAGAAAACTAATTACAAATAATGCTTCATTATTTGAAACATGGTCTGCTATGTGGAGGCCACCTTCTCTTGTGAAAAAAAAAAAACAACAACAAACAACAAAAAACAACAAACAAACCAGAATTCTGTAAGCAGTCCTGATTTAGAAGTAAGAGAATTGCACATGAAGAACAGACATAAATTCTACATTAAAAATGAAAAATCTCAGTGCATACTTGGCCCATTTTTCAGGTACCAACTAAGGAGGGGGAGTGAGGGAAATTCCCAAGAAGTCACCCATTTAAAAAACTCCGTTCCCTGTTGATGATGTGGACCTGCAGCACAACTCCTTGGTTGTTTCAGGAACTTTGAGCTAAAACTCTTAAATAAAAAGAGTTTTTATTTAGGACTGACAGCAGAGCCTAACTCTAATCCTGAGCATCCTGGGCCAATCCAGGCCATGCAGTTGGGCCAGGATCTCTTCATGGCATGGTCTGTGAGGACATGACAAACAGACCCGTGGGATCTGCCCAAACTTTCCTGGGAGGATTCTAACAGAGACAACATGCAGGCATTTTCTGGGGTTGCTGTCCCCAGACAGACTGATACCTGCACAACACAGGTTTTTTGGTAAAAATAAGGCATAAGACATGTCATTGAGTGGCATTTCCAGAGCTGAAGGCAAAAGGAGACAGATGTGCCTCCAGAGACCCTTGTACCAGTGAGAGATAATGAACCACCCAGCCCAGGGGAGATTCACAGCCCAGAAAATACTGCAACTCACAAAACCCAACACTTGCAGTAACTGGGACATCCAAAGCCTCTCCCCTCCACGCCATTCTCCTCCTACCCAAACTCTCCCCCTCAGTTCCTCACCTATAAATAAAACGTTTCATTACTGAGTGATGAAGATTAAAGTAAGGCAGGTGAGTCACCCTCCCTGGTACTACTTTGCTCTTTCATCTGCCTCATCCTCTTCCTCAACCCAGTTGCAGCCCTGAAGGCTGAAGAAAATTCATCAGTGTGGCAGTAAAAGCAGACAGAACTATCTGCATCCCTGTGAGGAAGAGGGAAAAACCAGCTGCATTTTGATCTGCATGGAACTGAGAACTACATTGCTGCATGGATTTTAAACCAGGAGTTTTAGGCACCTCTGAAAGCACCCCAAATGCAGAGCATTTCCACTGCTCTGACTTTACCCAAGTGAGAATGAAGCATGGTACTTCAACAGGACTTTTTTTTTTTTTTTAATGGCTAACTGTGGGCTTAGGCTACTTTTTCAAGCCTCATGAGGATTACAAGAACAGAAAGATCCAAGAAGAAATCCGCTTTGTTTCTGGCCCTATGCAAAATCTGCTTGCACTAACAAAACTCCAGGGAATGGGGAGAACCTCCACCAAATGATCCCTGTCCCCTTCACTCACAGCAGTAGATCAGAAGTTTTAAGTGGCTAATCCAGACAGCAGAGAAAAACTGAATTCACTTCTCTAAATCAGAAAGGACTAAAATGTACGTAGTAGAATTGGCATGAGTATGTATTCGTCCAAAGTGAGACTAAATCTGGCCTCAGGTGGTTTAATCTGAGCAGGATTGCCTGGCAGCTCAGGACATATTTCCAAACACCTGCTGAGGCTCTCCTGTGTCATACTTAGGTCAGTGAATCCACCATACCAAGACTTTTCTAACAGCAACTTGAAAAATTAGGGTTTGGGCCTTGGCCTTTCCAGTGTGGGGGATTTGAGCAGCAGCACATTGCTATGGATGCTTGGGGAGAGGGAGATCTTCCTAGACAACACCTGGGAAGGGTGGAAATGCCACAAAGAGCCACTTGTCTTGGGGAATCTGCTGCATTTATCCATGACCTGACATCCCAAAAAGTGTCAGTGCCAAGCCCAAGCAGTGCAGACATTCATGTCCATTCCTACTTCTCTCCACCCAGGTGAACCCCAGGGCTCTCAACCTGCCTGAAAAGCATCAGAAATCTCTTTCATGCTGAGGTGCACAGCTGCCAGGAACTGGAGGGAAGCCATAAACTGAGATTCACTGGTACAGCATTGTCAATGCAAAGTCAGGCTTATGGCAGGGGCACCTCACTGCAGTCCCTTGCAGGCAGAGGGTTGGGTTGGTGGGTTAGCTGATGGTGAGAACAGATGGGGACACAGCACATATCTTCAAACCCAGACACTACAAATCATGAGAATTAGAAAGGGGTTTTAGGAAGGTCTTTACTTAAAGCACTGACTTTAGAGATTGTCCTCATCACAGAGCAGTGGGAGCCAACACCCCTCACAGTCTTCTGTGTTATATCTGCACCTATCAGAGCATGAAACACTCCTGGGATTTGGCCTCCCCCTGCTCCTCCACTCATCTGCCTCACCCAAGCAGCTCTGAGCCCCTCCCTCCCTCACTGGCACACACCAAATGGATGCTGCTATTCCCACAAGCACAGGGCTCCCACACCACTGAGGCATCCCAGGGGATCCCAACCAACCCTTGGATGCTGTTCCAGAAGGGTTCCCACAGGCCATATTCACCATCCCATTGTGTCCCCATGGACATGTCCCAGTTATTAATGCCATCCCCTGTGGCACTGGCCTCCTCCCCTTTGGGCAGCTGGACCCCACGTGTGACCTGGCTTTGGAGGCAGCTGGAATTGGGCCAGGATTGCCAGGGATGTCCTGACTGCTGTGGCTGTCTGAAAGCCTGGAGTGAGCATGAGCTGGCAGCTCTGTCAATCTCAGCTGCGTGGACATGGGGGCATAACCCCACTGACTCTGTCACCCTACAGACACCCACCCATGCGCCAGCCTGCACAAAATCTCCCAGATCCTTACACAGGAATCACCATTTGTATCAGTTCCTACCCTTTCCCTGCTATTTCCCCCCTGGAGAACACATCCAGCATGAAGGTACAGTCCATTCTTCCATTTTGCCATTTCTCTGGAGGAAACCATATGTATTTATCCTGGGGAATGCCTGTTAGCCTGTGTAATATTTTTGGAAATAATTCCTGTCAAGGGATTTTAATCACTGTTGGTGCATAAAAATAAAATAACAGAATCTGTGACCAGATGGTGTGTTGGGTGACATGGGGCTCTCTTCACCAACATGTAACTGCTCACCAGCCCTTCAGAACCAGTCCTTGCAAGAGCTGCCTGCAAGGTCCTCTTACCCTGAACCAAATTCTTTTTTGGGAAGGAGAAAAACTCTGCATTTGAGGAAGAGAGACATTTTCAGCAAAATTCAAGACAAAAGCAAGAGAAACAGCTTTATCCCTGCCCAGAAGCTACTGGAGTTTATCTTCATTGCAGCCCTGCAGGAGGAGAGGCTGATGTGGGATCTGCAGCTCCCAGTTGCCCTGACTTTGCTTGAGAAATCTCTGAGCTTTCCACTCCTCATGGGAATTTTTTTCTGCAGTCTCAATCACTGCCGATTTTGGTTGATCCAAAGAATGGGGAGTGAAATCCATTGCTTTTCATCATTCAGAAACCACTCACCAGGTTTTGACACAAAGCCAGCTTGGCTCAAAGCCGGGCCCATGGCCAGCTTGAAAATATTCCTGAACCTTTCAACAATCCCTGGCTGGTTTTCAAACTTAAAACAAAAGCCAAGATCAGGGAAAGTTTGCAAATTTTTAGGTTGTATAAGAAAGTATCTGCACAACCTGTGATGAATTCCCGCCATTTGTTTTCGATTCTCTTCATGCTGAGAGAATCTCCCAGACTCCAAACCCTGCTCTTGCCTCGGAGAGTATAACTATGGTTTTCACAAAAAAAAGACCGGTCTGACAGGTGTGGAGGAAGATACAGGATGAGCTGGGAAGCTACCTGAAAATTATTCTGTCCAGTTCACTCCTGTTTGGATGGATTGCTCCTTGTCTAAAGTGTCCCCACATGGCCCATGGTGTCAGGAGTGTTTGAGTTTACAGCAGACTATGGCAGTGTTGTAAAAAAGCTGGAGCTGTATATTTCCTGCTGGGTCCATTCCTATGGCTCAGGAACAGGCAGGAATCTCTCTCCGAGCAGGAGAAAGAAAGAGTTTTCAGAAAAGCTTGACAGTTTCAGATATTCAACAATATGGCAGCCTTCTTATTCAGAAACTTATGAATACTTAGTCACACAGAGAGAACAAGGAAATTATTTACTTCCCCCGGTGAAGGGGGCGGGAGTCGTGGCTCTCTAGGTAGTGTGGAACAGAAATCCAGCTGCTGCAGCCACAGACAGAGCAGGGCTGAGCTGCTCAGGATGCTGCTCTGCCTGCCATGGTCACAGGCACGCACACAGCCCACAACGCTCTTTATTGAGCAGGGAAAACAACACGGGAAATGTTTAGAGCACGTTACTACTCTTATGGTACTGCTGGTTTGACAGGTTGACAGTCCACAGCCAGCAAACACCAATGTCCCCATCACTCACTTTGTCTTCACCTTGCCACAGTTTGACACAAGCAAACAAACACGTCAAAAGCCCCTTTGCAGAGGATTCCAAAAGCTTAAAAATTTATTTGCATCTGTTTTTCTTTCTTTTTCCTTTCCCTTTTTTCTCTTTTCTTTCTTCATTTTCTTTTCTTTCTGTCTGTCTACTCTGCATTCTCTAAGTGTAAATCTACAGATATGTCAAGCCTGAAGAAGCCTTCCTCAAATGTAAGCAGTTTCACAGTGATTCCATTTAATGGTGATTTACACAGTTTAAGAGACCACCCCTCTTTGTTCTGTACACTAAGATTCAGCATGGCCATATTTTTATCCAGCAGTGAACAAAAAAAAGCTCACAAGGTTCTTTTTCCCCCTTCTTCATGTCATTATATGGTTGAGGCAGCCCTACCTGGAGACCCCAATCCTGCCCCCCTTCACACTCTCAAGCAACCTGACATTCCCAGCCCTCTGCCTGTGCCTCCAGTAGAAAGTCACGTTTCACAGCCCAGCACTCAGCTCAGCGAATGAGCAGCACATCAGCAGATGAGCTGCCTGCCCAGAGCTACAAAACAGCAAAGCATTTCCCACATCAGCCGAGGGGTGTTAGGTCCTGTTTTACCCCTGGACTCGGTCACATCAGGCAGACAGACAGACAGACAGACGGGCACCAGGGAAACATCCAAGGTGGGGGCACACCCAGACCCCAAACCACGCGTGTGGGTATGAGCAGAACAGCACACACAGCCACACAGACTGTGCTGTTCCTGGCCAGCCACTCTTTGTGCTGATTGACTGAGGGGGATTAGAAGGGACTCAGCCCAAAAACGCAGCTCCTAATGCTCCTGCAGCTATTGCATAACAGAGATCGATCCCTGTCCCGAGCCCTGACCCTCAACTTACTCAAGACAAGTTTAATGCTTCAGGCTCTGTAATGGAAACATCTACTTCCCAGTGAGATGGGATGCATCAGCTCCCCCAGGGCTGGGGTTTCTGGCTGTTTGGGTTCTCTGATAGACAACAACATGAAAGAAAGTAGGGAATTGTCACCAAGAAGGAAAGAGTCATTTTTCTCCCAAACATTTCTACCAGAAGCTATGGGGAGCTAAAGCCTCCTGGGGTTCATGAACAGATATACACCTGCTATTAATGCGCTTACTAAAAGACAGCAACCCTAAACCAAGGGAAATTGAACACATCCCAAAAATAAACTGAAAATCAATTAACCTGCAGACTCTAAACTGAATGAACCTGAAGTCAAACACACCTCAGTGTTCAAAAGGTGGAAAACCCAGCAAGCAAGAAGTCCACAAATAAATGAACAAGTCCCAAAAGCATGCACAACACGTACAAACACTTCAGAAGAGGCACTCCATTAAAAGCTGGGTGTTGAAATAACACGAGGGGTCATGCAGGAATTCCAGGTGCACCGGGGATAGCTGAAGTATCTCCGTTGAGATCTGTCACTCCAGATGTGAACAGGTGTATGACAAATGAGGACAGATCCACATGAAGTCAGTGAAATCAAATGCCTTTCAACATTTGCCTGAAATCTGGTTGTCTTGTGCCTAACAAACTGCAAAGAGCTTTAGGGAACTTGGCTGGCTCCCGCGTCCCCCCTCCCCCACATCAGCAAAAAATAACTATTTGCAAAGGCCGCAATTCCTCCTTATTTTCTGTTTCCCTACATGCGCTCACTAACTCGTTAGCAATGTTTCCAAGCAGCCAGGCTGGGAGAAAAACAGAGCAAGCGTCGGGAACGAGACAACCGGGAGATGCTGCCGGCAGGGCCCCCTTTGTTGAGCATCCCTGGGTACCCCTCGCCTTTTACCTGGGGATGCAGTCGCCATGGTAACGGGCGGGTGTTCCCTGGCGGAGCCGAACCCCAGCTGCTCCCGCTGCTGAGCCCCGTCTCCATCCCGCATCTCCGCCCCGTCCGCAGCCCAGTGCGCCCCAGCGCCCGCCAGCAGCAGCTCCTGCGGGTCCGGCGGGGCTGACATGCTGCCTGCGAGGCGGCCGCTGATCTCCGGCTCTGGGGATGCAGCGGGGGCCACCAGAAGGGCTGCGGTGGCCGCCGGGCTGGCTGGTGCTGCGGTCTGGCCGGCTGCGGGGACCGGGAGCCGCCGCCGCTGCTGGATCTCTACTGGCGCTTATTACGCAGGTGAAAATGGCTTGTTAGTTGGAGCCTTCCAGCCCTTGCGTCACCCTGTGGCTGGCATATCACAGGGCAGGAATCTGCCAGCCGGGCTGCTGCTGCTCTCCGCCGTTTAACTGCTTCAGCAGGGTAGGCATCGGCTTGTGCGGGGAAGGGAAGAAATGCCCCCTTGCAGGCGGGCACATCCCTCCGTGTCCCCTCCCGCAGCCCCCCTCCTCCTCCTCCGCATCCCTGCGCTCCGGAGCATCCCGCAGGCGCCGCAGCCGCGCACGGCACCGCGCCCGCCGGGAGAGCCGCGGCTCCGCCCGCACCGCCGGGAGAGCCCGGGGCACAGAGCTCCCAGAGAGACCCCAAAACCGCCCCGTTCCTCCCCGGCCGGGGGCACAGAGCTCCCAGAGAGACCCCGAAACCGCCCCGTTCCTCCCCGGCCCGGGGCACAGAGCTCCCAGAGAGACCCCAAAACCGCCCCGTTCCTCCCCGGCCCGGGGCGCAGAGCTCCCAGCGAGCCCACGCTAAAATCGCCCCGTTCCTCCTCCTCTCCGCCAGCCCCGGCCAGGAGCACAGAGCTCCCGGCGAGACCCCGAAAATCGCCCCGTTCCTCCCCCGGCCGGGGGGGCAGAGAGCTCCCAGCGAGCCCACCCCAAATTCACCCCGTTCCTCCCCCTCCCCGCCAGCCCCTAACCCAGCGAGAGGAGCCGCACTCTGCCCCGGGGTTTGTTTGTTTAGTCGGCTCCTCTCTGTTTGGAGACATGATCGCAGCTCATTGACACTTATCAAAATAAACTCACAGCAGGTGTTTGTGTGCCTATTTTTTTTTCTTTTCTTTTTTTTTTTTCTTTTGTGCCATTATATTTTCTTGCTTACTGCCTCTCAGAAGTCATGTGTGTGTACCGAGGCGATGAGAAATGTCAGGAATTTTTGCTGTCAGTGAGAGCAGCAGCAGCATGAGATACAGCAAAGGTGAAAGCACAGGGCAGGATCTGTGCTTTCACAGAATCTGTGCTGCTTCTGAGGTGAGCTAGGAACAAGTTTCCTTGCTGTCCTTTTACAGATGAGGAAATGGACTCAGAGAAAGGGTATGGGATCATTCCTGCATTGCAGAGTTCTGGCACTGACAGAACACTGACAGGTCAAGGAAACAAGTTCCCTGCCTTGTAGAAGGGCCTCTCTCTTGTCATGTGACAGGTCAAGCTATAAAGTGGAGCACAATTGCCCCAGCCAGAAGATTTCATTCCCAGCTGGCTCTCTGCCTGTTGCAGCCCTGGATCTGTATGTCACAGCATCCTTAGGTGGGCTTCAGACCCTCTCCAGCTACAATAAGCTTATGCTTGGGTTTGAAAACTGAACCTGTTTCCACTTTTTCCAGACAAGAGGGGAGGAAATCTGGGGTAAGACCACAACACAAGATGAAAAGCCTCCAAAGTAGCCTTGAGGATTTCCATATGTGTTATCTTCACAGGGAATTGCCACCTTTATCCTCACTCTGTGCTGCTGCTACCTGAGAATCACAGAATGATTTGGGCTGAAAGGGACCTAAAAGACCATAAATCATCTAGTTCCAGCACCCTGCCATGGACAGGGACACCTTCCATTAGGCCAGGTTGCTCCAAGCTCAATCCAACCTGGTCTGAAGCACTTCCAGGGATGGGGCAGCCACATCTTCTGTGGGCAATCTGTGCCAGGGCCTCGCCAGCTTCACATGCCCAGGCTAATTAGATTTTCTTTATTTCTTTATTTCAAGATAGGACATGTTTGCTGCAGATCAGCAGCAATGATTTTAGTCATGGTTGTAATGCCAAATCCCATCCCATACCATCAGGGTCTACCTCATGAGCAAAGGAGATTAATTTTTCCGAATTCATGTTTCCCCCTTTGACATACGTAATTTCTGATTATGATTTCAGCAAGATTCTGATGATGTCGACACTGATATTAATGAAATTAATAATACACAGTATGTTTTGTTTTTAAAAATATGTCTTCCTGTAGTTCCTAATGCACATCCTTATTTGGGTTTCCTGGTTTTCTTTTGCATCCACCACTCCCTGGGATGCCCCATGAGTCTCTTTGTGTGGGTGTGCAATGGGCTGAAGCTCTCAGGAGAAGGTCTGTAAGAGCACTGAGCCCCTGGCAGCTCTGCTGTGTGAGCAATGGGCCATCACAAAGGTCTTGTGATAACGCAGCATCATCAGAATGTGTGCACACTGCTGCTAGGAATGATTCATTTCTACAGACCAAAGGGGTTATCATGGTCTGAGGCTGCTGCTGTGAGCAGTCTTACTACAGAAAAAGACTCAGAAGAAAGAGTGTGGACTGTGTGCTGTGCTTATTGAATAGAAATGGGGACAAGCAGGAGTCAGAGTGTGCCCAGGTGATCGAGAAGGCCAGTGGCATCCTGGCCTGTATCAAAAACAGTGGGGCAGCAGGACCAGGGAAGTGATTGTCCCTCTGTGCTGGGCACTGGTGAGGCTGCATCTCAAATCCTGTGATGATTTTTGAGCCTCTCATGGGCAGAAAGACATTGAGGGGCTGGAGTGTGTGCAGAGAAGGGAACAGAATGGAAAATGAATCTGCTGAGGAGCAGCTGTGAAAGCTGGAGGGGCTCAGCCTGGAGAAAAGGAGGCTCAGGGGGAACCTTCTGGCTCTGCACAACTCCCTGACAGGAGGGGACAGCCAGCTGGGCTCAGGCCCTGCTCCAGGGAGCAAGGGACAGGACAAGAGGAAATGGCAGCAAGTTGTACCAGGAGAGGTTCTGGTTGGACATCAGGAACAACTTCTACAAGGAAAGGATTGTCAGGTATTGGAAGGGGCTGCCCTGGGAGGTGGTGGAGTCACCACACCTGGAGATGTTCAAGAAATGTCTGGAAGTGGCACCCAGTGCCATGGTGTCAATTGGTCAAAGGTTGGACTTGAAGATCTTGGAGGTCTTTTCCAACCTTAATGAGTTTACAGTTGTATGTAAATAAATAAAGCACAAAAAAGTTCGTTTGGTTTTTTTTTATTTTTTTTTCTTCAGGGATCCCAATTACAGTGCAACCCAGGACTTTATTTCACCATTTCCTGTAGAGTTCTCAGGTGACCTGGAACAGTCTCATGCAATACAATCAGCTCTGCTCATCACCATGTAATATTGCAAGGGAAAACCACAGGTCTGACTTCAAACCTTGGATACAAACCCTGAGCTCCTACTGACCACCACAGATGTGGTACATACATTTCTGATAACAAAGCTTTGGTTTGCCAGGATGAGTGAAAAAAAATCAACAGGAGCAACAAGACAATACTTAAAAACCTTGATTAGTCCATTTTTCATGCTGTAGAGAAAACTTTGAACTTGGCCCAACCTGGACTGTCCAGCATAAAGTTAATTTAGAGGGATTTTTTAAGGCTCCCACAGGAAGATCAGGCTGGATGAAGATTTAATCCAATACCTGTTTAAGAGAGTTGTGAGTTTAAGTGACACAAGGAACAAAAATGAATTCTTTCTATTTTCAATGCATTTACAAAAGCTCCTGGTAGTTGTATTGTATTGTGTAGCAAACTGACCTGCATGGGGCTCATCTATCTCTGCTTATTGGTATTTAATTATCTTGATCTACCCTTTGGACATTATAAACCTCTGAATGTATGAAGTCTGAAAACACAGACACACAAATTGCTTCTCTTTCCATTATAGCCCTTTGTGCTCTGGGGATGCTGCACAATGCTGGGACAAAGTGACTTTGAACCTCGAGGGGATTTGTGGTTTCAGATGTAACATTACCAGCAAAGAGCACAGGACCTGGCAGAGTATATCAAGGGATTCAGCAATGGGAAAAAAAAAAAAAAAAATCATCTCCTCTTCCTTGAGGATTTATTCTCGAGGTTTTAGAATAAATGAATTGCAATAGGAAAAATGAAAGGGGGAAAAAAAAAAAGAGGCTTTTGACATAAATAGGAAAATGAAGATAAGTAAAACAACCTCCCCTACCCCAGAGAAAATATTTCAACACTGAAGCAGCTACAGTCTCTTTTTCAGTTCAGCACATTTGCACTGCAGCCCACCTGCTTTCCACATGTCACATCCTCAGCCTCACACAGGCAGTGTGTGGCAGCTCTGGGCTGGCCAGCAGGCATGAATCCCCCTCTGCATCGTGCCACCACTTGGACACAGACAGGTGGGAACCACAGGAGCCCCAGTGCTGTGGAGTTAATCTGGCACACACCCACCTTACAGGGCATAGAGAGGTATTGGAACACCCAGAGAAAGTCTGGAAACCTGGTGAGAAGAACAACACCTCCTGGGCAAGCCACACCACTCAAAACTGTCACTACAGAGAGGCAAAAGGCCTGAGAGGAAAGGCACCCTGTGGGTGCTGGTGGCTGTCCCCACAACAAAGGTCATTCATCACCTTTCAGTCCACAGAGGTCCTTCCCAGAGAGCCCTTTGGGTCTTTGGTCTTCCACCTTCTCCCTCTCCACCTCCACAAGCTCTGGCAATGGAGCAGGGCCAGGCAGCCTCTCCAAGGTCCTTTTCATCTTTTCCTCCCACTGCCACAACTGTGGTCACGTTTCAGGTCATTCTGGAAATAGGTACCCCAGACTCCTGAGCTTCAAGGCATCATCCACCTCCCCACCTTCCCCACAGCCCTCCTGGGACCCGCCACAGGTCCTGTTCCAGACTGCTGTGGAATCTGGAGTGTCTGCACCAGCCCCTGGCTCTGGGACCCAGCTTTGCTCTGAAGGCACCAGCATCTCAGTGCCAGGAAAATGGGCCAAGCCCAGGAAAGGCAGAAAGTGCAGGTGTGATCACACCTTTCCAGCTTTCCCAGACAGGTACTGAGTCCAGCACTGCAGCTCTCTAAAATGATCTCCTGGATAGCCCCACTCTTCCCATGTGCTGTAAAATGGGGAGAATGGCTCAGCTTGGATCTTTAGTAAGTGCAATTTCAAAATCACCAGAGCCTAAATAGCAGCATTTTTACTGCATGTTGTGTAATTTAACCTGCCTTCATTTCTACTGCTCTGATGTTTGCTGGGTGCATCACAGCAGTGCACAGAGACCCTGCCTGGCCCTTTAATTCCCACATCATGCCAGAGCTTTCAGCTTCTCCAGCCCTGCAGTTGTAATGCAATGTGATTAAAGGTGGTGCTTTCCCTGGGTAAGCCTGACTGACTGCTCTGTCCTTCATCCCTGCACATCAATCCCTGTGCTCTAGGAGCACTGAGGATTACCTCTGTTTCTCTGGAAAGAGAGTTCTGCAAGGAAATCCAGTGACAGGAGCTTTAACAGCAAAACTATCAAACCTGTGACTTGGCACAGCCCTGGGGTGGGTGTTTGTCAGGGGTCAGAGAGGAGGAAACCCAACAAACCTCTGATGAACATGGCCAGTTCTCCTTCCCAGCTCCAACCTCTGTGTAGAGACAGCTGAGCAGAGTAGACAGGTGAGTAGATGGCATATCCAGGATACATCCAGTACTGGCCTAGTTTCAGCAGTGCTTGGCAGCTGGGTTTGCCACCCAAATATGCCAAATATCCCAAATTTGCCACCCAGGGTCTGAAAGGCTCTGCACTCCCCTCTAGAACATACATCCACTGAAATGACTCCTTTTCCTGGAGGGCACTGGCCCAGGAGTCTGAATCTGAATCCATGGTCTTATCTGAGGATATTATTTGCAAGTGCATCCTCCATGTGGCAGCAGGACCTCTGCATGCCACTGCAAGTGAAGCATCTTCAGAACAATAATCTTCTTCTGCTTTTACAGTGCTCATCCTGGGAGCCCAGCCCAGGGATCATAAAAGAAGAATTAGAATTTAAAATTTGTCCTGTAGAAATTCCCAGCTGCATGGAACAGGACTGACTTATTTGAGTCCTGGCAGAGCAGTTTCAGAGGCCAATCATCACTGAGGAAAATGTCCAGACAGACACCAATGGGTCTGGTGCTATTTAATTGCACTGTTAATGATCCAGCTGAAAGGAAAATATGCAACAACATAGCCCATGTGAGCCCTGAGCAGATCACCCCAGAAGTTTATATGGGCAATGGTTTGATACTGGTAAAACAGTGAAAGCAAACAAAAAGATAATTACAATAAAAATATCCACAAATTTGCTTAGGGAGAAGCTGAAAAAAGTGAGACAAAGGTCTGGCCAGAATTGTGTCAATCATAGGACAGTTAGGCTGATACTCCAAAGGTACAGCCAGAGATGCAGAAACAGATTTGTTAATGAATTCTCATTTCCTTGTATTACATCAGAAGGTATTTGTGCACTGAGTGCTCTGTACACTTACACAGCTCCTCAGCAAGTCCATTAGAGGTTGGCTTCTGAGTCCTGATTTATGCTGATCCATGCCTTTATCAGGCTCTGAGTGTTGATTATGCACCATTTGCACATCTCTGGAAACCCACAGATACTAAAGATTACAGCCTGTAAGCTGGAGGAGACTCAAATGGTTTTCATTTCTAATTTGTCATGGCACAGAGGCTACCAGAGACTCAGCCTATGGAGATAAAACCTACAGTCACTTCCAAATCCCACAAGAGATTGCTCCTTGTAGTGTAACTGAGAGGCACAACCTCCATTTCTAGGACCCAGAACTGCTGCAATATGAAAATATTGACCAAACTGCAGTGAAAGGGAACACATGATGGTAGAAGCAATGTTTTGTGCCCAGAGATACCTCTAAGCAATTTCCACCTGAGGGTAATCAGCAGTGCTTCCAAGAGCTTCTATGAGGATATTGCTGTGCAGGACATTGGTTCATCTAAAATACCTGATAACCTGAGAGATCAAATTTAATCTAAGTGGTCTGAGGAGAGGGAAAAACTGAACATTGCAATTGCTGCCCTGGTGTAACCTTGATAGCTGGGAATCATATTCCTCCAATGAGCTCCATATTTGTCTTTCCTTCCATTTTTACAGCACAGGCCTAATTGTCTTGCTTTGTATACAAATGAGAAGCAAGAACAGCTTTACAGCATCCATAGGGGCTAATCCATAAATCAAAATCCAGCTCAGAACTCCCCATTTCTCACTTTTAATCTAAACATTGCTGATGGGAAGAAGTCATCTGAGGAAGAGGCTGGTGCCTGTGGCCCAGTCACACCTGAGCACAGCAACTCTGTCTCAAAACAGGAAATTCTGGATGTGTCCAGCTGACTCTGGAGCTGAAGGTTGGGTGTGATAGAGGATTTGGGAATACTGAGCACAACCCTTTGCCAATCAGTGCCCAATACTTCCTCCCTGAGGTGGGAATTGTGCAGCTCTGCAGTGCAGTGTTAAACACTGTCCTGCAGGATGTGGATTCCAGAGACCCACAGATGGCTGAGCCAGGCAGGAATTCCACTTTGTCATGTGGAGCCAAGCTGGAGCTGTTCTGAGATCTATTTTTTATTAAATTCATGGAATTAAACTCCAGTTAACAGAAGTGTTGTACAACCAGGCTCTATTTTACACTTGTAATTAGTCTTCAAAGAGGCTGTTTTTGTACAATATTTGCAGGGCTGGGATTTGTTTTCCATTTAATTGATATATCATTTGGCACTTGATATCAGCCCTTCAAAGGGAACATCAATGTTTTACATTTCAAAATCACTTTGTAGTGCATTCTGTACATCACATTATTCAAACTGGGGAGAGCAACCTGCAAATTCTCACCAGCTCTACTCATCTATGGCTTTTTTTTGTGAATTAAATACCTACAATGAACACAAGCCTACATTCCCCAAATTCTAGCTGAGGTCAGTGCTGAAAAAGCAAAACCAGGCAGGATTAATCCCAGATATAAATAACCTCTAAAATCATCATTTTTTATTCTCTGTGTTTTGCAGTGGAGTTGGTAGTTAAGTAAATAAGTCTGATTACTTGGTTTTGTAACTTGTGCCATGTTCTTTCCCTAATGCAACTTAACTTTTACCAAAAAAACCAAAACCTGAACTGAAAGCAAGGCTCAGCTGGTTTCCTGTGAACAGCTCCATTGTATAAGTAAAATCATTTTCTGCCGAAAAGAAAGAATGAAATCAGATCCAGGGCCCTCTGCTGGATTGTGAGGAAATCCTTGTCTTCCTCAAAATGCTGAAATGAATCACTGCCCTGGAAAGTTCAGAGTTTGCATCAACATAAAACCTTTGCCCTTTAACATTATCTTTATGAAACAGAACTGCAGGTTTCAGCTCATCTTGTGACAACTCCCAAACAACACTACAGGGAAGGTTTCCCAGCATAAGGCATACAGAATCTGTCCTTTTTTCTGTCCATGAAATAAAAAAGAACCACCCCATTCATTGTAATTTCCTTACCTGAATTCTTACCAACCCATTACAGCTGAACATAGTAGAGAAATACCATGATAAGAAATAAATAAATGATAAGAAAACAGAGACAGATCAGAACCAGTGAAAGATGCTGGAAGAGGAAATGAGCTTTTGACCTTCACTCAGCTTGGGGAATTGTTGAGGAAAATTCAAGCAACTGGAAGGAGTTTAATATTTTCTGCACTTCATACTTGGAAGTCTTATCAACTCTCCCCCAAGGATTCCCCTGCCTTCAAGGGATGGAAAGGCCACATGTCCTCACAATCCTGTCATCCCCCCAGGCAGCAGGAGCTTTCTGAGACCCAGGACCTCAGTCAACACAGGAAAATAGAGATGGGCTCTGGGGAGAAAACCAGGGAGATAACTGGGCTTGCAGGACAGAAAGGCTAAATCCAAATGGAAGGAGGGTTGTGATGCTGAAAGGAAACCTTTCACATCAGCAGTGTCTCTGTTCAGCTGTTGGCAGAACAGGTTTCACAAGCTCTTTCTGGACAAAATTAGCCTGGAAGCCACAGCTGAGTCCTTCCTCCATGTCATGCCACAAAATTCCTGTGACATTCCCAAAGAGGCTTCTGAAAAAAAGGCAGAATCTTGGCAAGTCTGACTCTCCAGCTAGGGGTGACGAATCAAAGTGAGATGAACACATAATAAGTGACTGCATGATTCAATATAGAGTTGAAAACTTAAAAGCTGTGTGATGCTGCTTGAGGCTTGACTGGTGGGAACAAGAAGGAATTATTTGCCATTCCATTTTTTATCTGACTTTTCAGAGCTTCCTTAGCATTTCCTACCTGCAGCTGTATCAAACTGTCAGATTGGTTACCTTTGTGCTTATTAATGGTGGATACATGTGGGGGCTTTTCCTGCATTTTTAAATATTCATTGTTTTATATACAACAAGTTTAGAAAAAATTTTGGTTACTCTGATCACTTCTGTGAAAGTTGAATGACATTATCTCAAAGCAGTGGCTTGGATTCTGGATTTGCATTTTCATTTCCCAGCTAAAGCAGTTTAGCAGAATCAGTAGGAAATAATTAATGATTCTGAACCTATATTTTTGCTGGTGAAAGTCTTGCTGTCAGACTTTTGTCCAGCTCTGGTATTCTCAGTATTGAAAGTTACATCAAGTGAGATCATGAAAAAGCAATGTGAGAACTTGAAGTCTTTTTTTGACTTAAATTATTCATCTGTTGGTGTTGGACAGAGCCCAGAATTTCAATGCTTTTATCAATTTGATTGTATATTAAGAATAAAGGGTAACTGCCTGGCATCTGATGTGTAAGTGGGCATGGTCAGATAATAAATGCTCCCAGAGCATATTTATTTAATCAAGGAATGCAAGTCTCAAGGGGGTAGATTAAAAGATATCTCTGAGAACAATGAAATGACCTTGTACTGATATGCATGGAAATGAGGCTTACAATGCAAAGAATCTAAACTGCAGTTTTAATTAAAATCAGAAAACTCATTGGGAGAGCTTCATTTCCCAAGCAGGTCTACTTTAACTTTGGCTTATTTTCTATTAAAACAGCCAATCAATGAAGTTAGATTTGTATCTTTATCTTGTTAAAGATGTGTTCTGGTTTGTTAAAAACACCACTGTGAAATCATTACCTTGTGACTATTTACCTAAAGCATGCCTTGTCCTAGTGCCACAGTGATATGCTACAAAGGATCCAGGTTATCTCAAAAATGCACTAAATCTAAGCACCACTGACTCTTCTTGTAAGGGAAAAACATTCTGACCTGCTCTTCCATCCTATTTTCCACATATTCCAGTCTCCATGCCATCATTTTCACTGGTTTGGAAAGCCCAGTTCCAGCAGCTCTGAACAGAAACCCTCTGCTATGTTTGTCATTCTGATGGCAGAACACCCTCCTGTGCCCCTGAGAAAGAGGAGAGGGGATCACTGAACATTTCCAAAATCATATTTTCCCATAGTGAAACACAAAGTTAAATGGTAGCTCAATATTAATAAAATAATAATTAAAAAAACAAATAAACAAACAAAAAAAAAGAAACAAAAAACCCCCAAACAAACAAAAAAAAAAACCCCACAAGCCATCTTCAGAGAGTAGTAAGCTGTTTAAATATAAAACTAAAATTAGTAGCTAATTTTGCAGTCTGCACTGGCCAATCCTTATACCTGAGGTCTGATCTTTTAGGTACTGACTTCCATGGCTATTGCCTTCATTTTGTGAACTTTTCAGAAGCCACGTGGCCTCAGAACCTGAGGTTCTTCTATGACATCTTGAACTATGTAGCTGGAATTGGTGGTCCTGAACCTCCTTTTGAAATCACAGAATCAGAGAATGGTTAGGACTGGAAAGGACCTTGCAGATCATCCAGTTCCAGTCCTCTCCTGCCATGGGCAGTGGCACCTTCCTCTAGACCAGGCTGCTCAGGGTCCATGAGCATCCTCCACACGAAATGCTTCCTCCTGCATGATCCTCTCTAGCATGCAGATCTTGTTCATGCCATCAAAAAGGAAACCTAACACCCCTTGGGGTGAGCAATTAAGAATCCCCAGCCCAACATTCATAACTTTTGGCCACCATCTTCTCCTTTTCAGCAGCTTTCAGAGAATCCACCTCCCTGTGTTTTGTAATTTTGCCATTGAGCTCCAGGGTTTGAATCACCAAGGCCCCATGACATGAGTCCTGATCAAGAATGACAATTAAGACTGACTTGTTCATTGTGCTGGCACATCCTGAAATTACCTGGATTGCTGCTTTATTCAGCCTTATTTTAGACAACCCAAATGATGAGTCATGCATGAGTCCCTTTGAGAAAATATTGCATAACCACTCTCAGAAGTTTCTCAAGAAAGTAATTCTCTCCCTGCCCTTCAAATGTTTATGATCTCAAATCTACTTTCGTCTTATAATACAGAATTGCTCAAAATATAAAGATATAAGGGTTTTCCTGGCTTGCCAGACACAGTCCTTTTCTATTTCAAGCAACAATATCATGTAAGCTGTTCACTGTCATTTGAAAATAGAGTGCTCTGTCTCTTTTGTTTCTACTAAAAAGCAATTCCAAAAACTCACTCCTCTCAGGGCTAGACAAATTCTTCTAATCTCCAGCCTAAATTTATTCATGGGCAGTTTACAGATATTTGTTCTTGTGCCAACAGGATACTTCAGCTTAAACAACTTCTCCCCTCCTCAGTGCTTTCTTTGCTGATTTGTATTCCTGGCTTTGTTAAAGTCATTCCCTATTTTTATTTTGCTGTGGGTTTTAGACTTGGTGCAATTCGTTCTGGTTTTGTTATTAGCAGTTTCTGAAACTAGCTGCAGTGCCACAGATGTGCTTTTACCATGGTGAAATCAAGAGGCTTCGTGACATAATGCCCCTGTACATGCAGATCAAATCGACCACCCCCATTTCCATTTCAATATATCACTGTCACCTCACTTCCCTGCTGCTGTTCACTTAACCTCTGCTTTTCTATGTACCTACTCACATTTCTGCCTCCCCTGGAGAACAGGAATATGGGGAAGAGGAAAGGCATATTCCCAGATGCATCAGTTTACAAAAGAGGTAATTTTTAAAAACTAATTTCCAGATTCCATTTCCTAGTTGCTCTGTTTTTTTTCCCCCGGTTGGAGTTTGCATCCTGTTCCAGAGCTGGATCATTTACACAATTTTTTTAGTTGTGCTTTCCAGTGCTCTTTTAGATAATGGAAATTCATTAGATTTTTTTCAGCCCAGCTCAGCTCACAGTCATCCCCAGCAGCTAGAACTGTGCCTTCAGCCCATGGTGTGCCTCAGACATCTGCCCAGTCTTGCCTGGCAGAGCCTTCAAAAACATCTCCAGTGTGCATCAAGGAAAATTAATTCTATGGCTCATGTACCCAGCAGTTAATTGGAAATCCTTCCTGCTTTTTCCAGGTGCTGAGCATTAAGACATGTCCAACATCCCCAGAAATGAAAAAAGGTTGTGAAGTTTGGTCAGAGAGCAACTGTGCTACTGAGAGACTTAGTTCATCCAGTGGCTTGGTCATAAAAACTGGAGGCAGATAAAGGGAAAGGAGAAATGAAATAAAATAAGAGTTACAAAGAGTCACAATGAGTCAAGCCAAAGGATTGTTCAGGATCTTGTGTTTGAGACAATCCAGTTTCAGCTGTTTGGAGATTGTGCACAGGGGGAAATCAGGAGCAAAAATGATCCCTTTCACAAGGACTGAAAATCCTCTGCCCTCCTTCCTCAAAATATCCTTGCAGATTTCCTGCAATCTTTGCTGAAAGATTTCCCAAGTCAGATATTGAAACCACATCCTTCTGTTTAACAGCCTTTGATGGAGGTGAATCCATAAATTTGTCTAATCACATTTTTAATTCATTTATGCTTTCAGCTTCCATGGCATCCTGTAGCAATGAGTTCCACAATTTAATTATAGACTGCCTGAAGAAATAATTCCTTCTGTTTGCTCAGGACCTGCTGATGATTTCATGGTGTGTTTGTACAGTAAGAAATAATGGCTACAGTTCCCCACTTACATCTTCCATGCCACTTGTGGAACATATTTTATATATTTTATAT
>JAOTQP010000251.1:56992654-57010442 GCA_026413545.1 Cichladusa arquata | reverse complement strand
TTTCTTTTTTTTTTTTTTTTTCTTTTTTTTTTTTTTTTTTTTTTTTTTTTTTTTGGAGTGATGGTAATGATGTTTGGTCCCTGCTCTTTTTCCAGTTGCATCTAAAAGAACACAAGAAATCCAGGTCCAGGTCTGATTCTTGATAGTACAAGGGGAAATGGTCTCAAGCTGCACCAAGAAAGGTTCATGTTGGATAATAGAAAAAATTTCTTCACTTAGTTAAGCATTGGAACAGGCTGTTCTGGAAATGTTGCATTGCTGGAAGTGTTCAAAAAGTGAATATATCGGGTCATGATATGGCTTAGTGGGAGCTGAAGCTTGATGATCTTGAAGATCTTTTCCAACTTTTTTTTATGATTTCATTCTATCACTCTATCATATTCTATCTTTTAAATTATTTTATTCTATTGTTCTCTTTTATTCTATTTTCTCATAAATAATGAGAGAAGTGGTAAGATGAAGGTCTGGAAAATGTGTGTACATGAATATTTCAACATCAGATGTCCCACAAACAACAGAAGCATCAGAGAAAAGCATTGTCTTCACTCCAAAAATTAAACACTGCAGTGTCCTGAGCCTTAGTATCTAGTTCTTGTATTATGCCCAGAAAGACTGGTGTATTATATTGCTAAAATAATTTCCCAGAAATGTGAGTGCAGCCTTTCAGCCACACTTTTGAAATCATAATGCCTCTCCTAGAGCAAATGAGGAGAGTTGTCAGGACTCTTGACACTCAGGGCTCCACTGGCTGACCTCTCCTGATGAAATCATTCCACGTTTCAGATGGACTCAGTCACTTGGGCTTCTCAAAATTCTCCTTTGCCTTGGCAATATCAAGGCTGTCAGAGCACAGTCACTTCAGAGGAGAAACTCATACATAATCCTTTTGTCCTGGAATATTTTTACCTATGGCTATACAAGAGGAATCAAAGACACGCTTTTGCTGCTCCTTTTCAAAAGAAATACATCAATTGTGGTCCTCAGAACTGGGCTGAAATTCTTCACTTTCTTTTTTTTTTTTTTTTTTTCCAAATTAATTATAACACAAAGAGACACCCTTCATTTCTTCTTTTAAAAATAGAGCTGTTTTATAGTAATACAAGCTGATCATCTCTCAGTCTTCCTTTGCCTAAATTATAACATTGTTTAGCAGCCTTCAGGATATTGCATTAAGTTATTCATTCACAACATTAACTTAAGTTATTAATTCTACATTTCTAGTAATTTTGAGCTCTTTAGACTGTGTTATAACTATTTTATAGTGGGAACCTGGTGACAGCTAAATATGATTTCCTGTTAGACTATTTCAAAAATAGCCTTATGTTTTAAATGTTTTCAATATTTATATTTTGAAGGGTTTTGACATATTAAGCTGTTCAAAACTCTAAATTGGGGCAGTTCCCCTCTATCACAATTATAAATCAAAAAGCAAATTCATTCCATTTCCTGCTGTCAGTCTTCAGCAAATGACTTTGAACAAAAAATGTATTTCTTGGGCAACATAAAGGAAAACAAATTTGCACAATTAATTCAGGGAGCTGACACAGTCAGATGAGACTTCGGAACTTCCAGGTTCTTGCTCTCCTACAGAAAATCTACAAGTTTATGTAACATCAAAGGGTTATTGAGAGTACCAGTATTTCCTCTTGCATTCAATAATTTTCTCTGTCATTTGTCTTTGGACTCCATTCTGCCTTGGAGTGAAGGTGTGCCTTCCCAAGTGGCTTGCTAGCCTTGTTTCTCTAATGCAGTCCAAAAATATTAATGAAAAAAAAGAAATACAAGAGAAATAAAAATGTTCTTTTAATGACTTCCTTAAGCTGGTTATGTAGGAGTCCATTACATGCTCAAAACAATGATTTAAAGTATTCTTGTTCTGCAAATCACATCAGCAGTTCTCTTCATTAAAAGATACAAATAGCTCAAGGAAGATTTGCTGATATCAGATCTCAGGTGCTTTTCTCATAATTTCTGTCAGAAGGAGATAATAGGGCTTGGGCAGGTTTTTTTTCCATACAGACAGAACTATTAATGTATTATTTCATCCTGGAAAGCTGAGGGCACTTATCCCAGTGCTGCAGGTTTTCAATCTCCATTATGCCTCAGAGAGGCAGAGATGTGCTGCTCACCATGGAAGAATGCAGGAAAATAATTCCTCAGGTGAGAATTCCTCACTGCACTTCTTTATTGTTCTCAAGTGCCATTCTTTTGCCATAAATGATAGACAAAATATTCAATGCTGCTTTTTCTGAAGTTCATTTCCTGGAGATCTCTGGTAGGTGCCATTGCAGTGTGACTGCAGCATTTGCTCAAGAACTCTCCTGGCTGCTTTTGTTTGCCTCTCCCTGCCACCCTGGAGCAGGGGCTCTTGATCCTGGTGTATCCAGGATCTGGGAAAGGATTATTCATAATACTGAAATGATTCTTCACACCTGCTCTGACAGTTGGGTTTCATGTTCTGTGTGTAGATAAAGCCAAAACCAGGGAAGAATATGACCAGAATCCAGCCTTCAGTGGGGACAAAACTGGCATCACTCCATGGTATTCAGTGGAGCTACAGGAGGGCACAGAGACTGCAAATGAGGGCCAAAATTAAAGTCTTTTGGGGATGCCCCATCCCTGGAAATGTGCAAGGCCAAGTGGGATGGGATTTGGAGCAATTTGCTCTGGTGGAAGGTGTCCCTGCCCACGGCATGGGGTTGGGATGGGATAATCTTCAAGAACCCTTCCAACCCAAATCATTCCATGGTTCTATGATTCACAAGTCTGCAATGACACCATGTCCCATGGAAGATTTACTTTTGTTCCAGTGAATCTTGTTCAGGCCTCAGATGAAAAGAAAAATAAAAAGGATGGAGACAAGGACGGCAATAATTTTCAAAGTACTGGTGCAAGCACAATTTCCTCTTTTATAAAAATTGGAAATGTTCTTCACACTAAGATGAGAAGCACACTCAAATTCCTTTATATGCAGATCCTCTTCAGAAAGCTTGGAGAATTTTGTTTCCCCCTCTTAGAGAAATTATTTACTTCATCATTCATAGGGTTTGAAAAATATAAATTGTAATCTCTAAAGGCTTTAGTGCATTTGATATCATTGATAAATTACAAGGAAGGATAAAGCTGAAATTAGTGAAAAACATTACTTTGCACTTCTTTTTCCAGACTGTCCATGAAAATACCAGGAAGAAGTTTCACAGGTGCTGATTTCTAAGCTGATCCTGCTGAGATGAACGGTGCAGAAGGACTCAGCACTGACACAGCACAGCCCCGTTGATGCTGACAATACTTCACATGCATTTTACAGTACACTGGCCAACTTAAACTGCAGTGGCTGGACCTTGCTGAACCTTTCCTTGTCAGCTGCTATCCAGCTGTAATTTTCTGTAGCTTCTTATATGCTCCTATTCAGTTCATTTCAGCATCCACCAGTGAGGGTCTGTCAGCAGAACCAGTCAGGTTTTTTTCCAGTTCATAGCCAAGACTTTGGCCTCTTTTTCTGGCTCTCAGACGAAATAAATGAACACACCATCACAAGGGCTGTTTCATGAGTGCTGCACACCAAAGAAAAATCCCTTCTTTGAGCCTTTTCTCTATCTTCATCTGCTGGATAAACCCATGGATCATGTTGGTTAATTTAAGCACAGCACTTCAGCAGGAGCTCAGGCTGAAGCACTTTGCTGTGTTTGGCCCTTTATCCCTTTTCTGAGCCAAAGCATTCCAAGATGGGAATACCCATTGTGCAGCTGTAGCCCATACACACCTGGTGTGTCAGTGTTTTAGCTCTATTGAAGTGCATATTGCTGGGCCATCAGCTTTTCATTAGATAATTCAAATAATTTTGTGGGTGTAACATCATTACTTACTACTCAACAAGTCTGTGCCATTTGCAGATTTAATTGGCAGAGACCTATGCTCCTATTTTGATGGTCAATAGGATGATTAGATAGCTTTATTAAATTGATCAATAATCATTAACATTTTTTTTCCCCATTTTGAGATATGCTTTTAAGTCAATTTTTTACATAATTAACTTGTGCCCTGAAAATGATATTTTTTTCTACACTGTTTTTTTTCATACATTTGGATTCATAATTTGTGTATGTGTATTCTTTTCCCCTTGCAGTCTGTTTATAACAACATTCCTCTGTAGCTACCTAGCTGACAGTTCCTGAACAATTCCCTGCTTCCATAGACATTTCCCATTTTCAAGCTACTCTCCCTGTAAAAATTTATGTCAAAAACTGCTGTGAGCTCTGGGACAGTGACCCTAACAAAAAAATTGGCATGCATCCATTACTGCATAGTGATATTTTTTGTTTGCATAAAGCAAGCATGCCAAGACCATGAGTCACTAGGCAACTGCTAATTTATAGATCAATGCTGATCTCATTTCTCTCTGTGAGCACAACACCCAACCCAGAGCTGGCTGAAGAAGTTACTGCAATAATAAAACATTTTATAAGTGATGTCTTACCTATTGTTTTTAGAAGCACTAGTGAAGCTTTATTGGTTTGTTCAAGGGGAGGGGGTTTAATCTCTTTACAGACTCAAAAAAGCTATACCCAAAATAATCTGAGATAACTCGGCCTTCCTGTGTGCTTTTGCAGATACACAAGCAGCCCCATTCCACGTGGGCAAGTGACAGACTTGACACAAAACACTTTTACCCCATTGAATCCTGAAGATGAGGCTGTGACTAGGTTGGGAACCTGCCACAGTGCTCCCTAAATAATATCTAGTTTTGGATGCCAAAACCAAGCAAGTGCTCTCCTGCCCTGACCACATTCCCTGTGGCTCATGGGACTCTTGTGAGCACACTCAATGCATCCTCACTCCTGCATCCAACCCCCAACTCTGTTTTGATGCCTTAGGATTTAGCTTTTATATTTTTCAGATCCTGTATTGCTTTAGTGTATAACTCTAAAACCCCACAGCCTCTCAGCTATTGTTCTCCCATTTTATCCAGACAAAACAACTCTTCTCTGAGCCTGAAACTCAAGGACACCTTATTGTCTCAGGCCCTGAAGGATGCAAACAACAGTGAATTGGGGGAGCAAACTTGGTGTGAATTACTTCATTACCTGAAACTGTAATTGGAGGATTAACCCCAGATATGTAAATGGACCAAACTTGTAACTGTAGGAAAAACTTGTGATTGTTTTCCATGTTGGGTGCAACCCCTCAGAGGATTCTGACTGCCCAAGATGTGCCTAGTGAAGGCCCTCAATAAATACCTGCTTTTGTACTCTTAATTTTGTCTGGTCTCTATTTCAGGTAGCCACTCCAATGCTCAGCTTCAGTAATAATTTTCTCAGCCTTAGTGGGAGTAATGATTCTGCCTTATTAAATGGAGGCATCAGTGTAAGTTACCAGTTTCCCAACTGTTGCCTCTGCTTATCCTGCTTCCAATCACAGCTGAAGGGGTGACATTACCAGGTAGTGTCTGTAAATGTATTATTTTAAACATTTATAAGACACAGCCACATTTATATCAAAATATTTCTACCGCTAAAATTATTAGGAAAAAAATATCCAATCCAAAAACTGTCTCATATATCTTACCTAATACTTAAAGCTAAATGATGACAGTTCTATTAAGGCTAAGGCACAGAAAGGCCAGTTTCTGAAATGTAATCTCTCTTAAACATTTACATGAGCTCTATCATGACTGCTTCTTGCCATTTAATCTGACATTTCATCTAAACACACACTGGTTTGCAGAGATGATTCCAGAAGCACTTGGATTAATAAATGACACAGTCAGAAATACTCCAGTGGTACAAAGCAGAAGCAGACAAAAAACCACATATAGATTCCAAACAGTATTTCTTTAAGGACTGGGGACCCTTCTACAAAAAAAAATACAAGGATGAATGCTTAGCAATGTCAGTGAAACCATCAAATATCAGCACGAGTAGAAGGCAGAGACAGAAACACATCTGTGACACACAGTGATCCATGAGAATCTGGAGAGCATCAGTTTCAAAAGTTTCCATAGCAATCAGCAGAAGTACAAGGACAATTCCAAAAGTAAATATGCAGCAGCAAAGCACCATCAGCACTTAAACAGTTCCTTTCACTGCTATGAAATTATTTCAAATTATAGTAAAAGGCATTAGGAGAATTAGAGCAGAATGTGCCACAGCAGAAGGTGAAAGATAACACTCAAAGTGATTAATTCAGTCTGAGACAGGTTTGAAAGTCCTTTACATTGAAAGAGAAACCTAGCAACTGCTGCCAGACATTTTAAAAATACTGTGCATGCAAATATACATTTTAATGGCTTTAAAAACCACCACAAGATTATCTAACAGTAACATTAGCAAGCTTATAATGAGCTGAGTTAATGATTAATATTGTAATGCTGCCCTGTATGTTTACTGCAGCTAAAGAGATTAAGAATATTAGGCACTCAGACTTGAGGCTGCCAGAGCAGGTCACTCTGAGATGATTCAGTTACCTAGAAAGGGCCAAGGTGTTGAATTGTACAATAATTCCCTTCTGGTAAGATAGGAGTGCTTTCCAGTCAAGCAGAAATCCCTACACCCAAATTAGATCATTTGGCTTTCCTCACTGCCAATTCTGAGTCATCCCCTCAGACACTCAGAAGCAAAAGCAGTTCCAATTTGCTACTGGTGGTGCCAATGAATCTCTGAATTTGGATGCCATGTCCAGTTTTAATGCTTGTTCATTCTATTACTGTTTGAAAATATCAAACAGATCACAAAATTTTATCAGTTGGCCTTGTTGCATAAACTACTTTACAGAGAAGATTGTGCCTAAGGTTCTTTGTCAATGAGAAAGGAAAGAAAAAAGGAGTAAATTGCTGTCAAGGAGAAAGGAAAGAATTTGCTGGTCAAGATCCTCTTTCTTGCAGGAGGTGGTGTAGAGGGAACAGAACACTTAAGCAAAATTACATAAAAATATCTCTAAAGAAAGCTCAAAGTAGATGATTGATTTGGGGCCTTTTCCTTGAGTTAGAAAATGATGATTAACTTTTTTTATTTCAAATTGTTCCATTATATACTTGCCATGATATGTTAATTCAGGAGAACATATTTGTGCTCACAGACTTGTTAGAGACTTCTGCTAAAAGAAGCAGCACATTTAAATATAAATATATACACATTTGTCTTTGTGTAAGTGAAATCAGGCACCTATAGATGTGAAATCCAAGATCAACCCAAAACATCTTTTGCAACATAGAAATGTGGAAGGTTCTGCTTTATGTGGCCTTGGAGGGACATCTTGTGACAGGAAAAAGCAGTGCCAGCAAGGAGCTGCAGACAGAGGATCCACCTTGGCAGAAGTGCAGAAGCTGCTTGAGCAGTTTCCTCCTTCTCTACTAAAAATGTTTTAAAAAATTAATGCAAAGACTTCAACACAAATCTTTCTGATTTTCAATAAATTTAACCACCATCCTCACAAAACAGACATCTCTGATGACATTTGTTTCAGTGAGGATCTGATTTTCTGCTGAGCAATCCTACCCCTGGGAAATGTGCAGCTGGTCTCACTGCAAGACAAATGAGTGAAAAAAAAATCCCAACAAAACATAGTGATTTAATTGTAATTGATCTTACATGGATAAAGCTATTCCAGTGTAAATGGCTCAGTGAGAACTTCTTTTTTGGTTTGACAACAGCCTGTTTTAGTTGATTTGTCACTGATTTCAGCTTCAGTAAACTCCTGCAGCTTGGCACAGTTAATCTCCATTTCCCCCCAAGGATAACCTGCCCCACAGACAGGGCACCTTCCCTTGGCATAAAATAGAGGAAAACTCTTTAACCATCTTTTTTTGACACTCACAACCCGGATAATCAGCCCCACTCCACCACTCTACACACAAACAGAGCACGAGGAGATGGCACTGCAGCTCAAATTTGCAGCCCAGCAAAGGGATGGGGAAGGTCTCCCAGGTGTTATTGTCAAACTGTGGGCCAAGCAGGGCTCAGGAATTAAAAAAAAAACCCAGTTTACACTAGGGCTGGAGCACTGCTCCCATGGATAGAGGCTGGAAGAACTGGAGTGCTGCAGCCTGGAGAAGAGAAGGCTTCAGGGAGAGCAACGTGAATTGTCCAATCTCCAAATGCTGGGCAAAGCATGGAGTAATAAATCTGTGAGGAGGAATGCTGGAACTCTGGAAACTGAGAATTTTAGACTTTCTGTTCTGACAGGCACTGACCCCCCTAGAAAACACTGCTTTTGACCTGAGGCTGTGGAGAAGACTTCCAAAATTGACTGATAAACTGGGATTATGGGTGTGTAGCTTGAATAGAAGTGTGTAATATCACATGGTGGAAAACGTAGAGTTTAAGGTTTTAGAATATAGTAATAGGTATAAAGCAAGATGGAGGTTTTAGGGAGGAGGCTTAGTCCTTCTTCTTCACCTTCTTCTTCATGGGTCTAGGTGATTTTGTTAAATTGGATAGAAAAATCCACACTGTGGGCCACGGGTGCTTAGTTATTGAGTTAAAAACTAAAATAATTTAGGTGTCATTTTTTAATTGGACAATTTGCTCTTAAAGACCTTGTAGAGAGAGAGATATGGCTCCATTTTTAGCTTGTCAGCTTGAAGTGCTGTAGAACTCACAGTTTGTGGGAATGTAATACAGGTATGAATTAATAAACATCTGAGTCCGAACAAGAAATACCATATTGTGCATTTAATCCCAACCCTGGCAAAAAGAAGATAAAATTCTATAGAGGAAGAATTTGGAACTGAAAATTCAGTTCATGGTAATGAAGATACATAGGAGATGTGTCCAAAAATGTGAGACAGGCTTTGGGTACAGTTATCTCTGAATTATTTACTCTGTCATTTACCAAGTTCAATAGAAGGAGAAAGGGTGCAATTCCTCATCCTTCCTTATGAAGGTGGTCAGAATAGTTTATATTATACAAATCTATGGATGCTTAGAATCTCCCAACCACCAGCCACCATCATACCCAACTCCAGGGAGATCTTAAATAACATTTCAGTGTCTCCATGATCTACAAGAGAGCTGGAGAGAGACTTTTGACAAGGGTTTGGAGTGACAGGACAAGAGGGAAAGGCTTTAAACCAACAGAGGGCAGGGTTATATTGGAAATTAGGAAGAAATTTTTTGCTGTGGGGCTGGTGAGGCCCTGCCCAGAGAAGGTGTGGCTGCCCCATCCCTGGAAGTGTCCAGGACAGTTTGGATGGGGCTTGGAACAACCTGATCTGGTGGAAGGTTTATTCTTCCTTATATAGTTTATGTGTAGTGTGGCTAATACACAGAGTAAGTGGAGCAAAAGGGAAAAAAAACCTGCTGCAAGAATCCCACTCATTGCTAATAAATGTTCATTCTAAAGATTAATCACAGCAGCTGTGTGATTACTTCAAAACTTTCTGGCAGAGCATTTTATACTCTCAATTATACTTTGGTGGATTTTTTCACATATGCAGAGGGGCTTTTATTAAGGTTTTGTGGGGGATTATGAGCTCTTTCTGGTTTGTTTTTACTTCATCTTTATGCTTTGTGTAAATACATCTTACTGAGTCCAAGGATAAGTGAGTGCAATTCCTCACCCTTCCTTATGAAGACAGCCAAAAGGGCTTTTACTATATTCTTTTCTGGACCTTTGGAATTGAAGAAAAAAGCTTATTACAAAGGCAGTGGAGCATTCCAACAAATTTCAAATTTCTATTATTGTGATCCCCATTGTAATTCTATTAGAAATACAGATTCTGCAATGTAATAATTGAAAATTATTTTTTTGAAAAATGTTTCAAAATAATTGTAAAATATTTTATTTTAGATGGAAGGTGCCATCTTAGGTGGAAGATTTTGGGGCATGGTATAAAGCGCTCCTGTAATAATTTGCAAATGTGCTTTGGTAGCAGAAAAAGATCTACTTAATTGCTGTATACTAAAGAGGGCCAAAATTGCAAACCTAGCACATTATAGTGCAGAGAAAGTTTTAAAAGACACATCTGATGTTAATCAGCTCCCTTTGATTGGCTGTAATGGCACTAAGATGTTCTACTGCATAATGCATTTTTTTACAGCATGGACATAAATAGAATAATATTTGCATTTCCAGTACAGATGTAATGGATTGTTTTATGAGGACGTTGATCAAGAGGGACTAAAAAGAGAATTGGTTTTCTCAGATTATCCCAAGTTTGTTTGCACAAAATACTTCTCAAAGATATAAATATATTTATATACATATAACATTTTCCTTGGATAAAGTATTCAAAAGGTTTCAGACCCACCTGTTGCTCAAGGAGTTTTGGATTCCTGTGCTGCTTAATGGGAACTGAAATATGAGTTTCCTTTCCAGACAAATTTATACAATTTCCAGCACCTTACAACAATAATCATATTCTTTCACAAGCACTCCTTTCTTCTGTTCAAGGAAGAAGGCACAGTTCAAAGCAATCAGGATCTGGCACTATTGAAAAATCCCATTTTATATATGGATCAAATATTCCTTATTAGAGGGTTCTGTAATTTAGAACCTCTTTTTGGATTTTTTTTTCTCCCTCATTTGAAACAATATTTTTTAAAAAATAATCAAATTGAAACCTTCTGCAGGAAACTGGTTAGATACCAAACACTTAAATGAAAACAATGCTTTGTTTTAAAACATATAATTATTTATCCTGAATTTTTGTAGCTGCTACTACTTTGTTGCCTTGATTGAAAAGCTTTCTCAGAATTCTGCAGAGAGAGTGGGATCCCAAATTATTTGGATCTACCAAACAACTTTCTGTGCAAGTTATTAACATTTTGATAAAATAAAGTGGCATTTTGTTTTCAGTGCTGCAAAGTAACAGTTCTTCTGAGGTAATAGAAAATAGATGGTCTTCAAAAATGTGTAAATTTGCAGAACTTTTATTGTTATTGCAGTGAAATTACCAGGATTGAAAATCTGGAAGCTCTAAAAAAGTTCAGCTTACTTTGGTTGAAAAATAGCCTGATGAAGACTATGGAAGTGAGTCTCGTGTCCTTTTTAGGACACTCCTTTTTGCTTTTCTTTTAACTGGTCTAATGTATGGTCTTTAAATAACAAGGTATATAAATATATCCAATAAGTAGGGAATTTATAGAACGGTTGAACAACAAGGAAAAAATGTAACTTTAATTTATAAGTATCAAGGCTGAAACATTATTTGGATTTGCTTAGCTGTCAAAGTTTTCTGCATATACATAAATCATTCATTTCCAAATGTTTTCTGAGATTTTTCCTCATAAAAAGGGGCATTTGTTTTCTTGTACCTGCAGATTTTTGTCTCAGCTTCAGTATTATGTGAAAGGATTGCCATGTGGGGGTTTTTTTTTGTTTTGTTTTGTTGTTTGTTTGTTTTGTTCTGCTTTATTTTGTTTTGGGGTTTTTTGTTGGACTTTGGGGTTTTTTTGTCTGTTTTGATTTTTTTTTTAATAACTTGGAGACATAATCTCCTTTTCAGAAGGAAGTTTTATCCTGTCTTTTATTTAGGCTCTTATATTTCAAATTATCTCCTATGAAAAATTACTTTCCCCCCCATGCTAACCATTGAATTGGAAGCTGGTCCAGAACCAACAAAAGCTCTGTGATGGAAAATTTGGCAGATAAAGGGAGAAGAAATGTGTGAATGCCTTTTTCTAGCAGAAGACCAAGTGACTTTCTGTATTCCCTGACTCTTCAGACCCCAACAGAGAGATGGAATTGCCATTTTCCCTTGGGAGAGAATGTGGGAAAAAAGGCAGAGGGAGATACTGACAGCAAAATAAAAGCAGCCAGAGCAGGAGATGCTGATAAGGGTGAATGAGACCAAATCACTGTGAGCCTTCAAACCTGTTAAAAAAAGACAGGGAGAGAGAACTTGGAGCATGATGATAAGTAAGGAAAGGGAAGAATGAGAAACTAGAGCTGACAAAGTGCAAGTCAGTTTTTACTTCATCTTTATGCTTTGTGTAAATACACCTTACTGAGTCCAAGCATGAGTAAGTGTAAGGAGTAAGGAGTAAAGGGAGCAGAGCATTTCCAGCAATGACTCTTTCCTAGCAAGGACACCACAAACAGCAGTGGCACCTGACTGCAAAGAACTGCAGTGTCATCGTGGAGAGAAAAGACTGACATGAGTGATTTCCTTGCCACCATTTCCCAGGCCAGGGCATGGGCCGCAGCCAAAAGCTGATGAGCACTCCTGACACCAGGCATGATCTCGGGGGCTCCTCGTGCCCAGCTGTGAAACTGTTTATTTTCATCACAATATCATTTACAGAGGCTTTCCAAGCTAATCCCCTCTTGGCAAAATGCATTCTCTCTTTCCATGTCAAAAGAAAGCTGTAGTTCACAACAGAGGCCAACATTGTTTAGACTCCAGTCAAATTTGTTTTTACATTTGAGTGATCTGCCTGCTGGCCTGCAGGCTCTCCAGCACTTGCAGTGCTACATTAGGTTAAAACTGGACTGTTTAAAGCATTCACAGGGCTTACCTACTCTGCAGAATTTGCAAGAGGTCAGCCTTGCAAACTCGGGAAAAATTGGGAGGTGGTACCAGTCTCACATTTTTATCATGATCATTCTCATTATTACCAAGGATTTATGTAAATGGTTTCATTTTTCTCTCATTCTAATAAAATTTTTTTACCAACTGGCACGATTTGGAGTCATATCCAAAATACACAGCCCTGAGCATGTCAAAGTCTGTGTCAAAACTCCCCAGGGCTCATCTTTGTGTACTCCAGACTCCTTCCCACAGATGAAGTCATGTCAAAAAGGACAGAAAATACATATCAGTGGGATTTATTCATATACTTATTTTTAATCTTCAGTGCCTTTAGGATAAAGGGCATTTAATTTAAATGTAAGTCAAGACTGTTCAGTTGCAAATGTAAATGTAAATAATGACTGCATTTCTAAGCAGATTTTAGAAAATCTAATTTTTTTCCTTGGTTTATCTTCATCTGTAACAAAAAACAATCTCCCAAATGCTATGCATAAATTTTGAGTGGAAACAGAAAACAGTTAATAATTATTACATTTGTAATGTCACTGTTCACTATTCTTCAGCAAAATCAACAACCAAGTTTCTAGAACACTTCATGTGTTGCAGGGGATCCATTTCCAGTTTCAGTTTACTGGCTTCATTACTATTTCCATCAAATACCTCAACCCTCAGGTAGGAGCTTTGACCAAAGGGGTCTTAAAAGGAACTGCATCAAAACAGGGGTCTTTGCACACGAATCTATAAAATAGAACCAGAAAATCTTCCTGATTACACAAACAGGAACCTAAAAGTGCTTTGATCAAGAGTTAATAGATTTTTTGGAGGGAGGGTGCAGAGACCAAGGATTCTGTTGGTGCAGGCTCCCGCCATATGTGGATCAGGTAATGTCTAGGAAGCAAAAATGTGCTTCAGTCACCTCATCTCTTTGTCACAAGTGCCTGTAGAAACTGCATATTTGAACATTTCAAATGATACTCACATTGAGAAGTATAGGCAGAGTGGACTAAGTGGTTTAAGGAGAATTTTATGGTATTTTTCTACTTTTTAGTGCACATATAGAGAGCTTATCTTTTGGAGATGCATGAACAAGATCATTTTTCTGCTGTGTTTTATTGTAGACTCTTGTTTCTGGATCCTTATGAGGTTTTTTTTATCAGCTGAAATGTGAATTGAGCAAGATGCAAATGTTGGATGAAACATGAAATAATAATCTCTAAGGAGTAATAATCTAGAAACTGAAACTTCAGTTCGTGAGTGTTCATGGTAAGGAAGACACTGAAAATGCATTCTTGAAAGGGCAGTCTTGCAAAAAAATAAATCCACTAGAGGAAAGAATAACATTCTGGAACAGAAAACTGAAGTAGCATGTTTAGTGAACAGTCATACTGGAGAAATGCTTGGAGGATTGGAAGAGTTTTCTGGGCCTCTAAAAAACAGAGATCCAGCAAAGTGTTGTGAGTTTAGGGGGTTTTTAAAATGTTTTTTGAAGGGGAAGGGTTGCCTGTAATTCCAAAGGGAACTTTATGACTTCTTGTCATTCTCAACTCTGGTTTAGGACTTCCAAGTCAAATTAATCTAAAATAATGGCCAGCACGAAGTCTACAGAGAATCCTTCACTAATGGGGAATGTGGAGAGTGTCAGTGATGTCACAGATCCAGGGCTGGACACCAGCAAGGCTTAGAAGCTCATGGGTCAAAATGAAGCTCAGGGTTGTGGATCAGTATGGGATCAGTATAACCACATTTTAGAATCACTCTACCCAGTTACAGTGGAATCAGACTTATAAAAAAATAAAAACAAACACAAAAAAAAATCCAGACAACCTTCCTGTAATCATTATTTTTGCTGAATTTGTAGTTCATAAAAAAATTAAAATTACATCAGTTGTCTGTTGTTGTTGTTGTTGTTGTTGTTGTTGTTCCAGGCAGAATTTTAAAATATTTCAAAATGGAAACTAAGAAAAGTTTTTTTTTGGTAGTACAATTCTTGTTGGCATAATTGGAAACAGTGAGAAACAGTCACTTTGAAGAAGACTTTTAAAATAATCCATGGTAAACAGATACTTCAGACTAGAAGCTGTTTCTTATGATTCCAAGTTAATAACTTTTAACAAGACAAATTTATTACAAGGGTCTGGAGTGTTTTGAAGCATCAGTGCTCCAGAGGCTCCATTTAGATACAGCTGGCAAGAAAGGAATCACTCCCTCTGCTCTCCTCCTCTGGGTGGGAGATGAAGCTTTGAGCCCACAAAGGATTTTTTGTTGCCTTTTTCTTTTCTTTCTATATATGAAGGCCTTGATTTTAAAAAGGAAATATAAAAGAACAAGCAATCTATCCAACTGCTTCATAACAACAGCCATTTGATGATTTTGAGTTCCTACACATCCTTTCTTGTGGGGAAGCACTGGAAGTCACTTACATGACCTTTGTATGAACAACCTTGACTCGGTTGAGAGGAGATTCAAATTTAGACTGGCAGTATTTCAAGGACTGTTTTCTGCTTGAATGCTCCAAGCTTGTCCACCTCAGGTGTGCCTTCCTTCCCTGTTCAGGGATGTTTGTTGGAGCTGCAGGTACTTCTGTACTTACAGCTTGCATTTGAGGTTGTTTATAAATAGAATTCTGCTTGCTTTTAATGCCACTCTCTCTTGAGCCAAGGATCTTTTTGTTCTGGCAAGGAGAAATTAATAAATCAGCCTTGTAGGGATGAAAGCCAAACCAAAGGGGTTTTGGATGAGTAATCTTAGCACATAGCCATATTTGAGAAAGAACATTTTTAATAGCTGCAGTAATTATATTGGTTTTCACAGCTCATTCTTTTTAAGAAAACTTTCCATTAATTGAAAAGCTGGGGAACCTGTTTCTTTTCTAGGATGATTCTCTTTTTAAGTTGATTGATTACCACAAATTCTTTAAGTAATCTTATAGAATCAGGTAGAAGAATGGGGGTTTTTTCTCAAGTTTGACTGTAGAAACTATTGTAGGTATTTGCAAACCAAGATTGGTTTAGAAGGATTTAAACAAATTGAAAATATGACACTGCAAAAAGAGAAAAGGAACATTGTATGATTAGATATTGGTATTCAGTGCTTAACTTGAAATGCAGCCCTCGAATAAAATAAAGTAAATTTATCTGGCTCCACTCAAGAGAGCAAAGTTATAATGAAAAGAAACAGGCTAGAGGTAATGCTTGTGATTCTTTTTTCTGAGTGGGAAAAAGAAGAAAGTTATGCAGAAAGAATGGAAAAAAAAATCAGTGCAAAAGGAGAAAAAATACTATTAACTTCTTCTCTGCATGCATTTCTGCACATGGGTTGTTCATGTATAATTCAATCATGATTCCTTACCGGAGACTTCAGACTAAACAGTATCATGGGAATGAAAATAAAATGCATATTTAGAGTGCCCAATCAAATTCTGAGGCTGAAATTGAAGAAGTTTCAAGTATTTCTGTAAAAAGAAGTTTTCAGTGTAGCAGAGTAAATGCCTAAGCTCTACAAGGCATTTAATGTAGCATTGGCCTGCTTAACTTTATGATTATAAGAACAGAAACATTTTGCAAAGCAGCAAGTAACTGAAGATTATCAAGAAGTTTTAGGCAGACAGAGGTGGCTTGAAGCCCCCTAAGGTCCCTATGGTTGGTGTTTCTATGGCTCTTGACCTTCAGAAATAAATCCCATCCAGATATTGCATTTCATTGTAGCACAGGACAGCAAGTGCATGTCAGGACAGTCACAAGGTGGATTTGATCTATTGAAATAAGTCACAGCATCTTCTGGCTAAATCTCAACTTTGAAATTTTCATGATTACACTCATTTATTCACTGCCTTACAAGAACCATTTTGAGATTGTGATGGAGCCAAGACCTTTGCCATAAGCCCTGCCCTGAGCAGCTCCCAGAGTTGTGTCACCAGTGGTCTCAGGACACCCAGTTGCTCACTTGTACCTTGAGACAGAACTGCTGAATCCATTTCTTCCTTGGCATGTTGGATATTTGTGACTGTACTGTTACAATTCCAGTAAAGACCGTGCTTTTCGTCTTTTTTAAAGTGCATTTACCATAAGCAGGTAAAAGTTTATTTTATATGTAAGCTGAGAGCTTGAGGAGTCCAAAAAGACCTTTTCAATCTGGAAAGCAAAATTGCATTTCCCTGGGGGACAGCAGGTTCTGAGCTCAGAACGTTTCAGCTGCCAAGATCAAAACAAATTCCCTGGGCTTCAGAGCATTCCCATTCAGAGAAGCAGTATTTCACTTAATGGCATAATTATGTTTTGGGACTTTTTTAGAGGGTTTTGTTTTATTTGCTTGGGGATTTGGGGTGCTGAGACTCTGACACAGGTTGCCCAGAGAAGTTGTGACTGCTCCCTCCCTGGCAGTGTCCCAGGCCAGGCTGGATGGAGCTTGGAGCAACCTGGGATAGTGAAAGGTGTCCCTGAGGAAAATAACTCGGTTGGGTTTTGTTTTGGGGACTTTTTTGATCATTCTGAACATGAACTCCTCTTACTGATTATAAAGAGACAAAAGAAAAAAAAGTCTTACAAGTAATCTCATGATGACAATGAAAAACAGCATGATGGATTTGGTGTTAACCCCAGCCTGTTGTGCTTTGTGAATGCTGTGCTGTGTGTAAACTTCAAACAGTCAGATTGTCTATTCTTGTCTTTTTCTCCCCAGTATAATCTTTTTCTTACATTGCCCTTTCTCTTTTTGTTGCAAATTGTCTCTTCACACTCACTTCTCACCAGTGCCCCCCTCTAGTGTTGGGGGGACTGATGCAGGACTAGTTTGGAAGAACCCACAGTAACATCTGCAGCACCTGCATTTACTGCCAGTGGAACAGATTGCCTCAGTGGTTTCAAGAGCCATTTCTTAAACAATTTTCATTTATATTCATTTGAACACAACATCATTTTGCTATTACCATGTCCTTCCTACCAGTGCTACACAGATGTTAAATTCTAAATGAGCATACAGGAAAAAGATCCTGTTCCCCAGTTAATGGCCTGATTTTCTTGTACCTGGCTCTCATTCTGTTGGAATAAAGACACCACAAACTGTTTTCTTATTCACTGTTCTTTACTATCGCTGCATGACATCCCTTATCATACATCTTATGGTATGTTATATGCTATTTTATATATATATATTTTAATACTGCTTAAATTTCCTTAAATGTTTAAGATATGGTCTCAGTCAAATAAAGATGCCTGGTCCTTGCAGGAGTCAAAAAAAAGGAAGGAGGGAAGGAAGGAAAGGAAGGAAAGGAAGGAAAGGAAGGAAAGGAAGGAAAGGAAGGAAAGGAAGGAAAGGAAGGAA